>JZKD02S0288224.1:213340-226793 GCA_000966675.3 Picea glauca
ATTGATGAGTCATAGTTGATGAGTAGTTGACACATGATTGGTACATACTTAGTACATGGTTGGATGCACTTGTTTATGGTACAGGTTGATTACAGGTTGGTGCATGGTTGATGCATTTGTTTATGGTACAGGTTGATTACAGGTTGAGGTACAGGTTGATGCAAGGTTGATGCATGGTTCAGATTTATTGGTACAGGTTTATAGTGATATATCTCACACTGATAGTGTGACAGTGGTTCCATCATTCTACTTCTACTTCAGGGTGGCAGGACGGGGCAAGGACAAGTGGATGTAGCCACCTTCCGGTTGTAGCCGGAGAACATTGGGGGTTGTAGTCTCCTTTTGTTTTAGCCAGAGAATTGGGGAGTTGGAGCTTCCCTTAGGTTGTAGCCTGAGAAACTAAGGGGTTGGAGCCTCCTTCCAGTTGCAGCTAGAAAACAAAGAAAGTTGGTGCTTCCAATGAATGCAATTCTTCAAGACATATAAGAAAAAACATTCCATGGTTTTCTCTCGATTTGGGTTTCCACGTAAAACACTGGTGTACTGTGTATGTGTGTGATTGTTTATTTCTTATTGCTCATTATTGGATAATAATTCTACATTGATATAACATTTGAAGAAAAAAGATTATAATTACGCTATTACTGATTCACCCCCCCTCTCAGTAATCCAACATGCGCATGAAATATTCAAAAGATTCAATATGGTGAATTCAAAAGCAACACCAACACATGTCATAATAGCATTGCAGTTACGAAAGGAAGATAACGCGTCCAAAGTGGATCCCACACTGTTTAAAAGATTGGTAGGCAGTCTTATGTATCTAACAATGACAAGACCTGACAATATGTATGGATTGAGCCTAATTTCAAGGTTCATGGAAACTCCAAAAGAATCACATTAGAAGGCAGGAAAGAGAATCTTGAGATATGTGAATGGAACAAAAGATTTTGGCATTAAGTACTCCACTTCAGAAGATTTCAAACTCACTGGATACACTGAGAGCAATTGTGGAGGCAACATAGATGACAGAAAAAGTACCTTAGGGTACACATTTCATTTTGGAACATGTATGGTATCATGGGCATCAAGGAACCAACCCATAGTGACACTTTCTTCAGCAGAAGCAGAGTATGTCCCAGCTACAAGCACAACTTGTCAAGTAGTATGGATGAGAAGGATGTTAAAAGATTTGTTGCAGGAACAACAGGAACCAACAACAATTTTCTATGAGAACAATTCAACCATCATGTTATCAAAGAATCATGTGTTTCACAAGAAAACCAAGCACATTGATACAAGGTATGATTTTATGAGAGAATTGGTGAATAACAAAGAGATCTGTTTAGAATTTTGCAGGTCATAAGAACATGTCGTAGACATTTTTACAAGGGCTCTGGAAAGAGATGCATTTCAACATCTGCACAGTAGTTTGGGAGTCAACGCAGTAACAAATGAGTGATAGTAAAATGAAAACTCAATTTTTGATGTAATTTTTCTTTTGTAATCCCACCAACTTATAATTAAGGGGGAGTGTTAGAAATTGTAATTACAAGTCGGTGAGATCTTCACGTCTCTGTCGATTTGTTTGTCAGTTATTATGTCAGTGGTTTGTCCGTCAGCCAAAATGTCAGTAAGACAATTTGACAGTCTGTAAATGCAAAGTCACACATTTACTCAAAAGTCAGTCGACAAGCAGGAAGCTATAAATTGAGCTGATCTCTATCTTCTCGGGTTGAGGTAAATGGTTGAAGAGTTAGTCGAATTAATGACCGTCTTTAATGTTGACTCGGTCTTAGTTTCTGTAGGAAGTCTAAGTTAGTGTCTATAAGTCTGAGTCTCTTAGTTAGTCGAAGCAAGAGGATGCTGAAGAGAAGCAGTTGATGCGTAGAGAAGAAACAAAGAGCTAGAGAGAACCAACATCAGCTGAAGAATTGACAGAAGAAGTCATTGGAGTTGAAGCTCATCTTTGTCATTGTATTTTGTATTCACGCACAATGTCGAAGTTCATTAATATCAAGCTTTTTGTGTATTGACAAATTTTTATCTTATTTTTTGAGTTTATGTGCTAAGCATAGTACTGTGTTATTCCGCATTCATAAATAATTTCATTAAGTGTGTGTATTCACAGAACGCAACAAACTGAGCAGTCTATTCACTGCGTAGTGGTTTTTAAGAACTCTATAGCGTAGCCTGTTTTGGTAACTGTGTTGCGCAAAGTGCTTCGGATCTTAACCTTCAACCAGAGCCTTTATGAAGATTAGAAAGCTAAAAAGATAAAAATGTAAAACGTGTCAGACATATATCAATTCATTACTCTCTAATCAGATCCCTGAAATTAATTTAGACAACTAAGAAATGGATTTAGATAAATATAAGAAAAATACAAACTTGAGAGAATAGAGGGATGAATCCTCTCATTTTATTTAAACTGTGCAGGAAAGTCATTACAGATTCTCATGGTGTTTACAGACTCGGCCTGGACCAAAGCTACGCTTCCGTTCCTTCCCCACGAGGCCGACCCCTCTAAATTCCCAGCGCTGCCTTTTTATTCCTTTTCAATGACAGTTAGGGTTTCCTTGTGCGTAACTACTTCTCTGAAATAGGAAAAGGTAGTTATGGAGAATTCAGGCTAGTATAATCGCAATATTAACTCATAGCTATGAATACCAAGGCTTATGCTTTTCATTTACTGGTATTTGGATCCTCAAAACCGCTCTCCTCATTTCTATTGGATCCGAGCTCAAAACAATCATCGTATCAAACCTAAGACATTTAATGATCTTAAATTCTCATACTTCCTGGACTTTGATGGGATCTTCATCCAGTTTGAATGTCGGAACCAATTTTATACTAACACTTTACTCTTGATGTTCTTTAAGAGGTCGATGAATTGACATGACATTCATTGTTAACAATACCTTCTTGCCCCATTTATGCTCTTGACAATCTTTGTCAAAACTGGTTTATAATTGTGGAGCCTTTGCTGCTTTAGACGAGGAGGTATATGATTGAATGTGTCTACGTAGAGATAAAACCGAGCAGTTCCTCATTCATAGTAATAGAATCAAAATGCTGGAGCTTTAGCGCGTACCCAAAGCTCTGTTTAACACTTTGAATTGCTGCACAACCAAATTGTTGAAGCTGTCGTTGTAAAGGTTCTAAAACTGTTCTATATGCAGCAATGCTATTTCGCATTTGAATCAGACCTGTTCGCTCGTAGGTTCCTTTATTCATTTCGACAAATGATCTGAACCTTCTAACGATTAATTACTAGCCAGAAATCTTAATATTATGAAAATGAAGCGACTGTCCAAAGTTAGCCTCAGAGAAAGGTTGTGTGTGTTAGGGTTTTAAACCGTAAACTGCTCTTTGTCTTGATTAGAAGTTGGCTCTCCTCTCCATGCTTAGAACGTTTCAACTTGGCGTTTTCCTCGTTGATGTTTGCTGGCATGCTTCTTGGACAGTTAGACCAGAATATGGGTCTAACATTCCTTTTAGTTTGCAAGACATTCGTTCCTAGTCTCCATGGTAAAGGCCATCCTATTTTTGGTCGTTCTTCAAGCCAATAATATGTGTATACTGAAAGCGAAGCATAATAGACTTAAACTGAGTTAAATTTTGGAAAAGCAGCCATAGTATAGGATTATACACACAAATCTTCAAACATAGAGATAGTTGTTGAGAGAATCTCTAACCAATCTTCAAAAAATTCAAACCAATTCTATTGTAAGCATGCTTACATTACAAATGTTATATCATAATTACAAAACTCAAATTTCAATATAGATATTTGTCTTGAGATGATCTTCATCAACACTCCTATCCACTTTGAAATCTTTCGATATACGCTCTTTCTTCTCCACAACATCGAGCTTTCCTTTCAACTCATTTAAGATAACATCGCTTTTGACCATCACTCACGAATTTGTAGAATTGATGCTTGTCGACCTCTTGAAGGGCAATCTCGATATTGAATTATCCTATGGATACACTACCATCTGTGGAATTTCCCCGAAGAGCAAATTTCGATAGTTATATAGGATAGTGATCTAATTACTGGATATTTTCAGTAGTCAATCATACAACTGACCTTCTTAAACACACAAACAATAATATATACAAGGATAATCTTGATCTTAAAGCACCGAAATATAACAAGATCTACCAGCATATAACAAACGATAATCATAGTCAAATCAATATTGTGTTCTCTTGGCACCGAAGAACATTGAGAACCACCAATTTGACTTACACTGCTCTCTTCATTGATTGGTTCTGCAGTACAAAATTTTGCAAACACAATTCATACAAATCAATTAATATAACTTCCCTTTTCGCTTTTGATGCATTCATACTTCTTCAATCTGGTAAAAGGTGAATAGGAATATGGAATCCTTGACGCTTGAAGAAGACCTTGTATTAACGAGCCATTCCTTATTTCGTTGCCACTTTTGTATGCATGACACATATACTACTGGGAATAAGTCTCCATGTATTCCGACGAAGATGATGTGTCACTTCACACAATAAAAATACAAAAAATGACCCTGACACTCCATCAATTAACACCACTGTAGATGATGGTTTCTCTTCACTATAGCCCAGGTCAAAGGCTCCTGTAATGGTTCTGTTACTTAATCACATAGTCACATAAAACTGTTGTACTTTCCGGCCATGCAAAAAGTTTCAATCAACGACTTCTATAATGGCCATGCAAATTCCACACATTCGACTCACGTCTTACACACAAACAACTGCACTCGCTCAAAACACACTCCCACACATATGTACATAGAATTAGTTCCAATGGCTATGCCATATTCCTAGGCACTCCCGTGAGGGATTAAGCCCAACCAGGCTCTGATAGAAAGTTAAATTTTGGGAAAGCAACCATAGTACATATAAATAATAATTTCTATTACAAATATTACACACAATATTACACATATAAATAGTTGGAATCAGATCCAACTATCTCCAAACATAGAGATAGTTGTTGAGAGAATCTCCAACAAATCTTCAACAGATTCAAACCAAATCCAAACCAATTCTATTGTAAGCATTATTCCAACAATCTAAATATCTAATCTGTGGCATTTAGGTGGTTGGAGTCATCCACTGTGATGGAAATCACAACATGTGAAGACATCATTGTTGATGATGTTCATATATCCAAAGCTCGGAAGAAAATTTGAATCGTTGTTGGATTTTCAATGACCCAAAAACCGATGGGTGCTCCCAAAACTACAACAGTTAATTCGATGTCGATAGGCCATATGTGCCTTTTGAAGGAAATCATTTTTTCTTTTTAATGCATGCCTATATCGTAAACGCTAAGAACCCCCGTGACTTTACTCAAATCAGCCAAAAGGGCCTAAATAAACTTTGGTTGATTTGTCTATCTTTGATGCCTAAATTCATTCTCCAGTCCCTTCAGTTTCAAGGAGGCATAACCCCTAGATTCCCAAGGACGTGCATAGGATATGTACATGTGGTATCTACCAGACCCAGGATGTGCATAGGATATGTACATGTGGTATCTACCAGACTTAGAATAGAATTGGGAATGGAGTGAAAACTAGAGGCTGTATGTTTGAATTTTCTAGTATTCCAGAAGTAAAATTGTGAACTAGAAAATCCAACCTTCATGTGGCTATTATCAAACCTAGTTATTTACCAAAGCTATGAAAATACTGACTAAAATCTTAGAAAATGTGAAGTTATTAAGGTGTTGTGAATATTTTCATGGGAATCTGGGAAATAGATTTTGGTGAAATCACCATTTTTTTATTGTTTAAATTGCATTTTTGAATGCATGAATAGATTCAACACCCTAAAAAACCCTTAGGACATTCAAATTATACAAATTCAATCACTCAAATAAGAAGTTCCAACAATTTGTAATCGGATTTCATCCAAAAATATACTCGTAAAAACTCCAAAAAGTCAAACCTTTAAACTAGTCCAACTGAAATATAATGCCCCATGTTTAACTATTACTTCCTCTCACAGTTCATAGTCATGTCTTTCGCAGCATGGCCGCATATACATTTCATATCTTATTTTAACAACGACCATCCACATGTGTGGTTGATCAATGGCTATCCTAAATTCTACTTAGAAATACATAAGATTTAATATCTCCATCGGTGTCCGAAAGATCCAAGGGTGGAAGAGAGCCATCGAGGAACGATTCTTTGTGATCTCGAGCTTATAATTGCTCGAGCTTTAATCCTTCTCTATACGTCCGAGGGATGCAAAGGTTGAGGATGTTTTTCGATCAACGATCGAAAATAGATTTGGACTTAGAATTGCTCATGACTTACTTCGAAGTGGGCATCCAACAGATCCAAGGGTTTCCATGATCTTTTGATCTACGATCAACACTTTTTTCAGATTTAAACTTGCACGTGTCTTATCCTTGATATATCCATCCGAAAGGTAACTCCTTTGACCTTGCAAAACAACATAGGAAAAAATAATTAAATGATGTAGTAATGGTTTTTCAAGAGTTTAAAATTTTGTTAACGACTTCTTCTAACACGAGTTTTCATTATGCTGGTTAATATTACTTTTCTATAATAATAATAATAATAATAATCATAAAAACATATTTAAAATGATAACCTTGATTAGAATTACCTATGTTACTAACTTGTCCACGTAAAGAAAATATTCTAAATTTGCTTAATTGAAACATCATGAATAGACCTTGTTTTAAAATGTCGTCATTTAACTTGATATAAGATTCTAACTTGACTCAGTAGGTCTTGGTAGGTGTTGATTTTAGGATTTAGTTTTATGACTGAAACATAATAAACTTAGCAACACATGACTTAATGATGACCACAAATAATCTAGACATGGATATAATGCAGTCTACTTTAGCACACTGATTATAATCAAAGGTGAATTGAATTGGGAATTGCAAATGTTTCGAATGTAATGAAGGCTTTGGAGCTAATTCAATCCACATACTTTGACAAAGTGCATTTTGTAGAAGACAATAGGTCTCATATCTAGCTTGCATTCAATAATTTCTTAAAACTAAAGATTGCCTTGAGATTATTAAAATAGAAACCGAATGTCAAGGATTAACAAAAAATTTGAAAAGAATTTAAAGGATCATTTTAAGATACAATACATGGGTACCACAGTGATGGAAAATTTCTAAAAGATATAACCCAATATTTCAAGTACTTTTTATCTAACATACCCTTTTCAAAGAGTTAAATAGCGAGATAAATTCTTTGACTGGATACACACTTTTTATTGACTTTAGTTTAACCATGGGTTTTCACTTTTTATAACAAACAAACATCTACATGAGTGTGTTCCTTATCTCTCTTTTTCCGATATTGCTTCATTGCTAACGAGTGTCCATAGCCTCGAGGAAGTTTCCTTGGTACCATACAATCATATCCCTGCTTCTAGTAGGCATCCATAGCCCTCACTGGTTTACTTGTACTTCCCACACTATTTTTCAGGATAGGAGTGGGCAGAAATCTTAACTCCGTGGGATGCATATTCCATTATCTTGAATCTCAATAAATATATAAAGTGTAACTATTGGTCTTCTCCAACATATGACTCTTCTTATCACCTATGACGCTTCATATGTACATTATTGTTACAAAAACCACAATCCTAAGGATTACGTGTCCAACATTCACCCCCTTAATTTGATGGGGTGTGTGTGAGTCCAAGCATAATTTGAACTTCTCAAAATTTTCTCTTCCAAGCGCTTTGGTGAAGATGTCTGTGATTTGTTCATTTGTGGAACAATATCTTAAGTGAATAGTCTTGGCTTCTACATGATATCAAATCAAGTGATACTTCGTGTTGATGTGATTTGTTCGATCATGGAATCTAGGATTCTTGGCCAAGATTACATAATTATTGTCAACTAAAAGAGGAGTAGAATTTACTTGTTTTTTCTGCAAATCTTCAAGTATTTTCCTAAGCCACACAATCTCCTTTGTTGCTTATGCAGCTGCCACATATTCTGCCTCTATTGTGGAATATGATAGAACTAATTGTTTGTGTGATCTCCATGAGACAACTATTGATCCAAGATTCATGAGATAACATGAAGTTGATACTCCATTTTCCTTATAACCATCAAAGTCTGAATCAGAATATCCTATCAGGTTGAAGTCATCCACCTTAGAGTACCCGAGTTTAAAATCTTGAGTTCCTTTCAAGTATTTTAGAACTCTTTTTGTAGTAGACAAATTTTCTTCACAAGGCTTTTGCATGAACCTGGAAAGAATCCCAACAATAAATGAAATGTCTGGTCCAGTGGTAGTTGTCACACACCCACAATGGGGCATAAATAAATTTCATTTTTTCTTAACTCTCTTTAGTTTCCCCTTTCTTCTATTGCAGGTTCTTCCAATCTGTGACTCTTTCCTGAGCCCCCTTTTGAAGGGTTTGAGAAACATGTGCTAGCTTTCCATGTTATCCCCTTCCTTCATATGTCCTCAATATGTGACCACACTCTCCCGTGATCCAACAGTCCTAATCTCCTCTCTCGCGAATCGAGATTTCATTTCTCGCGACTTTGGAGGTTGGCTTACCTTTGTTTCCGTGATTCACGATTTCCCGATATTCTCTTTCTAGATGAACGGTCTGGATCCCTCCTTCGATCAATGACTATGATCCTTTTGTGAACTCATACTTTGTGAGTTGGGAGTCAGGGAAATGTCGACTTCTCACCACACGTCCCTTCTCGATGGACAGTTAGGATCAAATCATGATTTTACGTATCGAGTATTTGGATGTGATTCAACCCTGACTCTTCTGATCCTCGAACTCCTGACGACATTAGATCAATGATCCACAGTCTCTCATGATCCGATGGTCCAAATCCTTTCTCACAATTCAGGTCTTTCCCAAAATTCACCCGCATCAAATCAATGGTCTGCAATCCTCTGTGATCCAACGACTGTGATCAAATTGCAAGTTCATGTTTTGCGAGTTGTCAAAACTCTTTCCTTTGACTTTCCTGATGTGTGACTCAAAAAAATACTGATCTTCTGCCACGTGTCCTTCCCAGCACCAGCGGCTAGGATCAACTCCACTCTTTCCCTTGCCAATCTTATGAAGTTTGAATCCTCAAACTCTTGGATATACTACCATTTGTCTACCCTAACGATCGACGGTTCCAATGATTTCAAAACTTCGGGACTTGGCAAATTTCATTCTCCTGTATGATTTCGAAGGGTTTAACCCTCATGCACCTTTCCTAGATCCAACAGCTATTGGTCCTCACACTCAGATCTGATGGCCCAGATCCGATCTCCTCCCGCGTGCTCTTCTAATTGTCTGGACATGAATTCCCATGGTCTAGATCTCTCACAGTGCTCGATCCAATGGTCACTACTCCTCCTCCTCCCGAGCTTTCACTTTCTTCCCTAACTTAGAATATTTCAGATGTTTCGAAGGTGTTGGCCCTCGATCTACCTCTTGTGAGCCCTGATATATGGGTCTCTACTTCCACTTTCCTTCCAGATCTTACGAACTTGAAACAAGTTCACCTCTTGAACCACATCTGCGCTCTTAAAAATCACTTATCTCTTCTGAGATTGGTTCTTAGGGGATTTCAAATTCCCACATACTATTGCTTTAATATTCTCTCATCAAATCGATGGTACATGACCTTCCTTGATACAACAGTCCAGATCACATCGCAACATTGGGTTTCAGAAGTTTAGTCACGCCAACGTGCAGATCTCCTGATGTGCGAATCCCTGATTTTTCCAATCTGATGGTTAAGGAGGGTCCTGATAGATATTTATATCTACGGTCTAGATCACATCGCAACTTCAGGTTTCGGGAGTTTGGTCGCACCAACATGTGAATCTCCTGATGTGCGAATCCCTGATCTCACCAATCCGATGGTCAAGGAGGGTCCCAATAGATCCTAGATCTACGGTCCAAATCACATTGCGACTTCAGGTTTCGGGAGTTTAGTTGCGCCAACATGGGAATCTCCGGACGTGCGAATCCTTGATCTTGCTTATTTGACGATCAAGGAGGGCCCCAATACATCCTATATCTATGGTCCATATCACATCGCAACTTCGGGTTTCAGGAGTTTAGTCCCGCCAACGTGCGAATATCCCAATGTGAAAATTTGTGAAGACTAAAGGAGTCGACGTGTTAACACCTACGCCTCTTCTTAAAATCTAACAGTCACGATAGACCCTGGGTCCTCCCAAACGGACATCATCTATTCATCTTCTAAACGAAAGGATATTCCCTTTCGATACTTCAACCTCACTATTCTTCCTGAGATTTGTTGGCTCGGAAGGACTTAAGAGTTTTTCACTCTTTCTATTGAACGTAATGCTTGGAAGCATTCTTCCGCGCACTCCTTATGTTTATTCCTCAACTCTAGGACTTAATATGGTCTCAGTCTCTGCCCACCTTGTAGAGACTCGGTGCATACTTGCACTACCTCTTCTGATCTTATTAGACTCCGTCCTTGCATTGATTGAGAGGTTCAACCTTTGGAATCAGGGAAGTACTCACACGACTCTAGGATGGTGACAAAATTCTATGGGAAAGTGCTTCTGAGGAATTAAAATAGAGCATAAGGAAATCAAGAAGATATGAAATTTCTCAACGAACAAACGCATACTTCTAACTTAATCATTCAATACAGATACCATTATAGGCATATAAATACAAGTCATGCATTCATTATTTCCAATTCAAATCACAAGGCATAAAAACACTTATCAGAACCATAAGGCGTGATGCGACTGCTGAGAGGGGTGCTTGTTTCCACCCAACCATAGTCTCAATCACTCCCAATGGATTTATCATTGGCCACCCCTACGCTTAGGCCACTATGATTTGAGATTCAATCTCTCACTTCTAGCTGAACGAAAGTTAGGGATGAAGGTTACTCTCCTTCTCCCTATACAGGAATAGACGAGGATGAAGGTTACTCTCCTTATCCTGACTCAGTCTCTATTTTTTGTGATCAAAACTCACTTTTCATTTTCAATGCTTCCTCAGACCCAAGATTTTCTGTTCTCATCTCTGCATTCTTTGCAGGTCCTCTCTACCCACACCATGCTTCCTTTCTTGCCTTTCTCAACAAGATTATGTGTGGCTCAAATATCCAGTCTATGGTCAGGTCTGAAATCCTTATAGATGGGTGGTCTGCCCCATCCCCTCATTAATTATTGAGGAAGCCTTCCCACCTACTAGCCTGACTGTGATTCATTTCAGGTCAGAGGGTTGCTCTGATCTTGAGAAATTAAAACCATCATAGTACTGGTTCGATGGAGGTTAATGGAACCATTCTGGGTCCCCTCCACCATCTTTTCATTAGTAATCTTGGTATCTCTTAGCACATCCCCTTCTCAACAGTCAGGCAACACGTTTCCACTATCTATTAAAATAATAGGATTTACATTCATCAACCTTTATACAAAGGTTCACCAAATCAAACATTCACACTTTGAGGTTGCCATAGTTCTTGGCCAATAAATTTATATTTACAGACTGGGGGAAACATGGTGTTACAATTCCCTCCCCCTTAAAGGAATCATCGTCCTTGATGTTCTATCTATCAACGTGATGGGTATGTACAAAGGTAAACAAAATCAGATATGCCTGTCTCATGGCATGTTCCATTTCCCATGTAGCCTCATTTGGGCCAAAGTGTTTCCATTGCACCTTGACCTGTGCAATGGTTTGGTTCCTGAGTGAGGTTTCCTTCCCGTCTAGTATGCATTGGGGTTCTGGCAAGAATCATCCCTTCAATTCCACCTGGATCACAAATAATTAAATTATATGATTAACATCATGTACATATTTCTTCAATAATGAAACATGGGAAAAATTATGTGCCTTTACTGTGGGACGAAGTGCTATCCTATAGGCTACAAGTCCCACTCTATATAAGACTTCAAAGGGTCCATAATACCAAGATTCCAGCTTGACACAGGCTCCCATTCTCAGAGAACTCTTCCTGTGTCTAAGTCTGAGATAGACATGGTCTCCGGATTTGAACTCTATTGGACACACCTACCACACTTAGAGGGGGGGGGGGGGGGTGAATGAGTGTGGGGATCTTTTTCCAAAAAATTCCCTCTTACACAAAACTCTTTAGTTAGCATTCGACATTTACTCATTACTCATTGTTTTCATTAATGATCAGTTATATGTGAATACATATCAGCAACATATATCAACAATATATCATCAACAAATCATCTCCACAAGGAACACAAGGAACACAAGGAACACAAGATGTATGTACAATTTTTCTTTTTATTATGGACTTCAATCCGGGGGTTTTTCATCAACAATTGAATAGAGTACAACTCTACAAGAGAACCAATTCTATATGCAAGACTCAACTTACATTCTTAGCACCAACTGAGATGAGGCAACAATCCTCAACAAATATCAATCTGTACCATAAACCAGAGCATCAACCATGCACCAACCTGTTCCAAACAACCTGTAATCAACCTGTACCATAAACAAGTGCATCCAACCATGTACCAGGTATATAACAATAATATTTCAACTACTCATAAAAAATGACTCATCAATATGTACCAACATCATCAACTATACACCTCATGTATGTGCCAACTCATCAACTGCTTGTCTCAACCATGACTAGTTTTGGATTAGTCAACAACCCTAACTTGAAATAATCATAAATTTGTACCTATAATGAATAAATATCAGAAACTGACACACAATGTTATTCAATGTGTTTTATGAAATTCCTCCAAGTGTAACTACTTGTAACCTCTCATAAAAGGAGTTATAGCAAAAATGGCATACCTTGCTGAATTCTGGATTATTCTAGAGAGCGACCTTGTAGAGTGTGCCCCGCACATATTATTTGTTGAATCACTCTAAAACTGTTCCAAAGCATACTAAAGTCTGTAATATAACCAACACAATTTGTCTCACTGAATTTGGATCTGATATGAAGAAGTTATGACGTTTTTTACCCGAAACACCTGTTTTTGACTAGTTTCAGGACTGGTCACAAACCCTATTTTCCACGGAGTGTAACTCCCAAAATACAATGAACCAAAAGTTTAATTTTTAACCACTGATACTTGGATATGTTTTCTCACTTGAGTATAAATTTCAAGATCTTTACCATTATAGAAAACAAGTTATAGCGAAAATGGTGAGATGACTTGTAAATAACATACCTTAGAAAGCACCATCAAAAGAATTTATCCTTTTTTGCATTTCGGCCTTCTTTTCTTCACCTTCACTTAGAATTCTGGTTTAGATATCATTTTTTACCTTAGACACACACATATATATATATATATATTTAGCATGCTCAAGTGTTCCACACCAAAAATGCTCAAGAAGCTCTCACAAGAAGCTCTCCATCAATACTCCAAAAGATATTCTCACAAGAAGCTCTCCATTGATCCACAAAAAGGATGAT
>JZKD02S0288224.1:226803-246900 GCA_000966675.3 Picea glauca
GCAAGACTTGAGGAGATGGAGACAGTGCAAAGATGCACAACTAGTGTAGGGGATCTGAGTGATTCTGACAGTGAAGTTGAGGCTGAACGCGAAGAGGAAGTTGCAACCGAAGATGCATCAACTGAGCGATTGATTAAATCCATTTCCAGAATGGGTGCGAAGGCAAAAATGGACATTCCATTCTATGAGGGAAATCTGGATGCAGAGGAGCTATTGGACTGGATTAGAGCTCTTGACATCTACTTCGATTATGAAGATATTGAGGAGGATAAGAAAGTCAAGCATGTTGTCACACGCTTGAAGGGACATGCAGCATTATGGTGGGACGAGCTACAAGCAGATAGACGCTGCAAAGGCAAGCAAAAGATTAAGAGCTGGGATCAAATGATTGCGAAGATGAAAGCGAAGTTCATCCCAAGAGACTACCAAATTACTCTATTCAGGAGGATGCAGAAACTAAGACAAAAGTTGATGACAGTAAAAGAATACATTGAAGAATTCTATCGACTGAACATCAGAGCAGGTCATCGGGAGAGTGATGATGAGAAGGTTGCTAGATATCTGAATGGTTTGAGATACAACATTCAGTATGAATTAAGCATGGTTACCATCAGGATGGTGGAGGATGCTTACCAGATGGCTCTGAAAGCCGAGGATAAGTTGGGCCGTAGGAAAAGTCAAAGGGGTAGAGGCAGAAGTCAGCCCAGAGGCAAAGCAGTTGCCCAGGACAAATACCAGAAGCCTAAGGAGGAATGGAAGAAACCTCAAGGTAAGGTTGAAAGAGGTGGAACCTCACAGCATGGGCCATATGTTGAATAGAGAGGACAGCATACAGAGCAGAGAGGAGATTATGCTGACGAAAATAATTTTCCTCGTACCAGAGGTAGAGGAAGAGGCTGAGGAGGATTAATCACATGCCTCACATGTGGGAAGAATGGGCATAGGTCATTCGAGTGTCCAGAGAAAAATACGGATATTGGAGAAGCTCACATTGCCGAAGCTTAGAAGTGGGATGTTGAGGCCGAAGACACAGAGGGCGGAAGGTCACTGATGATGCGTAAAGTTCTCTTGACACTCGGAAAAGAGGTGGAGGACTCAGCTCAAAGGACCAGACTTTTCAGGACATCTTGCAAGACCAAGGATAGGGTATGAAAAGTCATTGTAGACTGTGGTAGCATGGATAATATCATTTCAACCGAGATAGTAGAAAAGCTAGAGCTGGAGACAACTGATCACCCGAGTCCATACAAAGTTTCATGGCTACAAAAAGGACACCAGGTAACTGTTACTAAACAATGCTTGGTTGAATTCAAAATAGGAGGGTATAATGATAAAGTACTCTGTGATGTTATTCCCATGGATGTGTGTCATTTATTGCTGGGTAGACCATGGAAATATGACAGAAATGTGGTTCATGATGGGAGAATGAACACATATACCCTGGAGAAGAATGGGAGAACCCATAGGTTGCTTCTGATAAAAGATAAAGAGGTGAAGCTGGAAGTAGGCAACACAATACTTCTCATGAGTGGGAAGGAACTTCTTACAGAGGTGAAGAAGAAGGAAGATCCACAATTCTTTGTGGTCAGAAAACCAAGAATTGTTCTGAATAGCACAAGAGTGGATGATTTACCAGATGAGGTTCATGAACTGCTGGAAGAGTTCCCTGACATCATAGTGGATGAATTACCTCATTCGTTGCCACCAATGAGAAGTGTGAGTCATCATATTGACCTCATATCAGGAGCTAGTTTGCCAAACAAAGATGCGTACAGATTGACGCTGCAAGAAAATGAAGAGGTCAAGAGGCAGGTCCAGGAGTTGTTGGACAAAGGATTAGTCAGGGAAAGCTTGAGTCCATGTGTTGTTTCGACGGTACTCAGTCCAAAGAAAGATGGAGGCTGGAGGATGTGCACTGACTCAAGGGAGATTAATAAGATAACCATCAGGTATAGACTCCCCTTGCCAAGAATGGATGATTTAATGGATTGCCTAAGTGGGGAAAAATATTTTTCAAAGATTGATTTGAAAAGCGGGTATCACCAGATTTGCATGAGAGAGGGCGATGAGTGGAAGAAAGCCTTCAAGACTAACGAAGGTTTGTATGAATGGCTAGTCATGCCGTTTGGCTTGACAAATGCACCAAGTACCTTTATGAGGTTGATGAATGAAGTCCTGAAGGAATTCATCGGGAAGTTCATCATTGTGTACTTGGATGACATACTGATTTACAGTAAATCAGAGGCTGAACACCTGAAGCATTTGGCCATTGTGATGAGGAAGCTACAGCAGGAGAAGTTGTTGATCAATATGAAAAAGTCCTCATTTATGAAGACCGATCTCATATACTTGGGTTTTTTTATATACGCTAATGAGTTAAGGATGGATCCGGATAAGGTGGAGGTAATTAAGAATTGGCCACCACCGAGAAGTGTTTTTGAGGTGAGAATTTTTCATGGTTTAGATAGTTTCTACCAGAAATTCATTAGGAATTTCACTGGGATTAGCGCAGCGATGATGGATACAGTGAAGAAGTGGCATAAATATTTTCACTGGACCGTCGAGGCTAAGAAAAGTGTTAATCTGTTGAAGTGGAAGATCACGGAACAACCAGTGTTGGTGTTACCGGATTTCCAGAAGACATTTCAGGTGAAATGTGATGCAAGCGGGTTTTCTATAGGAGTGGTCTTGAGTCAGGAAGACAGACTGATTACATATTTCAGCGAGAAGCTGGATGAGGCAAAGGTGAAATACTCCATGTATGATAAATAATTTTATGCTATCATACAGGCGCTGAAGAAGTGGAGGCATTACTTGATCCCGAAAGAATTTGTTTTGTATAACGACAATCATGCATTGCAGTTTGTGACTCAACAGGAGAAGTTGAATCAGAAACATGCCAAATGGGTAGAGTATATGAAGAATTTCACATTTGTGATTAAGCATATTTCGGGTACTGCTAACAAAGTGGTTGATGCTTTGAGAAGGAAATGTTTGCTGATGCAGGAGTTCCGAGTCAAAACATTGGGTTTTGAAAATCTCATGGATATGTATGCAGGTGATGCAGATTTTGTAGAGGCATATGAAGCAACTGAGAATCCAGTTCTCAGAGACAGAATCCCATGGATAGATTATATGATTCAGGAGGGATTGTTGTTCAAAGGCAATCAACTGTGTATTCCGAATTGCTCCATGAGGGAGAACCTGTTGAAGGAGAAGCACAATGGTGGATTAGCAGGACACTTTGGCCATGACAAGACGTTTGCGAAGCTAAATGAGTCATATTTTTGGCCAGGAATGCGAGTAGAAGTCAAGAGATTCGTTGACAAGTGTCGAATATGCTAGCATTCGAAGGGAAGAAAGAAGAATGTAGGTCTTTATCAGCCATTACCCATACCAGAGAGGCCATGGGAGGCGATTAGCATGGATTTTGTATTGGGTTTTCCGAGGATGCAAAGAGGTGTTGATTCCATCTTTGTGGTCATGGACAACTTTTCTAAGATGGCACACTTCATTCCATGCCAGAAAACCAGTGATGTGACTCACATCACAAATCTATTTTTCAAAGAGGTCATTCGACTTCATGGATTGCTGAAAAGCATAGTTTCAGACAGGGACACAAAGTTCATAGGGAATTTATGGAGAACTTTATGGAAGAAAATCGGGACTAACTTGGAGTTTAGTTCTTATTATCATCCTCAGATGGATGTACAAATAGAAGTGGTGAACAAGAGTCTGGGAGACTTGCTGAGGAGCTTAGTGGCGGAGCACCATAGTAGTTGGGATAATATATTGCCACAAGCAGAGTTTGCATAAAATGATTTGGTGAATCGAAGCACAGGGAAAAGTCCATTTCAGGTTGTATATGGAATGCAGCCAAGAGGAGTCTCTGAGTTAAGGGATTCAGAACAGACTGCTACTAGCAGCGCTAGTGCAGAAGAATTCGCTGAGGCGATGAAAGAACTTCACAGTCAGGTGAAGAAGCGACTGCTGAAATCAAATCAGTAGTACAAGCGCAGAGAATATAAGCATCGGAGACAACTTCAGTTTGAAGTTGGAGATCTGGTTTTGGCACATTTGAGGAAGGAATGGTTCCCAAGGGGAACATACAATAAGTTGAAAATGAAGAAAATTGGACCATGTAAGGTCTTGAGGAAATTTGGAGAAAATGCTTATGAGATTGAGTTGCCGGATGGAATCGGAATATCTCCAATATTCAATATCGTAGATTTATATCCATACAAGACTATAGAAACAGAGACTGGAACTGAGGAGCCAGTGATCCAGTGGGTGAAAAAATTGCCAGTTGCAGAGAAGCTGCAGATGGAGTGCATACTAGATAAGAGAGTGGGTAAAAAGACCAGGAGAAAAGAATACTTTGAGTATCTGGTCAAGTGGAAGAATCATCCAGTGGAGGATGCCATCTAGGAGACTGAAGCAGTAATTCAAAAGCATGGACAGCCCGTGCAAGAGCTCATGGATAGGAGCCCATGAAAGTTTTCAAGCCAAGGAGTATGATGCAAGAGCATCGCCAGCACCATCAAGAGAGCCAGCGTGGAGCGGGAGACAGCTGGATAAGCCAACGCAAATTTTGAAAATGCCTTGGGACTATTGTGCAAAATCTTAAATGAGTCATTTAAGAGATGGCGCACTTGTATATTGTAAATGGGCCTTGAGCCTTTTAGCTCTCGTCCTTTAGTAGGTAGTCGACATTTAATGTAGTTAATGATGGTAGATAGGAATTTAATTCTAGATTTGATAGTTTAGAGTCCAAGAGGGAAAATGGATATAGACACCCTCCTTTGTACATTGTAAAATTAAGCAGCATTGAAGCAGAAGAGAAGAGCAAGCAGAGAACTGTGTATGAAAAACACCCATGTACAAGCATTTGAATTAATAGAAGAAAGCTTGATTCAAATCCATGGTTATGTGTCTATTCTCTATGTATTGATGTGGATATGCTCATGAATGTTTATTTCCTGTCATACATTTGCTTTTATATGTTGTGTATGTGATTCATGTATGAATTGAAGTCTGAAAGGGAGATAGAATAAGTTTCAATTGTTTCTCTAATTGAACCAGAGGATTCCTGCAAGGAGTGCAGTCGAATTTGTCCGCAAGGAGTGCGTTGACTGAAGGTTCAATTAGAGATAACCTTTGTTTCCATTCATCTCAGGAGTATAGTGGCACAGTGCGTGCAAGGAATGCACAGACCAAGATAAGTCTCAGAGTTGCGATTCTGAGCAGAGTGTTGGAAGATTTCTGCTGCAGGAGTGCACAGAGTCAAAAGACTTCAACATTTAGGCGTCGTGGGAGGTTTGCCGCAAGGAGTGCATGAAAAGGGTTCTTGACAGAATTTCTGCAAGGAGTGCGAGCAAAGAATTCTTATTTTCCAGAGGTCGAGAAGCTGGGAAAAGATCAGGAGGAGTAGAGCCTTTAGAATCTGTTGAAGGACTGCAACGAACATTTCACATCAAGGAAATCCTCAAGAGGGAGGAGCGACGGTCAATATCTATGGAGGGAGTTCATGAAAATCCCATCAACCATCAGATTCGGCTGAAGTTGCACCAGGGTTAAGACCTAGGGAACAGAGGAGAAGTCTCGGAGGATTCATCGGGATATTGGAGTCATCGGGAATTCCGAAAGCGAAGGAATCGCAACATCAGGAATCGCGATCCACGATATCTCGATAAGATTAGAACCATCTATTGTGTGATGTGTGTCAGGAGATCTCGAAGAGTTGGGGATTGGAGAATCGGGGTTTTTTGGAAACAAAGAAACCTCACCTCTTGGAATCGCGATTCACGAATTTCTGATAGAAGGGTCGTGTGGGCCACAACAGGAGATAGTGGAGGACAGGTGGCATAGTGTCAGATTTTGAGGAAATCAAAGTCCCGAATCCTTTGGTGTTAGGAATCGCGATCCCACGAATTTTGAAGTCCCGATTGAAGTGAAGGGGTGTGGGAAAGTTAATCCACACGTGTGCATCGAAAACTCAACGCATCGGGTATCAGGAGTTGCAAATTCAAAGTGTTGACATCGCGAGTAGCGAAGTCGTGATAGAGTAGAAGCTCTGACAAGAAGAAGTCAGTGTTGACTGATCATCGGGTCTTAGGGATTTGAGAGCCTAGGTATCAACAGAGAACTTGCGAAGGTGCTTGTTCTGATTCCCTGATAAGTCGAGGAAGGGGGATCGCATAGGAGAAGAGAAATTGTGGGTGTATATTTCCTGATAGGGAAATAGAAGAACATTTGAGTTCTTCATTTGAGTTCTTCAGGTCGTTCAGAAAGAAGATCCTGTGAGAGAAGTCGTGCTCCGAGGAGTGCGGTTGCGTCAATGATATTCAACTCTCCATGATGAAGAGGGCCCAATATCCTATGCCATAATTCATCCTCATCCCGGCTCACCACTTTTTCTGCCTTGCCTATCATGGCACTACAACCATCTACCTCCAGCATGTATAGATTCTTAACTCGAATCCTTATCTTCTTGACTTGACCCGTTGCTTTATGTCGCAGGTAGGATTTACCACTGCTAAAAACAACATCATAGCCTCTGTCCTCCAACAATGCAACTGAGACCTAGTTTTTCTTCAGACCTGGAACATGCATAACATTTTTCAATTGAAATAGTTTACCTGACTCCCTCTGAAAGGTAACGGTACCAATAATAGTTGCAATGTATCATCCATCATCACCCATCTCTATATGCATTCTGAGATCTTTCTCCTCCAAGTCAATGAAAGACTCTTTATCTCCCGTCTTGTGGAATGAAGCGCCACAATCCAAATACCACACCGATCCTGATGCATTTGAAGCCATGCATGCGATCAAAGTGAAATCAAGCTCAAATTGTGAGACAACAGCCTCACCAGTTGCAGATAAAACAACCGCCTTGTTATTCTTCTTCTGTGGATAGTTCGTAGCGAGATGCCCACGTTCGTGACAGTGAAAACACTTCACTTTGGACAAATCAATCTTCTTGAATTTCAACTTGGATTTTGATTGGAAGTTCTTCCCTTTTCCTTTCCTATCCTTGGAAGTCAAAGAACAATCCTCTTCATCATCACTCTTTGATGAAGATCCATCTCTGGTGTTCCACATGAACTCCTCTTGCACTAGATCCGACCATAGACATTCCCAATCCAACAATTTTTCCCTTCCATTGACAGAGTCTTGATAACTGTGCCAACTCTTAGGAAGCCCTAGGAGCACCAAGCTCACCAAATCATCAGCAGCGACTGTTATTCCCACACTTCCAAGCTCATCCCGACATTGGAAAAACTTAGTGAGATATTTTGGAATTGTGTTGCCTTTCTCCATCTTGATATTCCCGAGTTTATCTTTGAGCACCAATTTCCTATGGTCGCTACTGTTTTGGAACAGATCTGTCAAAACCTTCCACATTTCATATGGTGTGTTTTTCCCATGGAGACTTGAGACAATGTGGTCTCGTACTCCCTCCAATATAATCCTCCTCGACTTCGCCACTTTCTTTTTCCATGCATCAAGATTTGCAGTATCTGTCGCATTCGTCTTAGGAACATCTGTGTCAATGTAACCCCTTCAAGCCATTGTCTTCGAGCACTACTTCCATCTTGTCCTTCCAAGCAATGTTGTTAGAGCTACCTTTGAGTGCATACTCCAACCTCAAGCCATTGAAATACATTTTCGATCTTGAATCAAGTGTCGCACCAAGAAAATCTTGCAAATTCAAATGTTATCCAACCCAAAACTCAACTCTTGCACTTTCCTCTTGCCCTGGGAGGTTCGCACCCCACCTGAGAGCAACCTAAGGTAAGTTTGCACCTTTCCTGTGTGTAGCCTGTGGAATTTCCTGGGAAGTTCGCACCCTGCTCCACTGTAGCCTGCGAGAATGACAATGAAGTTTGCACCCTGCTTCACTATTATGGTGAGGGAAGTTTTCACCTTGCTCCACTGTAGCCTGCAAGAATGACATTGAAGTTCGCACCCTGCCTTTGTCTAGGGTGCGAGAATTACTAGAGTTCTCACCCAGTTAGAGATGGGACCTGTGAGAACACGATTTTGTTTGCTCCTCACTTCCATAGCTTCGTGGCCTCTGTGGCTCTGATACCATGTATAAATTTCGATACAAATTAATGTATTCCTGTGATTCTCCTGATCTAACAATTTCCTCCACTTGCTAAATACATAATCGCTTCTACTATTATTATTGTGGAAGCAATTAAACCACGATCACAACCATGAGCACAAAGTGAAATATCAATAACACACAACACAAAAGTTTTACCAGGAAAGTGTAAAGCTAAAAACCCCACTATCATATATTATGTATATCATGAATCATGAAACAATCTCATACAAAACTCTAATCCAATATCTCTCAGTAAAATACAATCGTCTCACACTGTCATACACAAATTAGCAAATACGTGTGCCAATTTCCATGTCCAGATAGCCTGCGTCCTCTACACAATCTTTGCAATTCGAATTCTCACAATGAATTCTGATTACTACAAATTGCCTAGTTTTCACATGCTCATAAGCATATCCACTACATGTGTGAACAAATCACAACTGATAGCCAACTGTCCCTTTCACCTATTATCTCAACTAGATCTCCAATGGATTTGCATACATGTAGTTAACTGTGATGAATCTTTAGTTGCATGTGAGTTAACTGATTAACTGAACTCTCACTAGTGCATGTTTAGTTACAACTAGTACAACTGATCTTAACTCACTTAACTACACTTATAATTATGTTACAAATCCAAATCACTTAGTTATGAATGAAATAATAGATTAATATTTATTGTCTAATTTAATTAAGGGAAAAGTAAATTAGACACATGTTTCTTGTTGAATTTTCAAGAGGTTTCCCATTTCCATTCTGGGATCAGTAGGGGCTGTAATAATTCTGTTGGATGTCGATGCTCTGTCTTAACTTGTTGGCATTCTAGGCACGTAGCTAGATAGTTAGCTATGTATTTCTTTAACCCAGGCCAATAGAATTGTTTCTTAGTGGCCGTGATCATCTTCTGATATCCTGGGTGACCAATATATGGTCTCTTATCTAGTTCATCCATTATGAACCTCTTCAAGTTGTCACAGTTCGGAATATACCATATGTTTTTGTAAGTCAGCTGCCCTTCCTTGAGAATTTGGTAGCCTTCATACTTTAGTCCTGTAGGCTCTTTTCTTAGGTATGAGGTCACGGTCTTGAAGAATGCATCTATATTTTGTTCATTTTTGACTCTTTCCCTGACATCTGTTTCATAGGTTCTTACTATTTCTAGATAAATAATTTTTATACTTCTTCTAAGGGCATCTACCACCCTATTTTCCTTTCCTTTGATGTGTTTGATTTCGATATCAAACTCACTAAGAATATCCATCCACCTAGCTTGCCTGGAATTGAGATTTGGTTGATCAAACAGGTGCCTCAACCCACAATGGTCTATCATAAGCACAAATCTCCTTCCCAGGAGGTAGTGCCTCCAAATTTTTAAAGCATGTACTATGGCAGCCAACACTAGGTCATGGGTCACATAATTGATCTCATGCTTGTTTAATTTCTGGGATGCGTAGCAAATTACATGTCCCTCTTGCATAAGGACTCCTCTGAGTCCTTCCTTGCAAGCATCTATACATACGAGGAAATCATTATCCGAGTCTGTAATCTTCATCACGGGTGCATGGGTCAGAAGGTATTTCAGTTCCTACAATATTTCTTCACATTTTGATGTCCAAATGAATTTGATCCCCTTTTTCTGAAGGGAAGTGATTGGACAACCAATCTTGGAAAATTCTTTTATGAACCTTCTATAATATCCCGCTAATCCCATGAAGGATATAATGTTTGATACATCCTTTGGGGTAGGCCATTCCATAATAGATATGATCTTATTGGGGTCCACTGCCACCCCTTCCTTAGAAATGACATGGCCTAAATAATGGACTTGCTTCTGAAAGAAGTCACACTTGCTAAACTTAGCGTAGAGCTGATGCTCTCTTAGTACTTGAAGTACGAGTCTAAGATGTTCTTCGTGCTCCTCCCCATTCTTGGAGTATATTAGGATATCATCAATGAAAACCAATACAAATTTTTCCAGAAATTTGTTGAGTACATTATTCATCAAGCACATAAAAGTGGCGGGGGCATTGGTCAACCCAAATGGCACCACCATGAATTCATAGTGACCATACTTTGTTCTGAAGGATGTTTTGTGGATGTCTTCATCCTTAATCCGGACTTGGTGGTATCCAAACCTTAAGTCGATCTTCAAGAAGATGGAAGAACCTTCCAATTGGTCGAACATGTCATCGATTCTCGGTATTGGGTACTTGTTCTTTATGGTTGTCTTATTGAGTTGTCTGTAATCTATGCACAATCAGAGTGTGCCATATTTCTTTTTCACAAACAAGATGGGTGCTCCCCATAGAGGTACACTGGGTTAGATGTAGCCTTTATCCATCATCTCCTTTAGCTGTAGCCTTTATCCATCATCTCCTTTAGCTGTAGCTTGAGCTCAACCAGCTCTAGCGTGCTCATCCTATATGGTGTTCTAGATGCCGGTACCACTCCTGGTGTAAGCTCTATCGAGAAATCAATATCCCTTCTAGGAGGTAGACCTGGTACTTCTTTGGGGAACACATCCTTGTATTCTCTTAATATGGGGTGGTCCACTAGGTTTGGCTTGTCGTCCTCAACAGATTCCAACACCTATATTGCATATAAGGAACAACCTTTTCTCCAATACTTCTTCATTTGAAGGGTCAATATTTGTCTCACTGAGACAGGCTTCTAAATCCCTTGGAGGGTCATATTTTCCCCTTCTTCGTTTACACATTCTAAAGATTTATGATAACAATCCACTTTAGTTTTATAAGTAGCCAACCAATCCATACCAATCAACAAGTCATACGAACCCAGGGGAAGTACATTAAGGGTCGCTTGGGTGGGCAATCCACCCATGATGAAGTGATAGGATGGTATGGTCTCTACTACCTTTCTTTTGGTCCCAGTGGTTAATTGCAACAACCATGGTTTAACATGTCTAATTGGTTGCAGTTTACACTTATCAACAGCCTGAGGGGCCACATAACTCAAATTAGAACCTGGGTCAATTAAAATAGAAACTGGATGGTTTTCGATCATACCTTCTAGCTCCACTACTAAAGCTTGGTGTTCGACTTGATTATTGTCCAAGGATACATAGATTCGTGGCATGCTCCTAGCCACATCATTGACGATGGTAGCTTCTTGGATATTCTATACTCTCTTACTATTACGTTGTATGTGTGGGCAGTCCCTCAATTTGTGATCTTCTCCACAACCCCAACATTTTAAGGGTTCCTTCTTGAGGTTATCGGTCTTTTCTGGGACTATCTTAAAAGGTTTATTTCCACTTTGAGAGGGGAAATTTTTCTAATATACACTTCTAGCAGGAAGGCTCCCTCTAGAATATTTTCCATAGTTCTTAAATCTTGAGGATTTAAACCATTTCTTCTAGAATCTCAAACTATTCTTCTTCTTCTAGTCCTCATGGAGTCTTGTCTTACTCCCAAATTGTTCATAACAATACCTCACCTTCCAGATAGATTCTTATAAGGTATTTGGTTCATCGAACTCAATCCTATCCCGGTAGGTCGATTGTAACCCACTAATGAACCACTGCATTTTTTCTTTTTGGTCTTTTATGTAGGGTACATACCTCAGTAGTTCAAGGAATTTATTGACAAATTTATCTATGGTGAGCTTCCCCAGTCAGAGCTCATAGAATTCCTTAGTTTTCCCATCCATGTATTTTTCTGACAGATATTGCTTCCTCAAGTATTTCTCAAACTGTTTCCATGACAATTCCTTCTCATGGACTCCTTTCACATTCCTAAGGTATTCCCACCATATGGAATCCTTTCCATTCAGGTTGAAGATGGCTATTCAAGCCTTCAATTTTTTAGAGTAGTCATGGACTTTGAAATACTTCTTTAAACCAAGAAGCCAAGATTCTACCTCTTCACTCTTCTTAATCTCTCCATTGAAAGAGGGTAGTTTGTCTTTCTTGAACTCTTCAGGATCATGGGTTTTGGAACGAATTCATTTCTTTCCTTTCCTGTGAGGATGCGAGCTAGACCTGCTACTAGAAGATCCTTCAGAGTTGTCAGCTTCCTTTCCAGAGGACTCTCTCGATGAGTGTCCCCTACTTCCAGGTTGGACCTTTTTCATGGTACTTCTTCCAGTGGGGTCACTTAGGGAGTCATGCTTTTGGATCTCAGGTGGAATCTGACTTCTCTTCTTGTGTCGTCGGTCCATGTGACTGGTTGTAAGTTCATGCTGCAGTTTCCTCTGTATGTTGGATAAGCTCTATAGCAAGACTACATTAATTTCTGTTTGTTTCTCTTGCTCCTTTATCAATCTCTCGTTGTCAGCCTTGAAACTCTATAACTCAACCCTTAGGCTTCTTATAGTTTCAGCCAGATCTGGGGGGGTTTCCACCACCCTCCTTTCATCAAATTCTTTGTCTCTATTGTTGGATCCATCCCCCACTTCATGACACGTCACCATCCTTTAGCCTTGGAGTTTTCTTGTGATTCAATGACTGCTTGAGTGTTGAAAAAAACACTTATTATTAGCTAAAATTATATTACTTTATGAACAATGCATGGTTCAATTTCTTACATGCATACACACAGTAGAAATTTTCACTCTTTTCTTTAATAAAATTTTTAACCAGACTTTTAAGAAAGAGGAAAGGTAGGGTGTCACTCCTTTAAAAGTACTCCAAGTAACATTTTTAAGTGACTTGTCCATAAGAACAAGAAGACCAAGTGTTGTAAACATTCTCTTATACTATTTTGTCACACACCCACAATGAGGCATACATAAATTTTGTTTTTTCTTAACTGTCTTTAGTTTCCCCTTTCTTTTATTGCAGGTTCTTCCAATATGTGACTCTTTCCTGAGCCCCCTTTTGAAGGGTTTGAGAAACAAGTGCTATATTTCCATGCTATCCCCTTCCTTCATATTTCCTCAAGCTATGAACACACTCTCCCATGATCCAATGGTCCTGATCTACTCTCTCATGAATCAGGATTTCACGTTTCACGACTTTGAAGGTTGGCTTACCTCTGTTTCCCCGATTCCCAATTTCCTGATATTCACTTTCTAGATGAATGGTCTGAATCCCTCCTTCGATCAATGACTGTGATCCTTTCATGAACTCATACTTCGCGAGTTGCAAGTCATCAAAACACTGACTTGTCGCCATGTGTCCCTTCTCACTGGATGGCTAGGATCAAATCACGACTTTGCATATCGGGTATTTGGATGTGAGTCAACCTTGACTCTTCCAATCCTTGAAATCCCGACAATGTTATATCAACGGTCCATGGTATCCCATGATCTGATGGTATAGATTATTTCTCACGATTTGGCTCTTTCCCATTCCCCAATTTCCCAAAATTCACCCGCGTCAAATCAACGGTCCGCAATCCTCCGTGATATAATGATTGTGATCAAATTGCGAGTTCATGTTTCGTGAGTTGTCACAACTCTTGCCTTTGACTTTCCCAATGTGAGATTCAATGAAATGTTGATCTTCCACCATGTTTCTTTCCCAACACCAACTCTTAGGATCAACTCCACTCTTTCCCTTGCAAATCTTCCGAAATCTGAATCCTCGAAGTCTTAGATTCGTTGCTGTTATAACCCTAAATTGCACTTGACATGCATACCTGGCATCATGCCATATAACTTGCTATATTTACCAAGCCATTATTGAACAACTCTTCTAAAAACCATCATTTTGAAGGTGTACATGCCCTGCACCATTACTTCCCGCGTACACACACTTGTTGAGCCACTACAGCCTGCGTACACTCACAGAATATCACAAAATGTGGACAATTGCATTGGATACTAGTTTCCAGGCCATTACTTAACCGTTTGAATGCCCATAGCCAGTCACCCCAACCGTTACTTTCCATTTTGGCCTATAAAATAAGGGGTTGGGGTCCCATTGCAAAAAGGAAGCATGAGAGAAAAGAAACTCTACCCATTTTATCAATCCCCCTTTGCCCCAATCGCAAATCCCTTACCATTTCGCTAAGAGAGAACTGAAGAGGAGAAGAAGACGTGGAAGCAGTTGGTGCATGGTGAAGAGGATACTAGGGCCAAGTTTGAGGATCAGTGTCGGTCTCATGCTGTAAGTGATTTTTGTGAGATTAATATAAAGAAGTACTTTTTTCGTCCCACCAAATGATGTCTTAAACTTATATGATTTGTTTACATTTCTTGTTTATGATGTCTAACTCACTAATCCATATGTAGAATGCATGCTTGTAGTTTCTTGTTTGTCTTTTGATGAATGCAGGTTAGCCTTGGGAGGAGATTTGCTATCAAGAAACAACCAAGCACAAAGGGATCGACACCAGACGTGGAGTTTAAGGTAGGCCTAACTGATCCCTCTATCTCTTGTCTTTTAAGTATGGTTGTGGGGTCATGTTGGGATAGTGATAAAAGGTAGGAGACTTTAGACAATTAGCTCTGCCTACACTTTAGACCCTTTGTGTAGTCCGTAGAGGGGTTTTCCTGCTATAGAAGAATTGGCGGCCATACTGGGGATGCCTCTAGGGTCTTTGGGGATATTTCTTTTTGGGTTCTTTGAATCAGTTTACTCACTTCTTTCTGAGTTTCTGTATGCTTCTATGTCCTTAAGGGGTGTTGGTATTCCATACCATTACTCCCTACCTGTGTTGGACTGTTGTTTTTTCATTTTTTGAGGAGTTATAGAGGTGTACGCAACTTGTAGTGGGATTGCACACATGCATACGCGCCCTACCCTTGGAAAACCCGTGTACATATGCTGGCTGTTGAAGTGTCAGTAGCGTGCCTGTTGAGAATTTTTTTGTAAAAAGGAAGAGGCAATCATCCTCTTCCCTGTCAGGAGTCACACTCCTCGAGGGTTTTCTTGATCTACTACTGGTCTTTGTTATAGCAGTCTTTAGCCTAGGTCTGACTTCAGTTTAGATTTCTTTTGACAAAATATTTCTTGTGTTATCTTTGAATAGGGTTTTTAGACACGTTGGTGAGTCTTCTTTGATCTGCCTGCTTGGTATTGTCAGTGACTCCCTGCGATCTGTGATTGGGATAGAAGCCATTTCTTGGTCCTGTCTTTTCATCATTTTCCCCTTTTTTCTTTGGAAGAAAAGAAAAGAATTCATTTTCAAATTTCTTGTTTTGAAGCATAAAACAATAAAAAAAATATTCTATTACTTTGTTTGGTAAAGTAGTTTAGGCAAGTTTCTTTGTTTACTAAGGAAAAATAAATCTTTCTTGAGTTCTTTACTTGAATGATTAGGACATTAAGTAGCTCGTAGTTGAGCGAAATCTTGTTTCAAGTATTTATTTTCAAAGATATGAGAAAAGTATTTATGAAAAGTTTGGTGAAAGAGTTTAAATTGGCAAATCTTTTGTGAAGAAGTAGTTTTGTTTCCAGTTTCATGTTATGCTCTTCTCTTTTGTCTCTTAAAAGAAAATCATTGGTTTCATGTTCATTATTTTTTACTTAAGACAATCACTAAAATTAACGCTTAATTAAAAATTATTAGACTTTGTGTTTGTAGGGTCCATCAATGCAGTCTAGGCTAGAGCCTTGATTTAGGATTGGAGAGGAAACTCTTCAAGGCTACAAAAACAAACATAAGAGTCTGATCTAGGGAGTTATTGAAAGTCCAGTAACCATGAAATTTATTTGGGACCCCCCTCTAACATAGGGGCTAAACACGAGTTTGCGTGTGGAAAAGTAGTGGTGATAACCCATCCAAAGTCGAACCAAGCGTAGTGGGGAACACATATAAAGGGAATATCTTGGGATTTCGTTGATTGCATTTGCCACGAAGCTTTGTCGGTCTCGAATTTGTTTGAGGTCCTCAATCATCTTTTGGAACACTTGATTTCAATACCCTTGGTAGGTTTCAGTCTTGATACCTTGCTCATTGCGGTCCACCCGACTGTCGACTGTACCTGCATGGTGACTATTCGCGCATTGGCAACCTAGTTTCCTTTATCTTAGTGACTTACAAAGGTGACTACAGGGGTATACCATGGTACCTAGGGTAGAAAATGGGCCACGCTTTGAAGAGTATACCTGGAGGGTGATTTCGTATTCAAGTTGCAGTTGCACCACTAAGTTTCTCTAGTGTTGGTTGTTGTAACTATTCTTCCAACTAGCTAGTGATATACTTGTCTTACCTCATAGGAACTTTTTCTAGTGTGTGTTGGTTTTTAAAACGATTATAGAAAGCCCAAGTGTGTCATTGATCTTCTCTCACAGTGGAGGATCAAGAGCTTCGTCGATCGCGAAGTCTTTTGGACCTGCCTCCGATTGATCTTGAGCCACCCCTGCCACCGCTAAGGTGAAAACTATACCAGCAAGGGTCTTTTGAGGAGACCGGGTTACAGGAAACTATTCTCGACTCATCTACAAGAGAAGAACATTATATTTTGGAGGAACCAATCATTTCCGACCTCAAAGTGCAAGATCTTGGTCTGTATAACCCTCTAATCACTGATCTATCGACGCCCATCATTGTATAGGTTCAAACTTACGAGCATCAAGTAGTGTCACAAGAAACGATGGAAACAAATGTTGCTACTTCTTCAGGGAATACTCATATTTCCTCTACAACTATCACTACAGGGGGTGTTTCACCTCCTAACCAACCGTCATCGGTCTGGACCACTATGATCTTGACTACCTCTACCTCGGGAAATGGTATGATTCTGTATATGGCGGTGATCACTGCTTCGTTCACCCATAGTGCGACAGGCCCTCTGTTCTCATACGGGATGCCTGGCTTCAATACGAGAACTATCCTTTCCCACTCCACTCTAGAGACGTTAGGTCTCAGGGTAGGGAGCTCCAACTCTCCTCTACAAGGATCCATATGGGGCACTTCAACTCCCTATAACTCTTTCCCTTATGGAGGTGGTCATATACCTCCTTCGTCCCCTTTGCTCAGCAGTGCTCACTAGCACTCTGCTAGGCCGAACGTAAACTATAGTTTGTTTGGAGCAGGTAGTCAAGGACTTCCTACTTATAGCATGTCGATAGGTTCGACACTATTCTGTTTGTTCGGTGCGTTTGGTAACACTGATTTTTCATCAGCTATCGTCTAGGCCAGGGGCAACCCTGGTTATGGACAACAACATCCTGTATATGGTACTATTCTTGCACAAGGGGAAAACTTAGGAATTCCTTCCTCACAAGGAACTTGGAATCCATGGCAGAGATCAGTTCCTTTTTCAGGGGATACCAACTGGGGGAAACCCCTTCCGTATCCAATGGAACCTTGGGCAAGGCTCAACACCTATGCTCGTTGGATCGACAGGGGAAACCTTCCCAAAGTCCTTGAAATGCGATGCAAGCCAAACCCTTTACGTCCTATTATGGGAGTCATCCAATGACGTCTCAACAAGCACAAAATCCATACGGTGGTTATGGCCATGGTTATTATCAGAATCCTAGCCAAAAACCTAACTTTTCCTGGTAACTTGGTGCCAGCCAAACTCTAGGATCCTTTTTCCTTGGTTACAATCAACAACCCAAATTACCATTTCTGGAAACTCTGCACTTGCCAAACTTGACAATATTATTAAAGGACTCCATCTATTACGATTTGTGTTGGCCTCCTATGTCGACCAAGTTGCCTTCTAACATTCCAAAGTTTGAGGTCAATCCTAATGAATATCTAGGAGATCATGTGACTACCTTCCATTTATGGTGCTCGTCCAATTATTTGAGAGATGACTTCATCTAGTTGCATTTGTTTCAATGCACTCGCATTGGGAGTGCAGCGAAATGGTACATCGAGCTCGACGACCCAAGATAATATTCATTTGACGAATTGGAAATGGATTTCTTAAACCATTTTCAATTACCTCTGAGATACAATGTCGACACCGAATTGTTGTCCAACTTTGAGAAGACAAAATGCAATATACCAGATCTAATAAATACGCAGAACATAAATAAAATACTAGGAGTGGAAGAATAACAGTAGTATAACCAACATATTTATCCACAATAACACAAAAATAATATGAGAACAACAATTGAAATAACACTTTGATTTAGAAAGCAATGTTCACAGGCCTCTTCGAGGGGGCAACCTCCAGTCGAGCAACGCTCTGTTACAATAATCTCCAAGCTAGATTTTTCATACCCTTGACCCTTATTTATACTAAATATGTCTATTAAGAGAAGCATCTAGAGGAAGATCCTTCTATAAGCAGAAGCTTCTATTAGGTCTTCTTACATCCGTCTTATTCTATTTTATTGAAAGGCCTTATTAATATTGACCTTTATTACATTTGAATACATTGATCTACCTATGTGCGGGTTAGGACCTTAACATGTCCACCCCCTTAAAAACAACATTTTCTGTTAAGGTCCTAACCCACACATAGGTAGATCAATGTATTCGGATGTAATAAAGGTCAATACTAATAAGACCTTTCAATAAAATATAATAAGGCGGATGTAAGAAGACCTAATAGAAGCTTCTGCTTCTAGAAGAATCTTCCTCTAGATGCTTCTCTTAATAGACATATTTAGTATAAATAAGGGTTGAGGGTATGAAAACCCTAGCTTGGATATTATTGTAACAGAGCGCTGCTCGATTGGAGGTTGCCCCCTCGAAGAGGCCTGTGAACATTGCTATCTGAATTGAAGTGTTATTTCTGTTGCTATTTCGTATATCATTTCTGTGTATTGTGAAGATTATGATGGATATTTTACTGTTATTCTGTCATTTCTAGCATTTCATTTCTGTTTTGCATATTTTATATATCTGGTATCTTACAAGTGGTATCATAGCACTTTCCTTGGAAGAAATTGTGGGTATTTTTTTTCAGGGTAGAGACATATTCTGGCGTCTTTAAGCCACAGAGATCTATCGTTACGCGCATAAACCCGCGGTTGAGGGATTCATACACAATGGAAATACAAGTGGTTCTTAAGTGCACATCTGTTGGCCACCCTTGTAACCCCTATTTCTACCCCTTCGAGTGGTAGCGCATCAGACAACACCTGTGTACGGATCGGCCTAAATTTCCTGAATCCCTCTTTAGATAAACCTATCGGCCGTCGAACTGCTATAGTGTCACCGAGAACAACACTCGGGAAGATACTATCCAGTACCTGGGTAGTCGGGTAGTACAACTAAGGGTATGATCTATCCTCCTTAGTTAGTGCCCTGAGATATTGGGACGAGTACTACTGTTGGACCCCGCACATATATCAGAGAGATATAGCACAGGGCAAACCCTTGTTTGTAGAACCATTGAATACCTAACCCTCGGGGAACATAAACAACAACATAAACAAATTAAACCAGCGAGATCTATTGACGCGCATCTATTTTTGCGTTGCTAAGTAAATACTCTCTGGTTCAGAATTTGGGGATTTCAGCACTGCAGCATTCTTCAGAACAATGTATAGCCCCGTAGTTGTAAAAAAAAAAAAAAAAAGTCTGGAAAAATTTTCAACATTATTTGAGACCTATTCCATTAGACTCATCTCTTCCCCCTTGTCACATTCATCCATATCATTTTTCGGCAAAAATTTCTGACACCGCCTGCTCCCATTTTTTCACCATTATTTGAGACCTATTCCATTAGACTCATCTCTTCCCCCTTGTCACATTCATCCATATCACTTTTCTGCAAAAAATTCTAACCCCGCACGCTCCCTTTCCAGTTCACCCATCATCATGGCCCATACTCGTAGCCAAGAACTAGACTCTCGCATCAACACCTTGGAATCTGGTTTCCTTAAGACCCAACAAGAAGTGCAACAACTCAGTGCTACTATTGCCTCTCGTGATGCCTCCATAAATGCCTCCATAACTGCATCCGTCAATGTAGCTGTGCAGTTTGCAATGGCGGAAGTCAAAAATGAACTTGAATCTGTCGTTGTATCACTCTGCACCAAACGCAAAATCCCTCTCGATGACTCTTTTCCTGATGAACATAAAAAGACTGAAGGTGAAACTTCTTCCCATTCCTTTCAACCCCATCACTTTCAAAGGGACATACGCCTTCTGCGGGTG
>JZKD02S0288224.1:250340-264710 GCA_000966675.3 Picea glauca
CGTATATCATTTCTGTGTATTGTGAAGATTATGCTGGATATTTTACTGTTATTCTGTCATTTCTAGCATTTCATTTCTATTCTTCATATTTTATATATCTGGTATCTTGCATTTTCCTCAAGGCTTGAGATGTGGAAACTACTGCAGAATGGTAGTTGGTTCCCAAGTGGCATCTGCTAGATTCATATCTTTCCACTGTACTAGCACTTCCTTGATGGTTCTCTAATGCAGGCGATGCTCACACTGGTTCAAAACTACTTCTGGTTGTAGCCAAATGGATCCTTCTTCAACTAACTCTGGAAGGTTGGTTTGAATTTGGCACCTGGTTCCAATCACCTTCTTCAAGTATGAAACATGAAAAACAGGATGTAGCTTCGACTGACTGGGTAGAGATAAGTGATATGCGACCTGTCCCACACGCTTGAGAACTATGTGAGGGCCATAAAATTTGGGTGCTAGCTTCTGACAATGCTCGGCCTTGAGGGAAGTTTTCTTATATGGTTGCAGTCTTAGAAACACCTGATCCCCTTCTGCAAATTGACATCCGGAGTGACCTTGATCTGCTTGCTACTTCATTTGATTTTGTGCCATGACCAAGTTCTCTTTAAGGGTACAAAGGATATCCTCTTAGACTATAAGTGTTTGGTCAACCGCCTGGACCTTTGAGGTACCCGGTAAGTATGAGAGAACGGAAGGTGGCTTATGTCCATATACCGCTTCAAAAGGAGTCATGCAAGTGGTTGTATGGTATGTAGTGTTGTACCACCATTCAGCGAGGGGTAACCATTGAGCCCATTGGTGTTGTTTTTCAGAGGCAAAGCACCTCATATATGTTTCCAAACTCTTGTTGACAACTTCTGTTTGACCATCCATCTGGGGATGATAAGCTGAGCTAAGATGGAATTGTGTGCCTTGTAGCTTAAATAGTTCTTGCCAAAAATTTCTTGTGAAAGTTGGGTCACGGTCAAAAACAATAGAGTGCGGCATGCCATGAAGCTTGAAGACATGGTCCATGAAAATTTGAGCCACCGTGGATGCAATAAATGGGTGGTGAAGAGAGAAAAAATGAGCATACTTGGAAAGGAGATCCACCACCACCATTATGAATGATTTATTCCCTGATTTGGATAAGCCTGTAATAAAGTCCATAAAGATATCCTTCCAAATAGCAGGGGGAATCAGAAGCAGTTGGAGGGTGCCTGGAGATTTGACTGTTTCTCCCTTGTTGTGTTGACACACCTCACATTTAGCAACAAACTTACGAATGTCCTATTTCATACCATCTTAGAAAAAAGAACGTTTGACTCAGTCATATGTTTTGGTGAACCCTGAGAGCCTCGCTGCGGGTGTATCATGAAGCTCAGAAAGTATCATGGATTTGAGTTTGGATTATTTACTTAAATACAAGTGGCCTTTGTATAAAAGCTCATCCTGGAGCTAGGAGTACCCTGGGGGAGCTGGAGCCTTGTTTTGCAGTTGCTGGATCAGATACAAACTTTTGGGATCTTAAAGCCATTCCTAGTGCATAGCTTGGAGCCAATAAGGTACAATGAAGGAAAGAGAGAAAAGGGATCCTTCGTCTTCATATTTCCAGGACAGTGCATCCACCATGACATTGTCTTTTCCCTTCTTGTAAATGATCTCATAATCATATCCGAAGAGCTTAGTCACCCATTTTTGTTGCTTCTGGGAGGAAATGCATTGTTCTAGAAAGTACTTGAGGCTTTGATGGTCGGTCTTAATTTGCAAGCATTGCTCCAAGAGATAAGGACCCCACAGCTCAACGACATGCAGAATCGCCGACATTTCTTTTTCATAAATGGGTTTGCCCAGATTCCTTTTATAAAGTTGCTTGCTGGTGAAGGCCAAAGGTCGACCCTCTTGCATAAGGACAGTGTCGATTCCTTTCCCTGAGGTGTCACATTCCAGCACAAAGGTCTTTGTGAAATTGGGAAGGGCCAGAACCAGAGTGGTGCACATGGTTGTCTTCAAGGCTTGAAGATCTTGAGAAGCTACTGGAGTCCAAGTGAAAGAGTTCTTTTTGAGGAGAGTCGTGAGAGGTGCTACAATCTTTCCATATTTTTTAACGAACTTGCGATAATACCTTGTTAGGCCCAAAAATCCATGCAATCTTTTGAGAGTCTTTGGGTGTGGCCAGTCTTGCATAGCTTCAATCTTTTTCGGGTCCACCTTGATGCCATCCTTTCCCACCAGATGACCCAAGTATTCTACTTCTGAGGCACCAAAAGCACATTTGGACTGTTTCAAGAAAAGTTGGTGCTGAGAGAGTAGTATGAGAACTTGATCCACATGATTAAGATGCTCTGTCCAGGTTTTTCTATAGATGAGGATATCATCAAATAAAAATAAGACAAAATGACGGAGAAAAGGGTGAAAGACATGGTTCATGAGGATCTGGAAGGTGGAGGGGGCGTTACACAAGCCAAAGGGCATGGAAAAAAACTCATAGTGTCCCTCATAAGTGTGAAAGGTGGTCTTGGGAATGTCGACCTCTTTCATACGTATCTGGTGATATCCCGAGCGAAGATCAAGTTTGGTAAAGAATTGGGCGCCACTCAATTCATCCAGGAGGTGATCAATGATAGGAATGGGAAAGTTGTCTTTGATGGTCAGTTTGTTGAGAGCATAGAAGTCAGGACACATTCTCCAAGAACCTTATTTCTTCAGTACCATGACGACCAGAGATGAGTAAGGGCTCATACTAGGATGGATGACGTGTGTAGTAAGGAGTTCCTGAACCATTTTTTCAATTTTTTTTTTTTGTGGAAAGGGATGGCGATATGGATGGATATTGGGGGGAAGGCTTCCTAGGACAAGGAGAATGGAATGATCATGAACACTGCGGGAAGGAGGGAGTCCTTGGGGAGTGGAAAATACCTTTTGATGTTTAGAAAGGAGGGCTTGGAGGTCTTGGGGCACTGGGGGTGTCTCTGTGGCTTGTATGGCCTGGAGTTGGGCAATGACGCTAGGATGACCTTTTTTGAGAAATTTTTCCATGCGATGAGAACTGATGACCTCAGGTGAACCAACAATGATGCCTTGGAATATATATTGGTGGCCTCTGTGGTCGAATTACATGGTTAAGTTATGAAAATCCATGATAATTGGACCCAAATTCCTTAGCCAGTCTGCACCCAACACAATGTTGCAACCACCCATCTCAATATCAAGCATATGGGATTTTAGGTGGTAGTCACCGATTTGGAGACACACATTTTCACAGCGCCCACCACATTTCATAGAACCACCATTGGCAATCATGATTTGGAAATTTTTGACAGCATGGATGTAGCAATGGGTTTCTTGGGGAATGTGGCGATGAATAAAATTGTGGGTGCTACCACTATCAACTAGAATGATGACCTTTCGGTTCTTGATGTAACTGATTAACTTGAGGGTTTTGGTGGTAGAGAAGTCAGTGAGATCATTGAGGGAAATGATTGGTTCCACTTCGGGAGGGTCAGAGGGAGGGTTTATGTCAGTGATTTCTGGGGACTCAGGCACAAGGGGAGTGTCAACATCCTCTTCTGGAATATCCTCAGATATGGACATAAAAATCTTTTGTTCCTTACATTTGTGGCCTAGGAAATATTTTTCATCACAATTATAATAGAGGCCTTTGAGTTGGCATTCATCCATTTTATCCCTAGTCAATTTTTGGATCTTTAATGGGGCAGAGGGAGTAGTGGTATTTATTGGTTTAGGGTGAGGGATAAAGGAAGGCTTACGGTTTTGAGAGAAAACAATTTGTTGTGCTTATTTATCTTTTTTAGTAGCCTCCACCCAAGTCATAGGTCGATCCATGAGGACATGGGCCTAAATCTCCTCCTTGAGGCCACTGATAAGACACTCTCGAAAGAAAGCATCAGTCTTTCCCTCTGTTAGAAAAGCTAGGTGCTCAAATGCAGCTATGAAGTCTTCTACTATTCCTGATTGCTTCAATTTTGTCAAATGACTCAAATGGTTGGTGTCAGTGTCAAAGCATTCATAAAGCTCAGTCACAAATTGGGTCCAAGCAATATACCCTTGACGGGAAGTTTTTCTCCATTTCCACCATTTCCAGCGTTCTTGATCTAGATGGATAACACCATACCGGAGTTTGGCCAAGTCATCTGTAATGTTGTATAGAGAGAAATAATGTTCCATTTGGGTGACCCAACCAGTGGGATCTGAGCCATCAAATTTGGTTACATCCACCTGCGAAAGGCATATGTCCCATTGAAAGTGATGGGGCTGAAAGGAATGGGGAGAAGTTTCACCTTCAGTATTTGTATGTGCATCAGGAAAAGAGTCATGATAGGGATCTTGAGTTTGGTTCAGAGTGATGCAAAGACAGATTCAAGCTGGGTGGTCAGTTCGTGTTTGAATTTTTCCATTGTAGACTGGACGGATGCATTTAAGGTGGTATTGATGGATGTATCATGGGAGGAAATAGTAGCACTAAGTTGTTTCACTTCTTGTTGGGTCTCGAGGAAACTATATTGCAAGGTGTTGAAGTGAGACTCCAGTTCTTGGCTACAGGTATGGGCCATGAGGATGGGTGAACTGAAAAGGGAGAGACCAGGGTCAGAAATTTTTGTAGAAAAATGATATGGATGAATGTGATACTGGAGAAGAGGTGAATCTAATGGAATAGGTCTCAAATAATGGTGAAAAAATTTCCAGACTCTTTTTTTTTTAACAGCTGCGGGGTTATACTTCAGTCTGAAGAATTCTACAGTGCTGAAATCCCTAAATTCTTAACCAGAAAGAAATGTGTATTTACTTGGAAACCCGAACACAGGTGCACGTCAATAAATCTCGTTGGTTTAATTTGTTTATGTTTATTTTTATGTTCCCCAAGGGTTAGGTATTCAAGGGTTCTACAGACAATGGTTTTCCCTATGCTATATCTCTCTGATATACATGTGGGGTCCAACAGTAGTACTCGGCCCAATATCTCAGGGCACTAACTAAGGAGGATAGAATGTACCCTTAGCCATACTACTCGACTACCCAGGTACTAGAGAGTATCTTCCTGAGTGTTATTCTCGGTGACACTATAAAATTTTGGCAGCCAATAGGTTTATCTAAAGAGGGCTTTAGGAAATATAGGCCGATCTGTACACAGGTTTGTCTGATGCGCTAGCACTCGAAGGGGTACCAATAGGGGTTACAAGGGCGGCCAACAGATGTGCACTTAAGAACCACTTGTATTTCCTGCGTGTATGAATCCCTCAACCGTGGGTTTATGCCCGTAACGACAGATCTCTGTGGCTTAAAGATGTCAGTATATGTCTCTACCCTGAAAAAAAAATACCCACAATTTCTGCTAAGGAAAGTGCTCTGATACCACTTGCAAGATACCAGATCTAATAAATATGCAAAATATAAATAAAATGCTAGTAATGGAAGAATAACAGTAATATAACCAACATATTCATCCACAATAACAAAGAAATAATATGAGAACAACAGTTGAAATAACACTTTGATTCAGAAAGCAATGTTCATAGGCCTCTTTGAGGGGGCAACCTCCAGTCGAGCAACACTCTATTACAATAATCTCCAAGCTAGGGTTTTCATACCCTCGACCCTTATTCATACTAAATATGTCTATTAAGAGAAGCATCTAGAGGAAGATCCTTCTAGAAGAGAAAGCATCTATTAGGTCTTCTTACATCCATCTTATTCTATTTTATTGAAAGGCCTTTTTAATATTGACCTTTATTACATCCGAATACATTGATCTACCTATGTGCGGGTTAGGACCTTAACACAAAAGCGAACCATATCTTAGATCACATCCAAGAATGGAGACGTTGAAAGAGTTTGATAAAAGTCCGAGTACCACCAACATTACTACTTGAATGGTTCCTTAAGTCTTTGGTACCCCAGTTATCTAAAGACATCGCAACCTCAGGGGTATTTTCAGAGGAAGAAGTGATAACGAGAGCCCAACAGCTAGAACTGATTTACTCTCAGTTTGGTTTAATTTACGAAGTTTTTCCAGATGCACCACAGTCGATACTTGACAAGACTAGACAGATATCTGGACCACATGCCGATGGTATTGTAGGTTCAGTGCAAACGAAGCCCGCTGATGAGCTGTCGAATTAATTGCATCAATTGTCAATACAACAGACAGTGGCCATTCAGACCATTGGTTTGGCTGCTCCCTCTACTCAAATGTCATATGTACACAGTGTGCAATCGACAAACCCAAAGGCCACCCAACAACCTAATGGAAATAAGAAACAATGAAAGAAGGGTAAGGGGGATAAGAAACCTACCAATAATGTTGGCGAGGGTAACACTGAAAAGAAGAAGTCTAAGTATCTATGTAATCTTTGCAAGGAAGACCATCTGAATCACCGGTACCCCTGGCTTGTGGAGGCCCAAAAGTTATTGGCACAACAATCGCCTGTCATGTTAATGAATCCATTTCTGCATGGGAAAAATTTTGCTCAAGCCTCTTCAAGCATGGAAGGGGTTGGTCAGGGACCCCCTCCTTCTTCGAGTAATCCTTCATCTGCGAATGTGTACATGATGAAAGGTAGCGTTGACATAACGACTAGGACATGCTGACTATGGACTGCCAAACACCCCTGAGAAGGGTAAAGAAGCCAAAAACCCATCTCTTCCTCTCTATATTGAGAATATGTTGGGAGAAACAATGTGACGCATCCCCAAAGGTGCATTCAAGAAAGCTTCTCACAACCCAAACGTAAGGGCTGCCCATAACTACTCTGTGATGGAGGATTTATCACAAATCCCTTGTGCAATGTCAGCTTTGGAATTCCTCCATAGTTTCCCTTCCAAGAGAAAGGCTCTGTTAGTTTCCTTAGGATTTGCTGAGACTTGTAATCCAAGAACAATCATGCTTGATATGAATGAGTTAAAACCTCATCTTCCTTACCATGTAGCGTTTCAGATAGTAGTGGCTTACACCATGAAAACGTTTACTCGGAACATTTTTCGTACGGTGGTTGATGAGGGTTCCTCGACGTGCATGATGTATTTGGTGTCTTGGAAGGCCATTGGCCAACCCATTTTGTCTTTTTCACCTACTCTTCTTACTACTTTCGATGGTCATTTATTCCAACCACATGGAATCATCCCCTCTTTTCCCGTGCAATTAGGAGGGAAGACCGTGTGTGTTGAAGTTGAAGTGGTCGATGTGTCTCTCAACTACAATCTCTTGTTAGGAAGGAGTTGGACCTACATTATGAAAGTAGTGGCTATGACAATTTTCTGGGTCTTGTTATTTTCACACAAGGGTCGAATTGTGACCATTGATCAGTTATCCTTCTCTTGTCTTGGCCCTTCATCGAGGGTATCCACGGTCCCAATGATTGATAACCCTCGGCTCGACATCATTAACATAGGGGTTGGTTTGTGCTTACCTTTGATGTGTACTTTCAATTACCTGCCTCCGACTGGCAATGTCCATTACATGTCGGTTGTCCCCGCCCAACCTAGGGCCAAAATCTTTCAAATTTTGTCATTTCGCATGAATTACTTTAATGATCTGTGGACTCTTCCTTCCCCATCAGCCATGATAGAAGGGACAGGGTACCATGGCATGGCCATGCCTTTGTCCGTGGTAGAAGTTGCTTACTCTATAGTTCAACAAGCTTCCACAAACCTTGATCTGACTCCCGCACAGAAGTTGGATCCGGTTCTCGAGCCTACATGGGCTCAAGGTTCCCTCACTAATACTGATTCTTTAGACTTAGTATTTCCCTTAGATGAGGAGATTATTGATGCATTGACTAGTCTAGACAGACCCTAGTATGATCTGCATCATAGATCTTATTTCCTCCCATATTTAAGAAGAATTTATGTAGGTGAATTCACTCTAACCATGATTGGAGATAAGGCTTGTCCTATCAATCCTTTGGTTACGCACGCTATTTATGCCGAAGGAAATATGGAAACCATTACTCAAACGATACCTATTGATATCTCCAGAATCCCTGTCGTCGTGGAGAATATCTTTGTTGGAGTGGACTACTCCCCCGAGGAGATTCAAATCTACATAGATTTATTTAAAGAATTCCATGACGTGTTTGCTTGGTCTTACGAGGAAATTCCAGGCATAGATCCAAGAATCGTTGAACATGAAATCACGACATATCCTGATTCTAAGCCAATCTGGTAGAAGCTTCATCCAATGAATCCTAGGAAAGAAGCAGTTGTTAAGGCTGAAGTCGAGAAAATACTCCAAGCTGGTTTCATCTACCCCATCCAATTGACTCAATGGGTGTCAAATCCCATTCTAGTCAACAAAAAATAGGGTACAATTCGCGTATGTACGGATTTCTGTGATTTGAACAAAGCCTGTCGAAAAGACAATTTCCCCACGCCATTTATTGACCAGATAGTCGATGAATGTGTATGTTTTGAAGCCTTTTCTTTCATGGATGGTTTTTTAGGATACAATCAGATACAAATCAAGCCTGAAGACCAACACAAAACCACTTTCATCTATTTGTGGGGTACATTCTTTTATCAGAAGATGCATTTTGGTTCTAAAAAGGTTGGAGCTATGTTTCAGTGAGCTATGTATTTTGATTTCCATGACCTCAAACACATAGTCGAGGCTTATCTCGATGATTTAGCATCACGGTATTGCAAGAGAGCTGATCATCCCGTACACCTCCGACTTATCTTTGAGCGATGTCACTACTACCAGTTCTTCTTGAATCCAAACAAATACAATTTTTGCATCACATTGGGTCGTTTGCTTGGTCATGGTCGATCCTCTAAAGGTTGAGGCAATAGTTCAGTTGCCTCCCCCATGCACAATCCCTCAACTTCAAAGTTTCCAGGGAAAAGAGAACTTTTTACAGCGTTTCATCACAAACTATGCCGAGATCACAAAGGGTTTCATGCATTTATTGAAGAAGGACATTCCTTTCCATTGGGATGAAGCCACTTAGTGCTCCTTTGAAGCATTGAAACACGCCCTCATGTCTACCCCTCTGCTTCCGCCACCCAATTATAACAAATATTTCTTATTGTACTTGGCCATTGCGCAGTTGACCATTGGTATGGTCTTAGTTCAGGAGGATGATTTTCTCTCAGAATATGTGATTTATTACCTAAGCCAAGGCTTGGTTGGACCAGAACTCAATTATTCCCACATTGAAAAACTTGCGTTGGTAGTAGTTCATGTTGTCCAACGGTTCCATCATTACATATTATTTCGCAAGACCACTGTCATTGCCATTGTGAATCCATTTCAATACATGTTGACATGATGGTTAATTGGCGGAAAAATCAGTAGATGGATAGTTATCCTCTAGGAATTCAACTTGGACTTTATTTCTGCGAAATCCAAAAAGTCGTTGGTCTTTGTGGAACTCATTTCAGAACTTCTGTTCGAATCAGGTGATGTTATACCCAAAGATTAGCTATCAAAGGAGACATGTTTTTGATTGTGCCTTCAGACCCTTGGTACGAAGATATACTAGTCTATCTCCATAATTTAAAGTGCCCCACCTCTACTTCTTGTGATGAGCGTCGCCGTATACACCATTAGGCCAAAAACTATCTCATACTCGAGGACACTATGTATTGTTGAGGTGTAGATTGCATCCTTTGTTAGTGTCTCACCCATGAAGAAGTGGAAATCGTGCTTAATGATTTCCACACTGGAGCATGTGGCGGTCATTTGTATGGGTTGGCAACAACCCAAAATATTCTACGAGTTGGTTACTTTTGGCTAACATTAATCAAATATTGTGTTGAATCGGTCAAGAAGTGCCACCTGTGTCAAATCTTCTCTCGGAAGATGAGGGCACACCCTGCTCCCATGTTTCCTGTCATCATAGTCAGTCCCTTCACCAAGTGCAGGATTGATTACGCTACATGAAACCCTCCTTCTACAAGGGGGCACCATTATATCATCATAGTAGTAGACTACTTCACGAAGTGGGTCGAAGCTATGACAACGTTTAAAGATGATGGCGAGACCGCAACTCTCTTTTTGTTTAACTAGATAATAGCAAGGTCCGGTGTCCTGAGAGAGATTGTCACTAACCATGGCAGTCACTTTTAGAACAAAATGATGTCCGAGTTAACAAAAAATCTTGGGTTGAGGCAACAACATTCATCACCCTACTACCCACAAGAAAACGATCACGTGGAAGTTGTGAATAAATCCCTGAAGACTATTTTACAGCGAACGATCAATTTAGCTAGGTCAAATTGGCATTTGATGTTGTATATGACATTATGGGCCTACTGAACATCTGTTAAGATTGCAACTAGTTTCTCACCTTTTCAACTCATTTACAGGTTGGAAGAAGTCTTTCCTATAGAGTGCCAGATCACCTCTCTAAATTTGGCAGTACAGTTATTGCCAGACACTTCACCCCTTGAAGAGCATTTATTATATCTTGAGTAGCTCGATGAGCAGTGTCGGGATGCAACCTTAGATAATGAGGATCACAAAAAAAAATTCAAGTGTCAATATGATTGGTCCGTCTGTTCTCATATTTTCTTTGAAGGCGACCTTGTCCTAGTCTATGACCAAGGTAAGGACCCCCCTAGGGGCAGGCAAGTTCAAACCTATGTGGTTTAGACCTTTCATCGTGAAGGAGTTTCTAAAGAAGGGAACTTATCGTTTATTGGAATTTGATGGAAATGCATTGGTAGAGCCTGGAAATGGGCTCTACCTCAAGAAGTATTACTCATAGGTGGGTCTCCTTGGGTGACTTCTTATACCATATGTATAGTCATGTACATGCTCTTTTTAGTTTTTCATCTTTTTGGTTTTATGGACATGCCATTTGTTATGTCATATTTTTCACTATGGTATATGTCAAGTGAATCAAAGGTGTTTGTTGGGTTCATGAAAGGCACTAGCCAACAAACTTGGAGGCTTGCTTCCCCATCTTGGGTGATTTTCACACCTCAGGGCCAATTGCTATCTTTAGGAGGTGTCTGTTTAGGTGATGCCACAAACAATGTCACCGAATACAGTGCAGTATTAGAGTTGCTTCATGATGCTTTTTTTCATGGTATCTCTCACCTCTTAGTCTACTTAGACACTCAACTGGTTGTGTCTCAGTTAAATGGGGTTTACTACGTTTATGATCCTACACTACACACGATGGTTCCTTAGGGTACGTCTCTTAGAATGAAGTTTTGATTACATTACATATATCCATGTTCCTAGGATATTGAATCAAATCATAGATACTCTAGCTAATCATGTATTAGATTGGCATATTGCACACATGTAAGAAAAAGCACACACACACACATGTAAATACATTTGTAAAATAGATGTAATCCATAAGACATAAAAACATGAAAAATATCCATATATATCTACAAATATCAAAGTACATGGGTGGGCACAAGCGCCTCAAAAATATGTCCAGTCAAAGTCATGGGGCTTATGCCCTAAAAAATATACAAAAGGTGCTCTGAGCACATAAGTAGTCTAGCCTAGCTAAGGGCACAACCTGTTGGCCTTGCTGTAGTGAACAACAATGTTCGCCAAACACTGAAAGAGCTAGACCCAGGTCCATGGCACCCCAACTACATGAGGTTGCATCGACGGTGGGAGATCCTCGATCTCTACCATAGGGACTGTACGAGTCAGCATGGTAAGGTTCCGCTCTACCCATATCAATACCCTCTCAACGTCTCTGGTTGGAGCCCCCCCTGTTGTTGCTTCTGGTTGGGAGACTTCAATTGTTCCTACCTCTAGTTGAGGATGTCGCCTAGTCCTCGAGAAGTCTTTTGGACACATTGGTTCCACATTTGTACATAAAAGATACGTAAGTGTCAGATACTTTGGTATACAAAAAAATGATATATTTAAAACGAAATTAAAATTAAATAACTTTGTAAAGAAAACTCACCCATCTCTCCTCACTCCACTCTGGGAGGTACAGGGATGTCAGGATCTCTAGAAAAGTTAATCCCGGCATAGGGGTAGTCCTCTATTTCCAGAATCTATCGTCACCACCAGTCAAAAAATTTGTCATCAAAGGCCTCGATGGTCCTCCCCCCACCCTGTCGTGGCAACAACATTGTCCATCTACATAGTGTTAGGAGAGAGGCCTCGTGCCCTCGTATAGTCTCTTGAGGACTAAGGTTAGGTACCCTCTCGAAGAAAAAGGAGCACAAAATGGTCCCAAACATGAAGTTCTAGTGCTCCCGTATCCAACACTCTCTCAACTGTCTCTTCATGCAATCCAGCATGGTGGTACTCCAGTAAAAAATCTGTGCATTTAAGCACTGTACCACACAATGCATGTGCGCATGAAGTCTGATGTAAAGTTGTGGATCTAGTGATTTGCCCAAAAATGTAGAACTATCACTTTGAGTGATAGGTTGTTGATCTTATGTATAGGCACCTGAGAACCTACTTTCTCAGTGCCAGCCTCGCAATGGATTCGAATCAACTCCTCGATGTTGTGCGGCCCGAGGGGGAAAGTGCGCAAGTTGATTGGATCCCTTCTCCTCGAGAGACCAGCCAGGAAGTAAATGTTCTCATTCATTGGAGTCAACGAATTCCCCTCGAGCATGAATGCCTCTATGTCAGGATGCCACTAATATATCAATGCATTTAACAACCTGGGTTGTGATCTCATAAATGGACACTGGAAGAACTTTATCAACCCTCATTGTGACAAAACAACGATAGTAGCAGGGTCCTTCGAGACCAAAAAATCAATGTCCTCATGCTCCCTCTCTCTCCAATGCACATACATCTTGCAAACACAAAGAAATGGAGAGTTAACTCTTGCATTCCCCTTTTTTCCCACTTATTGAGGGTGTATGTGAACTGTCTTGAGGATGGCCGTGTGTACATGCGGGCATATTCTCTTCTTCCCACATGTACATGTGAGTTTCTCTTGAACAACCCATGTACACGCAGGGCCAAACTATTTAAAGGTCAGCCCCCCCCCAAAAAAAACCAAAAGAAATGCAAAAATGGAAGAAGGAAATGCAATGGAGGTTATTATGTACTTACTTGATCCAAACGGAAGTTTGTTTTGTCCACTGAAGCTCCCAAAATCGACTATTTTAGCAAAGGGGTGTTTTTTGACTTTTGGTCAATTCTCAAATTACAATGGTGATAACAAGCTACCAACTTTCTATTTATAGATGTTTTCACCCCTTTTGTCATTTTTTTGGACCCTTTTGCCATTTTTTCTAGCTTGAAAATCGTTTACTATGATTCTTGAGTTTCTCAGGGGATGTTACAATAAGTGTTACTTTGGGTATTGGGAAGTTTTTTTAAAGTATGGGTGGGTTTTTAAGGTCTTTTGGTAAAAAGTCATTTTTCCAACTTTGTGCATGTAAGATAGGATTCCACCTCCACTTGTTGCACCTCATTGTCTTTTTCACTTTGCCATAGGATCAATCCCACCAAATTGTGACACAGAACCCTCACTTTTTTTGTAGAAGTGTCGTAATTTAGTGGTAGAGCCTACCTATACATGGATGCCCTAGGTAGATCTTGGTTGCATTTTGGTGTCCATGCCATCGCTAGTGACTATAGGTTCGAGAGTCCTTATTAGTTTTTCCTGATTACGAGTATGAGACTCATTTGCATTGATTCATTATCACTCTTGACCTTAGCTTTGGGACTCCCAAAGCACAATGGGTCCTCTTTTAATCCCTTTTCAGACCCTCTAAATATGAAAATATTGTCGAGCGATCTTGTTGCCCTTCACGCTCGCTAAACTAAAATTTGAAGGTATGTCTGTCTGGTGATAGTTTACCCCTTTTTCAGTCTGAATGGTCAAAAGTATGAACAAAGGTATACTTTAGGAGCCTCGGTTCTCTAGAAAAGTATTCTCAGGTATAGATTTAACCCTTTTTTGGGCCTGAGGGACTAGACTTACGAAAAAGGATCCCCCCACGGAGTCCATAGTTAAGCTCTTTTCAGACTCCCTAAAGTTGAAAAGATAGCCGAGTGATATTGTTTCTTCACACTTGTTAAATTGGCCAAGAAGAACACCCCTCACGGAGTCCAAAGTTAAGCTCTTTTCAAACTCCTTCAATATGAAAAGATTGCCAAGTGATATTGTCTTTGTCACACTCGTTAAAATGATTTTGAATAGACACCTTTTCATGCAAGATACCAGATCTAATAAATACATAGAACATAAATAAAATGCTAGGAATGGAAGAATAACAATAATATAACAAGCATAATCATCCACAATAACACAGAAATAATATGAGAACAACAACTGAAATAGCACTTCGATTCAGAAAGTAATGTTCACAGGCCTCTTCGAGGGGGAAACCTCCAATCGAGCAATGCTCTGTTACAATAATCTCCAAGCTAGGGTTTTCATACCCTCGACCCTTATTTATACTAAATATGTCTAT
>JZKD02S0288224.1:264760-277075 GCA_000966675.3 Picea glauca
TATGTGTGGGTTAGGACCTTAACATGTCCGCCCCCTTAAAAACAACCTTGTCCTCAAAGCTTGAGATGTGGAAACTGCTACATAATGGTAGCTGGTTCCCAAGTGAAATTTGTTGGAGTCATATCTTTTCACTGTACTAGCACTTCCTTGATGGTTCTCTGATGCAGGAGACGCTCATGTTGGTCCAAAACTGCTTCTGGTTGTAGCCAAATGGATCCTTCTTCAGCTAACTCTGGAATCTTGGTTTGAATTTGGCACCTGGTTCCAATCACCTTCTTCAAGCATGAAACATGAAAAACATGATGTATATTTGATTGACTGAGCAGAGCTAACTGATATGTGACTTGTCCCACATGCTTGAGAACTATGTAAGGGCCATAAAATTTGGGTGCTAGTTTTTGACAATGCTTGGCCTTGAGGGAAGTTTTCTTATATGGTTGTAGTCTTAGAAACACCTGATCCCTTTCTGCAAATTGACGTTCGGAGTGACCTTGATTTTCTTGCTGCTTCATTCAATTTTGTGCCCTGACCAAGTTCTCTTTAAGGGTACGAAGGATATCCTCTCGGACTGTAAGTGTTTGGTCAACCGCCTGGACCTTCGAGGTACCCGGTAAGTATGAGAGAATTGAAGGTGGCTTCTGTCCATATACCACTTCAAAAGGAGTCATGCGAGTGGTTGTATGGTGTGTAGTGTTGTACCACCATTCGACAAGGGGTAACCATTGAGCCCATTGGTGTTGTTTTTCAGAGGCAAAGCACCTCAGATATGTTTCCAAACACTTTTTGACAACTTCCATTTGACCATCCTTCTGGGGATGATAAGCTGAGCTGAGATGCAATTGTGTGCCTTGTAGCTTAAACAGTTCTTGCCAAAAATTGCTTGTGAAAGTTGGGTCACGGCCAGAAACAATAGAGTGCAGCATGCCATGAAGCTTGAAGACCTAGTCCATGAAAATTTGAGCCACCGTGGATGCAGTAAATGGGTGGTGAAGAGAGAAAAAATGAGCATACTTGGAAAGGCGATCCACCACCACCATTATGACTGATTTATTTCCTGATTTGGGTAAGCCTGTAATAAAGTCCATAGAGACATCCTTCCAAATAGTAGACGGAAACATAAGCGGTTGGAGGGTGCCTGGAGATTTGACTATTTCTCCCTTGTTGCATTGACACACCTCACATTCAGTAACAAACTTACGGATGTCCTATTTCATACCATCCTAGAAAAAAGAACGTTTGAATCGGTCATATGTTTTGGTGAACCCTGAGTGCTCTGTTGTGGGTGTAGCTTGAATCTCAGAAAGTAGCATGGATTTGAGCTTGGATTGTTTATTTAAATACAAGAGGCCTTTGTATCGAAACTCATTCTAGAGCCAGGAGTACCCTGGGGGAGCCAGAGCCTTGTTTTGCAGTTGCTGGATCAGATGCAAAATTTTGGGATCTTGAAGCCATTCCTGGTGCACAACTTTGAACCAATCGAGTACAATGAAGGAAAGAGAAGAAAGGGATGCTTCGTCTTCATATTTTCGGGACAGTGCATCTACCACGACATTATATTTGCCCTTCTTTTAAATGATCTCATATTCATATCCAAAGAGCTTAGTCACCCATTTTTGTTTCTCCTGGGAGGAAATGCGTTGTTCCAGAATGTACTTGAGGTTTTGATGGTCGGTCTTAATTTGGAAGTGTTGCCCCAAGAGATAAGGATGCCATAGCTCAACGACATGTAGAATTGCCAAACTTTCTTTTTCATAAATGGGTTTGCCCAGATTCCTTTCAGATAGTTTCTTGCTGGTGAAGGCCAAAGGTTGACCCTCTTGCATAAGGATAGCACCAACTCCTTTCCCTGAGGCATCACATTCCAACACAAAGGTCTTTGTGAAATCGGGAAGGGCTAGAATCGAAGTGGTTCACATGGCCGTGTTCAAGGTTTGAAAAGCTTGAGCAACTGCTGGAGTCCAAGTGAAAGAGTTATTTTTGAGGAGAGTCATGAGAGGTGCTGCAATCTTTTCATAGTTCTTAACGAACTTGCGATAATACCCTGTTAGGCCCAAAAATCCATGCAAGATTTTGAGAGTCTTTGGGTGTGGCTATTCTTGCATAGATTCAATCTTTTTCAGGTCCACCCTGACACCATCCTTTCCCACCAGATGACCCAAGTATTCTACTTCCAAGGCACCAAAAGCACATTTGGACTGTTTCAGGAAAGTTAGTGCTGAGAGAGTAGTCGGAGAACTTGATCCACATGAGTAAGATGGTCTGTCTAGGTTTTTCTATAGATGAGGATATCATCAAAGAAAACTAAGTCAAAATGATGGAGAAAAGGGTGGAAGACATGGTTCATGAGGCTTTGGAAGGTGGAGGGGGCGTTACACAAACCAAMGGGCATGACCAAAAACTCATAGTGGCCCTCATGAGTGCGAAAGGTGGTCTTGGTAATGTCGGCCTCTTTCATACGTATCTGGTGATAGCCCGAGCGAAGATCAAGTTTGGTAAAGAATTCAGCGCCGCTCAATTCATCCAGGAGGTCATCAATGATAGGAATGGGAAATTTGTCTTTGATGGTCAGTTTGTTGAGAGCACGGAAGGTAGGACACATTCTCCAAGAACCTTATTTCTTCAGTACCATGACGATCGGAGATGATTAAGGGATTGTACTAGGATATATGACGCCTGCAATAAGGAGTTCCTGGACCATTTTTTTAATTTCATTTTTTTGTGCAAAGGGGGGCGATATGGACAGATATTGGGGGGAAGGCTTCCTGGGACAAGGGGAATGGAATGATCATGAACAGCGTTGGAAGAAGGGAGTCCTTGGGGAGTGGAAAATACCATTTGATGTTTAGAAAGGAGGGCTTGGAGGTCTTGGGGCACTGGGGGTGTCTCTGTGGCTTGTATGGCGTGGAGTTGGGCAATGACGCTAGAATGACCTTTTTTGAGCAGTTTTTCCATCCGATGAGAACTGATGACCTCAGGTGAACCAACAATGACACCTTGGAATTTATATTGGTGGCCTTCGTGGTCAAATTGCATGGTTAAGTTATTAAAATCCATGAGAATGGGACCCAAAGTCCTTAGCCAGTCTACACCCAACACAATGTCACAACCACCCATGTCAATAGAAAACATATGGGATTTTAGGTGGTAGTCACCCATTTGGAGACGCACATTTTCACAACGCCCACCACATTTCATAGAACCACCATTGGCAATCATGATTTGGAAATTGTTGACAGCATGGATGTAGCAATGGGTTTCTTGGGCAATGCGGAGATGAATAAAATTGTGGGTGCTGCCACTATCAACCAGAATGATGACCTTTTGGTGATTGATGTAACTAATTAACTTGAGGGTTTGGGGGGTAGAGAATCTAGTGAGAACATTGAGGGAAATGATCAGTTCCACTTCAGCAGGGTCGGGGTGAGGGTTTATGTCAGTGATTTATGGTGACTCGGGCACAAGGGGAGTGTCAACATCCTCTTCCAGAATATCCTCAGAGATGGCCATAAAAATTTTGTTCCCTACATTTGTGGCCTGAGAAATATTTTTCATCACAATTAGAATAGAGGCCTTTGAGTTCGTGTTCAGCCATTTCATCCCGTGTTAATTTTTAGATATTTATTGAGGTGGAGGGAGTAGTGGGGTTTACTGGTTTAGGGCAAGGGATAAAGGAAGGCTTACGGTTTTGAGAGGAAACAATTTGTTGTTCTTATTTAGCTTTTTTAGTAGCCTCCACCCAAGTTGTAGGTCGAGCCATGAGGACATGGGCCCGAATCTCCTCCTTGAGGCCACTGATAAAACACTCTCAAAAGAAATCATCAGTCATGCCCTCTGTTCGAAAATCCAGGCGCTCAAATGCAGCTATGAAGTCTTTTACTCTTCCTGATTGCTTCAATTTTTTCAAATGGTCCAAATGGTTGGTGTCGGTGTCAAAGAGTTCATAAAGCTCAGTCACAAATTGGGTCCGAGCAATATACCCTTGACGGGAAGCTTTTCTCAATTTCCACCATTGCTAGCGTTCTTGATCTAGATGGAGAACACCATACCAGAGTTTGGCCAATTCATATGTAATGTTGTAGAGAGAGAAATAATGTTCCATTTGGGTGACCCAACCAGTGGGGTTTGAGCCATTAAAATTTGGTTACATCCACCCATGGAAGGAATATGTCCCGTTGAAGGTGATGGGGATGAAAGGAATGGGAAGAAGTTTCACCTTCAGTCTTTGTATGTGCATTAGGAAAAGAGTCATAGGTAGGGATCTTGAGTTTGGTGCAGAGGTATGCAAAGAAAGATTCAAGCTGGGTGGTCAGTTCATGTTTGACTTCCACCATTGTGGACTGCATGGATGAATTTATAGATGCATTTATGGTGGTATTGATGGATGTATCACGGGAGGCAATAGTAGCACTGAGTTGTTGCACTTCTTGTTGGGTCTTCAGGAAACTAGATTGCAAGGTGTTGAAGTGAGAATCCAGTTCTTGGCTGTAGGTATGGGCCATGAGGATGGGTGAACTGAAAAGGGAGCGGTCGAGGTCAGAAATTTTTACAGAAAAATGATATGGATGAATGTGATAAGGGAGAAGAGATGAATCTAATGGAATAGGTCTCAAATAATGGTGAAAAAAAATTGCAGACTCATTTTTTTTTTTTTTTACAGCTGTGAGGTTATACTTTAGTCTAAAGAATGCTGCAGTGCCGAAATCCCCAAATTATTAACTAGAAAGAAATGTGTATTTGCTTGGCGACCCGAACACAGATGCGCGGCAATAAATCTCGTCGGTTTAATTTTTTTATGTTTATGTTTATGTTCCCCAAGGGTTAGGTATTCAAGAGTTCTACAGACAAGGGTTTGTCCTGTGCTATAGCTCTCTGATATATGTGTGGGGTCCAACAGTAGTACTTGGACCAATATCTCAAGGCACTTACTAAGGAGGATAGACCGTACCCTTAGCGATACTACCCGACTACCTAGGTACTGGAGAGTATCTTCCCGAGTGTTGTTCTCGGTGACACTATAGCAGTCCGATGGCCGATAGGTTTATCTAAAGAGGGCTTCAGGAAATCTAGGCCAATCCGTACACAGGTGTTGTCTAATGTGATACCACTTGAAGGGGTGCCAACAGGGGTTACAAGGGTGGCCAACAGATGTGCGCTTAAGAACCACTTGTATTTCCTGTGTGTATGAATCCCTCAACCGCGAGTTTATGCGCGTAACGACATATCTCTGTGGCTTAAAGATGCCGGAATACGTCTCTACCCTGAACAAAACTATATCCACAATTTATGCCAAGGAAAGTGCTCTGATACCACTTACAAGATATCAGATCTAATAAATATGCAGAATAGAAATAAAATGCTAGGAATGGAAGAATAATAGTAATATAACCAACATAATCATCCACAATAACACAAAAATAATATGAGAACAACAACTGAAATAGCAATTTGATTCAGAAAGCAATGTTCACAGGCCTCTTCGAGGGGGCAACCTCCAGTCGAGTAGTGCTATGTTACAATAATCTCCAAGCTAGGGTTTTCATACCCTNGACCCTTATTTATACTAAATATGTCTATTAAGAGAAGCATCTAGAGGAAGATCCTTCTAGAAGTGAAATCTTCTATTAGGTCTTCTTACATCCGTCTTATTCTATTTTATTGAAAGGCCTTATTAATATTGACCTTTATTACATCCGAATACATTGATCTACCTATGTACGGGTTAGGACCTTAACAATTTGGTTCTAGTCTACCTCTTTTTTGAACCAACTAGACTACCTTCGAAAAAGGTACCCCAGTGGAGTCTTCTTTTACATTTTTCAGGATCCCTAAAAATGAAAAACCACCGAGCTTACCTTCTCTGGGATTGTTAAAATCACTTCGAAGGATGTTATCATTGTGTCTTATTAATCACATTTGTATTCCTACGTCTTTGGCCTAATTTTGGCTCCATGTTTCTCTCAAATGAACCATATGAAGCATGCCTTATATGCAAGCCTTGTAGCCCTTTGCCTCTACGTCTTGACACCTTGACCCATGAAGGATTTTTCCCGAGTGTCCTTTTTCTTGCATATGTCCCCTTTCTCTGAGAATAAATGTGTTCCTTGCGCTTGGAACTGGTATGTTTGCGACACTCAATCCTCTTTTGTAATGTAGCATTCTTTATTCTTTTTCAAGATTCCCAAAATTATTGAAAAAGACAAAAAAAATCAAATATACCCCAAAAAGAGGAAGGGAAAAGTATTTTCTTTTTGTTGACAACACAATGAGTCACCCTTGGACAAAGCACATCCTTTCATTTGATTTGTCAATCCCTAGGATTCAATACGACCATAGGAAGTTGTTCTCTCTACATAGAGTTGTGTCCTCCTTCATTTGGTTACCTTTCCAAACATATGGAGAGTTCTCTTTGCCTCCTGCATCGTGAAATTATGCCAATTCCATGCTCCTTGAGCCTCATCTTTTGTCGTGCTTTTGTCCAAGGGAATTCTTACTAAACTTGAGTCGGCCTTTCTGTAGTTTGTCTCTTGTCCTCATTCCCAACCACCTCGAAAGACCAATCTAGTCCTTGCTCAAAATTAATGAAGTTCTATTCCTGATCATCAAGATCCTCTTGTTTATTCCCGACGAGCCGTTAAAGACCTCTGGGTAGTGAAGTCATACAGTCATATTATACTCCTACCCTAGTTTTGAAGATTTTGAAGTTGTTTCTCGAGCTCTGAAGAACTCATCTCCAACCATCAAGCATCATTGGATTCCTAAAAATGGATACTATACATGTATATCATTTGATTTTGAGATGTAGATCCATTATGTATTGCTCTAAAGTTTCTAAAGTGTAGGTAGAGCTAACCGTCTAAATCCTCCTACTTTTTATCACTATCCTAACATGACCCCACATTCATACATAAAAGACAAGAGAGAGAGCGATCCGATAGGCCTACCTTAAAATCCTCGTCTGGTTTCAATCCCTTTGTGCTTGGTTGTTTCCTGACTGCAAATATCCTCCCAAGGATGACTTGCATTCATCAAAAGACAAACAAGAAACTACAATCATGCATTCTACATATGGATTAGTGGGTTAGACATCATAAACAAGAAATATAAAAAAATCATATAAGTTTAAGACATCATTTGGCAGGACGGAAAAAATACTTCTTTATATTAATCTCACAAAAGTTACTTACAACATGAGACCGACACTTCTCCTCAAACTTGGTCCTGGGCTCCTCTTCACCATGAACCAAATGCTTCCACGTCTTCTTCTCCTCTTCAGTTATCTCTTAGGAAAATGGTAAGGGATTTGCAATTGGGGAAAAGGAGGATTGATAAAATGGGCAGAGTTTATTTCCTCTCGTGCTTCCCTTTTGCAATGGGACCCCAACCCATTATTTTATAGGCCAAAAGGGATAGTAACGGCTGGGGTGACTGGCTATGGTCATTCAAATGGTTAAGTAGTGGCCCAGAAACTAGTATGCAATTTTCCACATTTTGCGATATTTTGTGAGTGCACGCGGGCTGTAGTGGCTCAACAAGCATGTGTACATGGGAAGTAATGGTACAGGGTGCGTACACCTTCAAAATGATGGTTTTTAGAAGAGTTGTTCAATAATGGATTGGTAAAGATAGAAAGTTATATGGATTGATGCTAGGTATGCATGTCAGGTGAAATTTAGGGTTATAAGAGCTACCATTTGTCTACCGTGATGATGGATGGTTCCGATGATTTTAGAACTTTGGGACTTGGAAAATTACATTCTCTTGTATACTTTAGAAGGGTTTAACCCTCGTGCACCTTTCCTAGATCCAATGATTATTGGTCCTTGGACTCAGATCTGATGGCCCATATCTGATCTCCTCCTATGCTCTCTTCTAATTGTCTGGACGTGAATTCCCATGGTCCAAATCTATCTCAATACTAGATCCAACGGTCACTGCTGCTCCTCCTCTTGAGATTTCAATTTCTTCCCTAACTTGGAAGATTTTAGATGTTCTGAAGGCCTCATCCCTCGATCTACCTCCTTGAGCCCTGATATATGGGTCTCTACTTCCTCTTTCCTTCCAGAGCTTATGAAATTGAAACAAGTTTGCCTGTTGGACCTCATTTGCGCTCTTAAAAAGAACTTATCTCTTCTGAGCTTAGTTCTTAGGGGATTTCAAATTCCCACATGCTCTTGTGTTAATATTCTCGCATCATATTGACCATTCATGAAATTCCTTGATACAATGGTCTAGATCACATCACAACTTCAGGTTTCAGAAGTTTAGTCACACCGATGTGCAGATTTCCCGATGTGAGAATCCCCAATCTTGTCAATCCGATGGTCAAGGAGGGTCTCTATAGATCTTTAGATCTATGGTACAGATCACATCGCAAATTTAGTTTTTGGGAGTTTAGTCATGCTAACATGTGGATCCCCAATCTCGCTAATCTGATGGTCAAGGAGGGTCCTGATATATCCTACATCTACGGTCTAGATCACATCGCAAATTCAAGTATCAGGAGTTTAGTCGCACCAATGTGAGAATATCCCAAAGTGAGAATCCTTGATATCGCCAATCCAACAGTCAAGGAGGGTCCTGATAGATCCTAGATCTATGGTCTAGATCACATCGCAACTTTGGGTTTCAAGAGTTTAGTTGCACCAACGTGCGAATCTCCCGATGTGCGAATTTGCAAAGACTGAAGGAGTCGAGGCATTAACACCTATTCCTCTTCTTCAAATCTAACGGTCACAACAGACCCTAGATCCTTTCGAACAGACATCATTCGTTCATCTTCTAAATGAAAGGATATTCCCTTTTGATACTTGAACCTCACTATTCTTCTTAAGCTTTGTTGGCTTTGAAGGATTTAAGAGTTTTTCACTCTTTCTCTTGAACGTAATGCTTGGAAGCATTATTTCGTGCACTCCTTACATTCATTCCTCAACTCTAGGACTTAAGATGGTCTTGGTCTCTGCCTACCTTGTAGAGACTCAGTGCATACTTGCACTACCTCTCCTGAGATTATTAGACTCCGTCCTCACAGTTATTTTGGGGTTCAACCTTCGCAATTAGGGAAGTACTCACGCGACTCTAGGATGGTGACAGAATTCTCTAGGAAAGTGCTTCCAAGGAATTAAACTATATGTAATGACCCTTTTCTTATTAATATGAACAATTTCATAAATAATCCTAAAAAATTAGCTAAATTATAATTAATTATTATATAACCTTAATTAATTATATGTTATTAATTAATTATTTTGATTATGATTAGCTGAAGTATGATTAACTCTTTAATTAAGGGTTAATGAATGATTAATTATTAAGTAAGTCATTAATTGATTAAGTATTAAATTAATGGTTAGTGATTAATTGATTATTAATTAAGTAATTGATTAATTATGTATTAAACAAATGGGGGGAAAATAAAATATAAGGTTAAATGGGGTTACATATCCCATAAGGGATAACGTAACCCATACGCAAAAAAGGAAACATTTAATAAAGGATAAGACCATTAATAAGAACTAAATGAACAAATAAGGCATTAATGAATGGATAAGGTGTTTGGTGGGGAGTGAAGGTGCGAGGGCGGTGAAGGAGGCATAAGGGAGGGAGAAGGACCATGGAGAGGGGATGGATTCATGCATTCTACGGGAGAGGAGATTTTGGGAGCATTGGGACAGAGTTAGTTAACAGTGGGATTTACAGTGCACCGGGGCGGAGGGGTTTTGGGCTCGGAGGGCTAGGACGTCCATCGATGTCCTAGGGCTAGGCGTACTAGTTGGTAGGGTGGCTGGTTTTGGGGTGTCTTAAGGAGTAAGCTGTTGTGGATAGGTTCAAGCGAAGGGAGCGACAGCATCAGAGCGAGGTATTTAACTTGTTATGCAAATTGTTATGTAAATTTAACTTGTTATGCAAATTGTTATGTAAATTGTTAATTTATTCATTGAAATATGGGAGTGAATATGCTAGATTAAGTGAAATTTTGAGTAAATTTCAAATTTACTGTTCCGTTTTAATTCAATGGTAGTCTAAACTAAATGACGGCCACTACATCTGGTATCAGAGCAATAGGTTTGAAATCTGAGCCTAAAGGGCCAAAAAACTCCAAGCCTTAGCTCCAGTCCCGCCTGCAAACCAAACGAATGAAACGCACTATTAGTCAATTGTGTGAAATTATAAAAAAAAAAACTGAGAATAGATACCTAATTGATCCATTTTCCATTGTAAGAACGGATCTGAAAATCCCATCTCCCACATAAATATTTTCGAACGTGGTGGGCGAGCGATCTGATTCTGCAATAGATTTTTTGCCTGATTGCTTCTCTGCTCTTTTCGTGGTGGATTTCGTTCCCTTCTGATTTCGTTTCTGGCTGGTTGTTCTCCTCTTGCTGATCGGGGACAGCGTCACTGATGTTTGCAATGGGACGTTTCCCCCTATCATTGCCCTGTCCCGATCTTTTTCCTTGGTGAGAGAGCCTTCCTCGTTACCTGGTTCACAGCTTGATAGAGGGATTCCTCAACTACAACTATAAGACCTACTTAGAGGACAATAAGATTCAATTATTGCAGGTGAAAACTATTTGATATATCCATCTATTACAAGGATATTTCATCCAATGATTTCCATTTTAGCAGATCAAGATGAAATTAAAATTACTAAATTTAAGCAAATAAAATACTACAGGCTAAAGAACGATACTTAAGAAAATTAATCCTTCAAAGGAGAAAAACATTGACAACTCACCTCAGCACATGCTTTTGGAAGCACTAAGCGTCCTATACGTCCTGCATCACTTGCACTCAGGATCTTCTCAAACAAAGAAGTGATAAAAGAGTTTGCACTGATGGTAGTTAAGAAAATAGGGGGAATCTGAAGAAAAACAACAGAAAACAAATTCTGACATAAAGAAAATTAGGAATACAAGAAACATAAATTATAATTATCTTATAATGGATACTCTCCAGATATCTGCTGTAGTTCTTGGTCTGTAATCCGTGGCCAATACCGAGGCAGTAACTGATTTTGACCTCGGCCCTCTCCTGGTGGCCATGCAACACGTATTTGAGGATGCATGTCCTTTGATGATTCAGAACCTGTGCTAGGGCTTGCTTGAAGTGCCTTGGGTAGGATTTGACATTGCCGCTGGAGCTGGGGATGACTAACAGAAACTTTAGTTGATTCTTTTGCTTCATCTGGAGACCCAGACGAAATTGCCAACCCTAGGACTGCAGCAGATGGATCATCCTTTGAAACTAAAGATCCTAACGAAATATTCAAGAAATCACTTGCCGGTGCCTCTAATTGATTATCTGCTTCTGAAAGTTGAAGAATATCAGGTGCAGTGTTTAGTCTAGATTTTACATTTTCAGCTGAGGCAGGTTCTAGATCTTGCATGTCATCTGCAATCCCTTCTTCTTTTGCAAAATCTCCAGACAGGAATTCCATTCTACTAGAGCTGTGAACATTTACATCCTTTGCCACCTCAAGAATAACACTTCTCCGACAAGAGCTTTCAAGAATACCTAGCTTCAAATCCTTATTCTTGATTCTCTCAGATAGGCATTCATCCATTTTGTTTCCATCTCAGAAGCTGTTGGATCTGCCTGTAAATAATTTGACAGAGACTCATAGGCCTTCACAGATTTAAGACCCTAGATAGTGGTTACAAGTGCCTAATTTATGGCAGTCTTTGACTGGTCAATCTGCAGTATCTTCTTGGAGACGAATTCCTGAAATAGACAGATCAAACATTGATAAATCAATGGAAAACAATGCACACGAACAATCCTCTGCTTCTGGTTTCAAGACTCCCTCATATTCAAGCCAGCGCTGCCATTCTAGCTGACTCTCATAGACATAACTGCATATATTCTCCATAACAAGATTTCAAAACTGCTCTATTACTTATTCAGTGATTAGGTCAATCGCAGAACACAAAATTGCACAAGGCACAAAATTGAAGAACAATTAAACTTCATTACCAGAAACAACAGTAAATATATAACAATAAAACAAAAAACAAGAAGGCTGTGTTTATGGCATAAGACCCCTTGGCAGGCTTGAAGGTCAGGTCCAAAATCCCCAAAATCCTACAACTCTAAGGCCACTAGTACAAAATGTGAAGCTCTCGAGTGTCTAGCCACCTCTAAAATATCTCTCGTGCTGCTGGTGCACCTCTGCTGCTGAAGAAGACTGATGTACGCCACTGTGAGAGAGCCATTACATGCAGCATGCAAAAACTAACACATCTGCCCAGATTGTCGAGAATCTTGTTTGACACAAACCCAAAGGACACCAAAATTCCTAAATCAAAATTGTCAAAA
>JZKD02S0288224.1:353020-369927 GCA_000966675.3 Picea glauca
GACACTTAATTTTGTGATATCCGAAGTTCCGATACAGAACTTTTCTGCACTAGCTCCTTCCCCAATATGACTATGGTCATAACCAAGCGCCTATGCAAGAAAAAAATATGGTTTTGCGATTTCTCATTTCGTGAATTTCAACACTATGCTTCGTTGATCCCAAGTCAGCGAAATTTTGATCACTTGCCACATGTCCTGTGATTCGATGGTCTAGATGTGATCTTGATTCAATGGCTATGATTGAATCGCGATTTCGCGATTTTAGCATTCTTGTTGCATTGGGTTCTTTGCTTCTCCATGTCGTGATTCGTGAAACTCCGATATGGAGTTCGGTCAACTGTCCAGATATGATCTCTATTCAACGGCTGTGATTAAATCGTGATTTTGTAATTCCGACATTCTTGTTGCATTGGGTTCTTTGCCTCTCCATGTTGTGATTCACAAAATCCCGATATGGAGTTAGATCAACGGTCCAGATCTGAGTTTGATTCAACGGCTGTGATTGAACAGCAATTTCGCATATCGCGAAATTGGCATTCTTGTTGCATTGTTTCTTTGACATCTCCAACACACAATCCTTGAAACTCTGACATGGACTGGAATCAATGGTCCAGATTCAAACTTGATTTTATGGCTCAGATTAAGTCATGATTTCACATATCACGATTACGCCCGCTTCTCCTTGTTATACTTTAAAAGGTGTGCAGGTTCTCCTTGATCCAACGATGGTTGGGTCCTGTGCTTGGATCTAAAGTCTGAGATCTATCCTCCTGTTCAACGCTCTTCTTGTCTATATTATGATCTGATGACCCTCGTTCTTTTGGGAATTTTGAATGAGGTCCAACGATCATAAATGCTTCTCGAACTTTACAGGCCTTCGATTATTCTATCAATGTTGCGTTGCCTTCGATCATTTGATCTTCCTGGAATTATCTTCTATTTTATTGTTTATTACAAACTTCCTATACTCATGCCATCTTCATTGTTGTACTTTCCATCAATGACAAGCATTCACTGTCTGTAAAATATTTTCCATTCGATTTCTGTTAAATATTTTCCAACAGGGTGAGATTTCATCTGCGCAAGAAGGTGATGCCGAAAGGGCCATTGTTTGGTGGGTTTTGTTGGTAAAAGACAACTTGAACCTAAGGTCTTACAACTTGGACACAACAACAACAATTGGAAATTAAAGTCTTTCTCTTAAATTAAGGACAATTGTGCAAAAATGGGAGGGGGGGGGGAACAATTCTTGAATATATTCTATGATTAGATCCAACAATAAAGATAGGCACAAAAACCACTTAGAAATATTTGAAAAGTGGCATTTGAAGTCAATTCACATGAAAATTAGATTAAATCCTCACAACCCCCCTTGTTCCCATCTATAATGCTCTCATGCTTGGACATAGGAGGCAATTAATGGAGGTCAAGATGGGTGTTTTCCATGAAGGAATGAATTTTTTTTTAGGGGAGTTTGTTTTGTAGTTTTCTAGACATGGTGTGGATATTTGTATAGTCTTAGTTCAAAGTGAGGATTCATCTTATAGGTGGAGGCTTGAACAAACCTTGGATGGCACATCCCTTCACCGGAGGTGAGTGCATTTCACCTATTTTGTGGCAGTATAACAAAGGAGAATAATCAATCTGGGGATGAGAAGATTGAACGTATTCTTTAGAGCTTTGTATTTGGATCCTTGGGATACAATTTTCTCTTTAGATTTGTGTTTAAATTGCCCTATTAAAGAAACTCCAGCTTTCAGCATGGGTGGATGTCAATGCCACTGTAGGTGTGATCCTTGTGATATTGCAAAATTCCATAGGATCATTAGGAGACTATTCCATCAAAGAGAGGAAATACAGGAAACACTTTCCAATATCAATGATGGCATATATGTTCAATTTGAACAATTATAGGAAAAACATGAAGACTTGAATATGAAGGTCGCTACTCAGAATACCCAAATTAAAAAGTTGATTTTTAAGCACAATATGTTTGCAAAAATAATTCGAGACTCAATTAGAAGCCCCAATAACATTGTAGGTTCTCCGAAGGATGCAACAATGGAGGAAGATACAATGCATGAGCCTTAAGAGAACATTAAAGCTAAAGAAAAATGATGAAAAAACCAAATTAAATAACAAGTAAAACATTTGCATAAAAAAACAAATCCAATATTATTTTAGACATAAAAAGAATCATTAAATATATACATATTTTGATTTTGGTAGGATTGATTTAATTAGTTGATAATCTTAATTTTTAAGGTCAAGTTTATTTTTTTTTGTAAATTTCAATTTTAAAATCCATAGTAAACATTTATATCATTAAAGTAGAATTATAACTTGAGATAAATTTCTTATTAGTCCCTGTCGAAGGTGTAGAGGGACTATAGCGATCGATAATTCATTGAATTCATATTAATCTATCCTTTGACTAAAAATTTTCGCATCGTTTCTATTGTTCGTACTATAGAAGTAAAAGCATTATTTTTTATATAAAAACAAAACTTGTATGTCATCGTCTCGTTGGAGAATATATTTGAGGTCTTATTGCTAGCTTTGTTGTTTCCAATGTTGGAAATGTGTAGATATCCAAAGTTTTGAGCTTAGTCTCTCCTTTCTAATTTTTATTACATTTTTACTGAAATATTTACAAACTGAAAGTTCTGAGCATGGACGTTGTTTTTTATTTATTTATTTTTATTAATGTATTTGTCCTATTATTATTAGTCCTTTGTTTGTATTTGTATTGAAATGTTTACATGGCGTGAGGTCTTGAAACAAGCCTGACATCTTAAATGTTTTCATACCACGAACCACTTACACAGCATGGTGACCTCAAATGTTTACCTAAATAACTTCTCGGAGTACATTTTTCCTCGAAATTTTCCATACAATGTTGCAGTGAATTTGGACAATATTGTTGTTCACCGCCACTTCAATAGGCATTGTATGTTTAATACTTCTTATAGGCTTTGCATAAAATTTTGTCATCGTTGAAGCTACATACGTTGTTTACTGGTTCATTGAGTGCTTCTTCTTTGTTGGTTTGTCAATTTCTTCTTGTTGTTCTTTGGTTAAATTTTTCAAGGTTGGGGTTCTTCATGCACAGTTGGATCTGTTTTGTTTTTTTTTTCCTTTGTGGGGTCCAGGTGGTGCACCCACAATTCGAACTGTGCTTATGTCGTTCATCATTTCAGAGTAAATTTTGATGCCATAATTTCATTTTCTATTCCTTATTTTGTTGTTCAGTGTTTGCATTTTGTAAGTAAGAATGTTTGTGTATTTCTACTGGCATGCTCGTCATATGTTTTCGGTTCCTTCTGTGCTTTGATTGCAATTTGGTAGTCGTTGTAGATACATATGTTGTTTGTTGGTTCAAAGGTTGTTTCTTGTTCACTAGTTTGTTGGTTCGTTGGTTGTTGGTTGTTGTTTTTTGTCTCAGGTTTATGATCTAGGGGACATGTGTCTGCGATCGGGCCTGTTCATGCTTTATTGATGGTTTGGTGCTTGTTGTTTTCTTTTGTTTTCTTTGGATTTGCAGGGTTGTGGTCCTGTGCCGAAAGTTCGAGTTGTCTTTTGTTTTTTTCATTTTTTTTTTTTTTTTTTGGGGGGGGGGGGTGCTTTGCGGTGTTTAGTCCCTAGATGCACGAGTTGACCTATGGTTGTGTTGTTTTTCGTGTCTGACGAGGCCGAGATCAGGCGCCTGTTCCATGCTTTCTTGTTCTGCTGTGAAATTTCATTGATACTTCAGTGTTGACATGATACAAAAAAGTGGCATAACAAATACTTGGACAACTACATGTGCACTTGCAATGTCTGTTGTTTTTTTTGTTAAGATAAAACATATGCAAAAACACACTTATTAACCATATATGGTGAAATATTCCCATATCACAATACAACTTCTTTATCCTTTACATAGTCTGGTGTGACCATGATACAATTTGTCTTGTACCTAAGATATGATACGTACACCAAAGATACAAAAAAATTATATTTCCATATCTAGAAGCATGTCTGGATACTTTTCCACAGAAAATCAAAATCATTTATCTATGTCTATGCAGTTTCTTAATATTTTGTGGCTTGTAATATATTTTGGGCAAGGAAAAACTTTATATATTTACAACCATGGATGGAGAAAAGAAAAATTTCATGTTTCTAACTATATTTTATTCTATTTGTTGATTCTCATTTACTGTATGTACATATTACTTGTTCTCCATTGCATACCAACTTCCTTTCATGTTCATTGTATTTTGTGGGTTTCACACGTTCAAACAAACATAATTTCTGGAGAAAATGAAGTAGTCTTAAGTACTACAGTGGAAGACGAAATACAAGGGTACATGCTTGTACTGTTATTTCATATTCCATTATTTTGTATTTCATTTATTGTCTGTATATGTGTTCACCTTGTTTGTTGTATGTATTTTGTGCCTTCCTGCATAGTAACTTATATTCATTACATATCTTCCTGTGTCCATTGTATTTTCCCTACATTCATACATTTGAACAAACAGAGTGGCTAGAGAGGATGATGGACTCTTTGGCACGAATATAGACAAGGAGTTGCAGAGGTGCATACCTTTACTATTATTTCATATTCCAGTATTTAGTATTTCATTTATTTTTTGTGTATTTGTTCTACTGCTTTGCACCTTTTTTACTATATGTATATACTAAGTATCTTTCTTCTTATTCTCATGTGAATCGTATTCTCTTTGTTGCTACATTGAAATAAATAGAATTGTATTTCTTTATTTTACATGTCTTTCTTCATACTAGCTTGCCTTCATGTCCATTGTATACTCGGCATTGCTGCCTTGGAAGAAACATATTGATTGGAAAGGAAGATGATTTCTTATATGCAACAACAAAGGGTTTTTTTGTGCAATATTCGAAAAGGTATACCAACTCTTCTAGTAAATTAAACATACAAAATGGGTTGGGGCATATAATATTGGACTAGAAAACAATGATTTGGCAACAATGGGCCTTTGTGCCCTCCCCATTTCTAATTTTTCCATTTTCTATTATCCCTTTTTCTTTTTGATTACTCTTCTTAGTCATCTTTCCAAAATTTCCTTGGTGCACGGGTTGGCAGACTCATGGGTTCACATTTATGGTCATGCTTCTACCTTATTCCATACTTACCCACTTTTTCGATTGTGGGTGATGGTCTGGCAGGTTCAAGATTGCATCTCTGGCCTCAAAGGTTTTGTGCTATACATATTGGCCCTCCTGCCTTTCAATCACACCCTATTTATTGTTACATATTTTTTTCAGTCAAAAAAACTGAGGCATACAATTTGACCCTTGGGTCCTCATGTTTCCTGAGTATTCCTTCACACCCTATTTCATATTCCATCTCCTTCGACCTTGCATGTTTCATTAAGAACAATAATGGACAATATACAATGCATATACTTGTTTAGTCCTTCTGATGTTCATCTACACATGCTTGCATAAAAAAAAGTTGGACTAGTGACATGCCCATGAGCAGTCAATCATCCCAAACCTCAATAGATCAACAAGGCCAAAGGTAAAGATGCATACATTATGTTCCTCGTATGTTTACCAAACAAATATCCTCAATTATTTGTTCATCTATGGCATGGTGAATATGTTGATCTCATCTGCAACACATACTTTGCAGTTCACAAGAAGTATCAACAAGTGAAAAAGAGATGTTGAACACAGTGCAGGCTCCACAAACTAAGAGGTATGTTTGTAAAACCCTGGATCCATAGTTCATCCAAGCTATGTGTCTACTTGTACATTCATGGCAAGAAACAAAAGAAAACAAAAAAAATAATTCACATTACTTTTCCTATTCAAAAATTGTCACCGGGTCTAAACTTGTAACACCGAAAATACTATCAATAGAGGGCTTGAACAACCACCGAACTGGACAAGTGTTCATAGGGTACATAATGGTCGTCTATAGCACCTACTTGGACAAGGAAAACAAAACTAGATCCATTATGCATGTTGAGATGACAAACAAGGAAGCCCTCATGATAGTTACACTAACTATTCCTACACAACTTGTACACAAACATGCATAAAAGATATTTCCAGGTAATGGGATATCCATTACAAATTTTAATATATTTCCGAAAAAAATATATGACCATGGTGATCGTTATCGGATTATCTCGCTCAACGAAACAAGTATCATGGAAAAAATCCCCACTATTTGTTCAGAATATTGTTTCATCCTGGACACAACTATCATCCAACTTGCATAGAGCAATGACATTTACCCAATTAGAACTATTGGTGCAGTTGTGACACTCGCAAGAAAAATTGGCTCACAACACATTCTCCATATAAAAGATGAAGAGTCACACAACGACAATGCAATGGTATCGTTCTCCATATCCAGTTTTTTCCTTTTCTTTCGCATGTCCATGTATCTTGGTTAAGTTACACAAATATTGCATTGTTCCATGTTGTAGCTGCAATTTTTTGATACGTATTCAAATTTTTTTTCATCAGTCGAACAACAATTGCATAAAGGGAAATTTCCACTTATGCTCTTCAAAAATATAACAAAGAAAAGAGATGGTAAAGAAAGGATCTTTCGCACAGCTCAATCAACATTTGTAACAGAGTTGCAAGAAGACATAGTATAGGATCTCAAGAAGCTAACTATATATACAACTATTGTGCGTATACATCTATAGTTTCATCCTCACTTTTCTCATATAAATAGCCTTGATCAAATCTCTGCATTTTTTTTTAATTTCTAATTTTTTTAGGGGGTACAATTGTATATTATATTGTTTAATACATTAACTGCTATGCTCACGTTTCCAGGTTGAAGGTGTTTTGGTTGCAATGAATCTGTACTCGATCCCCTTTGAGCCTGTGTGTGTGAAATGGAACATTCTTGCCTCTGCTTCTGCCTTCATAAGTGATGATACGATTAATTGTCTGTGATGCAGTAAAAAATGTCCATACATATATAGACATTGCCTCAATGCTATTATCCGAACTGTTGGCAACACAACCGTGCATTGTACAATTCGACAACCTCTGTTACAAGATGTGCTTCTCGAGTTAACAGAATTTCCATATGAAGCATACCTACATAAAAAGGAAAAGAGTGTCTACATGCTACACGACTTTCAGATACATAGCAAATTTACCTTGAATGAGGACAATGCGATATTGCATATCGGCTGAAAAAAAATAAAAAAAATCGTATCAATCTTTTTTAGGAAATGAAAACCAATGGGACGATGTTTTTTTTTTATATATCAAGTTGTTTGATATATAATGGAATTCCATTTCTTGTTCAATATATCAATATATCAATACAGTTGGTGTTTACTTGGTTCTTGGTTGTATGCTTCGCTCTGGAATATTAATAATACATTCAAGATCTTCGCAGTTTTTCTATGATATTAAAGACTATAGAGGACATGATTTTCCCTTTGATATAAGGTCTATGACGCAAATGTGGTATGTGGCTCTCTTTAGCACTTTTTTTTTTATCGATGAACTTAACAAAATTAATCTCCTGGAATAATTTGAAATAAAAGAATATATACTATGTGAAGTCCAATGGAATTATCATATCAACGAGAGAACATTAAAGTTCAAATTCGTTGTTGTTATACTTACGATGAAGATGACAGTCCAATAACTTTACTTAGAAATCCCAAAATTGATTTCCCTAGTATCTTTTTTACGCTTCTCTTATACAAGCAGATACTGGAAACTATAAACATGGATTGTTGTATATATTCCTTCATTGAAGAACCTGTTCACATGTTTAATGCACTTCATAGTTACTGTTAAGACCATCAACGGGGCTTTGTTACACCAATTTTTTCTTCCAAAAATTGCCATCCCCTTTCTTTTTTACCCTCTGCTTTCCCTTTCTGGTTACTTACTCATTTTTGGGAAATTTTCTGGCTGCGGAAATTGGTGGATTCACGTGTTCAGATTTCCACTTTCTTTTATATCACCGGCTCGATCGACCGCTTCCCCATTTCATATTGAACAAAATTTTTGGATCGCAGGTTCCCGCATAGGAGGGTTGTCGGATAGGTGGGTTCAACATTTCATTTCCATTGTTCCTCTGCCTGCAAATAGCACTCAGACTTCCGCGATCTACAAATTAGAAAAAAAATTCCCCTTTGTCTTGTTTTTAACACTTTTCCTTGATCGATGAAGTCAACAAAATTAATCTCGTGGAATAATTTGAAATAAAAGAATATATATTGTGCGAAGTCCAATGAAACTATTATATCAAAAAGAGGATATTAAAATTAAAATTCATCATTGTTATACTTGCGGTGAAGCTAACAGTGCAATAACTTTACTTATACATCCCAAAATTGATTTTCTTGTAGATTTTTTACGCTTCTCTTATACATACAAATCCTAGAAACTATAAGCATGGCTCGCTGTATCTATTCCTTGATGGAAGAACCTGTTCACATGTTTATTGCACTTCATAGTTACTGTTAAGACCATCAATGCACTTTCTTACACAAATTCCCGCTTCCAAAAATCTCCATCCCCTTTTCTTTTTTGCCTATGCTTTCCATTTCTGATTACTTATTCATTTTTCAGAAAATGTCTAGGTGCGGGAGTTGGCAGATTCACGTCTTCAGATTTCCACTTACTTTTATATCACCAGCATGACCAATCGTTTACCCGTTTCATATTGAACAAACTTTTTTTATCATGGGTTTTTAGATATGCGGGTTCAACATTATGTTTTCATTGTTTCGCCACCTGCAAAAAACACCCGAACTTCCGCGATCTACAAATTAGAAAACAAATTCCCCTTTATATCATTTTTAGCACTTTTCCTTGATCGATGAACTTAGAAAAATTTATCTTTTGGAATAATTTGAAATAAAAGAATATACATTGTGCGAAGTCGAATGGAACTATCATATCAACGAGAGGACATTAAAATTCAAATTCGTCGTTGTTATACTTGCGGTTAAGCTAACAGTACAACAACTTTACTTAAACATCCCAAAATTGATTTTCTTGTAGCTTTTCGATGCTTCTCTTATACAAACAAATCCTGGAAACTATAACCATGCCTTGCTTTCTTATACCAATTCCCATAAATGGGCATTTCTTATACCAAATCCCGCTTCTAAAAATTTCCATCCCCTTTCTTTTTGGCCTATGCTTTCCTTTTTTGGTTGGTTACTTGTTTTTCAGAAAATGTCTAGTTGCGGGAGTTGGCAGATTCACGTATTTAGATTTCCCCTATTACTTTTATATCACTAGCCTGACCAACTGCTTCCCTCTTTTATTTTGAACAAACTTTTTGAATCATGGGTTCCTAGATAGATGGGTTCAACATTGCATTTCCATTGGTCCATCGCCTACAAACAAAACCTGGACTTCCGCGATCTACAAATTAGCAAACAAATTCCCCTTTATCTCTTTTGCTTTCAATTTCTGTTTACTTGGTCCTTTTTCCGAATGTGTCCCTTCTTTGAATGTCTCCTACTTTTATATACAACACCCAAAGTCCCTCAATATACAAATTGACCCTCGAAATCCGTCATTGTCTCCTGTTGCATGTTATGTAGTTTGCATTCAACAATTGGGGTAGATACAATTTGACCATCGACCCCTCATGTCTCCTGAGTAAATCTTGTGGGCCTGATTTCAATCTTGTCAATATTTGTTGTTTCAACTATGTCTAATGCTTTTATATCATGAGTACAACCAACCACTTGCTCATTGCATACTTGGACACTATTACCATCGTCGGTTCCTGGCCAAGCTTGCTCAACATTGCAGTTCCATTGTTCCGCTACGTACAAAGAGGACCCCAAATTCCGTGATATACAAATTGATGGCCAAAATATGTCGTTGTGACATGCAATTTGACCATTGGCCCCTCACGTCTCCTGGGTATATCTTGTGGATCCTAGAAACTATAACCATGCCTCTCTTTCTTATACCAATTCCCGATTTTGAAAATTGCCATCCCCTTTCTTTTTTCCCTCTGCTTTCCCTTTCTAGTTACTTACTCATTTTTCATAAAACATCTAGTTGCGGGAGTTGGCGGATTCACGTCCTCAGATTTCCCTTGCTACTTTTATATCACCAGCCTGACTGACCGCTTCCTTGTTTCATATTGAATAAAGTTTTTGAATCACGGGTTCCCAGATAGATGGGTTCAACATTGTGTTTCCATTGTTTCGCCGCCTACAAATGACACCCAGACTTCTACAATCTACAAATTAGCAAACAAATTCCCCTTTATCTCTTTTTCTTTCAATTTCTGTTTACTTGGTCCTTTTTTCAAATGTGTCCTTTTTCCAAATGTCTCCTACTTTTATATATAACAACTGAAGTTCCGCAATATACAAATTGACCCTCGAAATCTGTCATTGTCTCCTGTTGTGTGTTACACATTTTGCATTCAACAGTTGGGGTAGACACAATTTGACCATCAGCACCTCACGTCTCCTGAGTAAAGCATATGGGTATGTTTTCAAGCCTGCCAATATTTCCTATTCCGACTATGTTTAATGCTTTTATATCATGAGTTTGACCAACTTCTTGTCCATTGCATACCTGGCCACTATTACCATCGTCGGTTCTTGGCCAGGATTTCTCAACATTTCCCTTCCACTGTTTGTCTACGTACAAAGACCACCCGAAATTCCATGATATACAAATTGATGGCCGAAATTTGTCATTGTGACATGCAATTTGACCATCGGCCCCTCACATCTTCTGGGTATATCTTGTGGCCCTATTTTTGAAACCCGCCTAGCCTGTTTTCATACTTAGGCATTTCTTGAAATTTGTTTCATGGATTGGCAGGACAATGAAATGTGCAATGCTTTCTTGCTCTTCACCATCCCCGCTACCTTTGTACTTTCTAGATATGAAATTAAATATTTAATGCTAGTATTTCATTGTGCAAGAACCGTTAAGATTGTCATTAATGTCTGGAAGGTCGAAGAAGATTTTTCATTAATACGAATTAAAACAAGATTTACAAAGAAGAATGTTATACTTTCCAAGTATTCATTTCAAACATGATGCAATCTTTCATGTGTGGGTCAGTTGGCGCCTTTACGAAATCTCTAATTCTTGATCATTCTTCACCATCACCATGACCTTTGCACTTTTTTCTAAATATGTAGTTAGTAAGATTTAATGGTAACGACTCATTATGCATGAACCCTAGAGATTTTCATTGATCAACGAAAGGCTCGAGGAGATATTCCATTGATACACATTAAACCAAGATTTGTGGATGGTTATATTATTCCTCCTCAATTTTCATTTCAAACATCATCTGGAGCAAATGAAAATTCTCGTTAACTTATGGAAGCAGTTCCACAACAGTTCTGTCCAGATACAGTAAAAACCTTTGGACATGATGGCCAGAGGTACCAGTATTCCAGGGAATATTCTTACTACTCATTTCTCTCTGCCCAAGAGAAAAAAAGGAGATGGTCCCTTGGTGCACTGAGAGATATATATCAAGCCAAATAATTCCAATGCAACCCTGCCTGCTCAGACAACTTTCTGACTTGCATTGATACTTGGCGCAATTGTTGATGCGATGGATTTCGATCCGAAAGAAGATGATCTGATGGACGATGATACGACAATGGATGATGGAAATCCAGAGACTGGTCTCACTACTACACCCAAATTGAAATCAAATATAATGGGAGGAACTTCCTGGCCTGGTGATGGAAGTCTTGACAACACCAAAAGAATGGGTTAAGGAAAAGAAATCGACATTGAACGCAATAGTTGTTTTGCAACCCGAAAGTAGGAATTCCAGAGGCATAGATTAGTTCATTCTAGGTGAACGTCTTTCACTGTAAGGAAATGATTTGTTAATGCTCCCATAGATATATTTCAAGCCAAAAAACTATTCAATTGCGGGACCATTGCCCTTTTCTTTGGATATGCAATTAACATCTTAGGGAATGAGGATCAAAATTCCCCCTGGTGCAAGGCATATTACTACTAGTCATCTCCTTTCACCCAGAATGGACTAATTTGGGCCTCTGGAATTGCACATGCAACCCGTGTCCCTAAAGTTTTCAAATGTGAGGAGCTTCTTTCTTGGTGTGTCCTAACTTCTAGTTTCATGATATTTCGTTTTCCCTACAACGTTTTTCGTCTTCTTCCTCGAGGGAAACTTGTGAGAACTATGAATTTTACCACATGGCTTTTGTTCATCTTCTTCAAGCCAAGGATTTACTCCACTGTAGACCCACTTTCTTGTTTCTTTGTTGGCTTAGGTCTTCTGCAAAATATTGATATTGGGGCATCGAACATTTATCCACCGAGGAGAAGGCTGCAAGGATTTCCTAAAAAAAAAGCATGGTAATCAGTTTTCTATGCATGTTGAATAACATCTCGATGACTCCTTCATGTTGCAGATCTTGTGCCTGTGTCTATGGAAAATATGTTCAGTGTTTAGGCCTAAAGAACTCGGTCCAATTTCTAAGCATAGATATATAGTGCTAAATATTGTTTTATTTTAATGGATTTACTATTAAAAAAATTGCCTTGGGAGTCTTGTTTGTTGCTTCTTTTCTGGATTTAACACCTTTTCTCATTGGCATGGTTTGATAGTCTCGTAGTTCTTCGATATTGTATTGTCTTAGGTAATTTGTTCTAAAATGAATCATTTAACAATTATATGGAAATACATTGTATCGATCCATTAGGCTTTTATGGAAACAAAAAAATGAATTTCACACAGTTTTCCAACCAACGTTCAATTCTATTCGTGGTGCAGATAGAACATAGCAATACCAAATCACAATGTTACATCAAGATTTTCATTCTTGTTTCTATACAACCCATAATGAAAGAAGTTTAATACTTAAGTTAATATGTTACAGTCATGGAAGAATGTATCTAATTTTCAAGAAATCATTTGCTGATAATTACTAGAAAATAATGATTTTGCAACAATGGGGCTTGTTTGAAACCAATTCTTTCTTACAAAAATTGGCCCTCTGCCTTTCTATTTTTCCACTCTTTTATCTTTGTAGTTTTTGTTTCTGGTTATTTAGTCGTTTTTCCCGAAAATATCTTGTTGGGCAGGTTGGCGAATTCACACATTTCAACTGAGCGCTTCCACTTTGTCTAAATTTCACTTTCAATTGTTCCATGACTTGTAAACAATACTCTAGCTTCTGCAATATGCAGATTTACTTCTGGAATCCCACATCATCCCCTCTTCCGTGTTACACATTTTACACTCAAATGTTCCGATATATACAATTTTAAATTTGGGGGCTTACATCTATTCGGGAACTCGTCACCCTATTTTGAAGCTCGTCCGACCGCTTTCCATACTTGACCATTTCTTGACATCTATTTCACGGATCGTTGAGTTCGCGGGTTCAGGAAATTTCAAATTTATAGTTTCTCTTTCCTGTGCCTGCTACCTTCAAATTTCTTTCCAAGTATATTCAATATGTATACAACTTCTCCAACAACATACTCAAAAGATATTTCCAGGAAATGGAATATCTATTGCATATTTGAATATATTAAACCTTCTTTTCCCTCTTCTATACTTGACCAAGTTTGCGTTTCTTTTTTCCCTCTACTCTCTTTCTTGTTACTTAGTCATTTTTTCTGAAAATGTCTCAATGCTCATGTTGGTCGACTAATGGGTTCATATTTGCACTTGTGATTTTATATCGTGACTTGGAGAAAATACCATCCATTCGATGCGTAGGAACTTCTCAGATCATAGATTCCTAACCAGGTAACCTCTATATTGCACTTCCATTGTTTTGTTTCCTAAAAACAACACCTAGACCTCCGCAATATACAAATTTACTTTCGCACTCCCACATCATACCATGTTCCGTGATACACAGTTTGCACATGAAATTTTTGAGGCTTGAAATTGCAGATTCCCGAATAGGCGGAGTGCATTTCTAGTGTTCCTTGACCTGCAAACAACCCCCCGATTTCCACGATATACAAATTGCCTTACGGATGCCTGCATCAGCCCCACTTCCATCTTATACAGTATGCACTCAAAAGTTCCGATCAATACAATTTGACCATTAGGGCCCTGTCTCCTTGGGAACCCTTGTCAGCCTATTTTGAAGCCCGACCATCTTCTTTCCACAACCATTTCTTCCAATCTCTTCTGTGGATCATCGGGTTGTCTTGTTTAGACAATTTCCAATTCCTAGTCGTTGTTTTCTGTGACTGCCACCTTCACACTTCTTTCCAAGTATATGAAATCAGTATATAACGTCTCCAAAAACATGTAGAAAAGATCAACATCCATCTTCTATACTTAACAAAATTTCCATTTCTCTTTTACTTGTACCTTATCTTTCTCGTCACTTAGTCATTTCTTCCGAAAATGTCTAGCTGTGTACGTTGGCGGACTTGCGGGTTCACATTTTCACTCATTCTTTTATATCATGACTCCGATAGCCCGCTTCCCCATTCCATGTCTAGTCACTTCTCCGATCGAGGATTCCTAGGTAGGAAGGCTTTATATTTCACTTCTATTTTTCCATGACCTATAAACAATACCTTGACTTCCGTGATATACAAATTTACAACCAGACTCACATCACACCATCTTCCGTATAACAATCTACCTATCATGCCCTCTTTGGTGGTACATATTTTGCACTGAAAACTTCCAACACATGCAATTTTACCATCGGGTCCGAACGTCTCCTGGGGAACTATTGTCACCCCATTTTGAACCCCATCCATCCTCTTTCCATACTTGGCCATTTCTTCGAATTTCCTTCGCAGATCGTCGGGTTGGAGAGCTCAAGAAATATCCAATTCCTAATAGTTGTTTCCTTTGCCCGCACCCTTTGCAATTACCAATTGGAAATTATATATACGTTGTTATTTCTAAGTATGCACTTAGAAAACATTAATGCTAAACCAGGATTTGAGGATATCTCCCATTAATACGCATAAAACCAAAATTTTCGGATGGTTGTATTATCCCTTCCGAATGTTTATTTCAAACATCATGGAATGTCATTTGCACGTCGTTGGGTTGGTCTGGCCATGAAATATTCAATCGTAGATTCCAAAAACTAGTTCGGCCCATTGTTTCCCTATTACATACGTAGCCACTTTCCCAGAATTCCACAAATATACAAAACGTTCGCTAAACTTCCCCATCATACTCTCTTTCATTTTACACATATTGCAGTCAAAAATTTTGATCCATAAAATTTGACCATCATACACTCACCTCTCATGAGTATCAGTTACACCTCAAAATTACTCACTTCGATAGCATTGCAAGTGTCATCATTACGAGTGTTGTAAGTGTCGCATCTTGTTCACAAGTGTCCCATCTTGACTATAAGTGTTTCAAGTGTCAAAAACATCATACTTCCATCTTGCATATGTCGTGCCTCTAACGACATCATGAAGACACTTAAGACACCTCAAAAGGTTGTTTAGAAGAAGAGAAATCACTTGACAATAAGTACAAGCCTTTTTCCATGGAAAAAACACTCAAAAAATGAATTTTAGAGAGGAGCGCTCCCCTACCCACTGTTAGGGAGTGCTGGTGCTCCCTAAGCCTCTTTGGGGGAGTGCTTGAATGCCCTGTGCATCCTTTTGGGGGAGTGCTACCCTTTTTTTGGCAAATTCTGGGTTTGTTGAGGAAAATCAGGGAAGAATCCCTCAACTCCTGAAGGTATTTGGATTCTAATAGATGGTCAAGGCATGATCTTAGGGAAGATACTCAACTAAAGGAGAGGAATCCTCAACTTATCCCAAAGATATCTCAAGTAGTTGGACCTCTCCAAAGTTATATAAGGAGGCCTTCCCATTGTGAAAAGAAAAATGGAGACTGAGAATTACATCAAACTTATGATCTCCTGAGTGAGATGTCATCAAAGAAATCAGTGGAGATTATTTGAGAAAAAGGGTTGGACAAGGAGAATTGGAAGAAGCTGATGCACCTTCATTCAAAGGATTAAAGTACTTTTACTTGTTCTCATTAATAATCAATGCTTGGCATGTTTCTCTCAAACTTATGCTTTTTTCATACGAGTTTGTCTGTAGTAGATGGATCTATGTTTGAGCTAATCTCAGTAGAGTATGAAGTATTTTGTACCTTTGTTTGTCCTATAGGATCTATCAGAGAGGTCAGGATCAAAGCTCAACTAGGACTTTGCAAGGACAAATGTTGCTAATAAGGTACATATATTTTTCCTTCTCTTTCATTCATTAGCTTGATTAGATCTAAAAGGAAGTCAATGTCCATGTTAAGAACTTTTCTGTCTTGGCCTTAGGAGTCTAGAGGCCAAGAGGGAATCCACTTATCCGTAGGGGGATTCACCTTCAACATAAATTGGCGACTCCACTTGGGATGATATCTGATTTTTTTTTGCATTCCAAGATCTTGTTTTGACCCTTTGCCCACTGATTTGATCTTCTCCACATTATTTTTTTTTATTCTTAGAATTGTTTGATTTCCTCTTTATGTCATCATGATTGTCAGAATTTTCTTGAATTTTTGATTTTTTGGGCTTTTTTTTGAGTTTTTGGAGCAGAGCGCTCCCCTCCTGTTGCTGTCAGAGTGCTAGCCCATTTTTGTGAGAAATTCTCCATAATGTTCATCATCTGAATCTATTTCTAGGTTTTGGCATTTGTTCAAGGTCCCATACTCTCAATCCATCTTGATATTGGCTTTCAAACACCCTTATTTCTGAGAATTCATCCTATTTTGTTTGGGAATTTGACATCTTCTTTCCTTGCCTTGAATCCACTCTTTGTCTTTGCTGACCTAGAGTTAACTTGTTGTTTTCTTCTCCTTTAACTGACTGAGTGAAAAATTTTGTGAGGAATTCCAAAGGTCTGTGAAATTTTCATTTGATCTTTGACGTCAACTTTCCATCATTTTT
>JZKD02S0288224.1:370112-387683 GCA_000966675.3 Picea glauca
GACCAGCCTCCCCACGCAGATTGAGCTCGGATTTGGTGTCAAATCGACTTGGGAGCCGATCCATTAGTGGTTGGGAGGCCGACCAGTTTCATAAATGCACCGTTTGGCAGGCGCAAGGGTTTTTTACCCCACAGCCATGCATATGCGCTCCAGGTATGAAGATGTTACGCGTGCACGCGCGCGCCCAATGGGTGCAATGCGCCTTGTAATTTTTGGGCCATTTTGTATAGTTTTGACCCCTTTTGTTGTGCTGTGGAATTAATCCTTGTGCCATGAATGACTGTTTTTCTGTGCTGATGCGGAGTTCTTGTCGCCCTGTGCGGACGAAATTTCAGTGATAACAATTACACTAGGATTAGCACTTTGGATTAGGCTGTGAGTACAACTCTCCAAAGTTTTCAAAATGAACATTAGCATCCTGAGATAGGGAGAGTCAAATCTAATTGTCGTATAGGTTTTCTGGGATCCCCCTCTCACACAACATAAGGTCGCATTCAGGTGAGTTATGGAGATTATCGCTCCGTGGTTCAACTATTTGTAGTGGTCGGATTGTATATTGGGGGTCACTTGAAGGTATACCCACGATTATGTGTGGGAGCCTCTAGAGTTGATTTCAGACTTGTTATCCTTTCCATACGTTCAGATCAGATTGTTGACTGTACCCACCCAGTGGCTGAGTGCAAGTTGGTTTCCATAGTTGCCATAATCCTTAGGTACTTACACGAGGTGACAATGAAGGGAAGTCTCACTGTACCTGGGATAGACATTGGTCAAACTCACTCGAGCTCTTGGAGGGTAAATCCACAATTACTGCGTGGAAGATTTCACCAAGGTGAAAGTCCGTTAAGCAAGTCACCATTGTAACTGTTCCACCATATCCTAATCCCTTCTTGACTAGGACGATCATCGAGAGAATTTTTGTTTGCTTGGTTTTGAATCCTAGATTTTATTAGCGTATGATGTTTCTTTTTGTTAGTTGGCCCTAGATTTTTAGTGTGTACTTTTATTATCCAAAATTGAGCCTGTAGATGATAAAGGTATTTGTCGATCACGTAGGATGCAAGGGATGCCTCCAGAAGGCTACCAACCCTTACCTCCTAACCCTCTAGAAGATAACTACCATGGAGAGGTAGAAAATCAATCTAATGCTGGAAGTGTTGTTGTTCCTTCGTTAGATAAATCAGAAGGAGCTTTGGTTATGGTTGAGAATCCCTCTCCTCGCACTACATTTGTGTCGCTAACCCCTCTCGAACCACTTTTTCTTCATTCAGACTCCCTTGGGAACGTCATAAATGAAGAGGTCCCATATTTACCCGAAAGAGATTTTACCGAAACATATATGGGATCCACAGAACCAACCTTTCGTGATGAGTATAGGACTCTTGTTTGTCCTACCACTACAGTAGATACAAATCTCACACCTTCTCATTCTGTATGGAGGACTTCATCAGGACACGATCTCTATGAGCATTTTGAGTCCTTTCGACAACCCTTTAATCCTCATGACCCTCTTGTTGAAAGTGGACCATTTGGTCAAACTATGAATCACCCCATCGATAAGGTCATTAACCCTATTGTTGCGTCAGCACAAGTCTATCCTAATGTTGGACTCTTCACCTCTACTCATTCCCAAGGCACTTCGATCCCTACCCCCACTTTTACGAATTTTCACTCTACAGCTCTACATGTTCCGCACAATTCTGCTGGGACATCTTTTCACCCAAGATTGCAAACCCTTTCCAACCAAATACAATCGAATGGAGGGAAACCACCATCTAGTAGACCTGTCCCTCCTGGAATACCACCATCCTATGGCCGGCCTATCCCTCCTGGGGGAAAACCCCCTTTTGATGTTCTTCCCGCAGGGAAACCTCCCTTTGCTAGTCATACCCCGGTCGTTAATCCACCGCTAGTAGGGGGAAGCCTTCATCTACTGGAAACCCTTCAATATCCTGTGGAGTATCTTCCGAAGGCACATTTACCCAGCCCCATGTTGGGGGGCACTCATATCATAACCCAGAAGGAGGTGTATCAAATCTTATTCCTTCTGGACCGTCTTATGAACAACCTTATCTAGGCAGCATCCCAAACACCACCTGGAGTCCTCAAGGACAACAACCTTATCCTCCCCATGGGTCTAATGTGTATGGGTCAGATTGAGAAACCTATGTTTGAATCTATCTTACACCCTCCTAAGAGCACTATCTGCAAAGCTACCTTTAATCTTAGTTCATGTGCCACCCAGAACTACAACATTGTTGAAGATTGGGCTCAAGCACTGTGTGTTATGTCTGCGTTAGAATTTCTACAGCATTTCCCCAGTCAACGTAGAATGCTCTTAGTTTTTATCGGTTCTATTGATACTGATTCATCCAACCATATCATGTTTAACCTAAACAATTATGCATCTCGACTCTTCCACCAACTTGCTTTCCAAGTTGATGTTGTTGTTCATAATCAACAAATACACCGAACTATTCTGGATGAGGGAGCCTCAACTTGTGTCATGTCTTTAGCATGTTGGAAAGGTTTAAAATCACCCACACTTAACAAATCCCCAATGATGTTACGCCCCTTGGATGGGCAAGGTTTCCATCCCCATGGGCTTTTACAATCCCTACCCATCTAATTGGGTGGAAAAACTGTCACTGTTGATGTTGAGGTAGTCGATGCTCCCCTCAATTACAACTTGTTACTTGGAAGAAGTTGGTTTTATGCTATGAATGTCATTGCCTTGTCGGTCTTTCAATGTGTACAATTTCCTCATCAGGGAAAAATTGTCAGTGTTGATCAGTTGGATTTCTACAGGACCGATGCTCGAGCTCCCGCTACAAACAATATTCCTTTCTTGGGAGACCACAAGATCACGTATGAAAGCGTTGGTGTTGGCTTAATGAAATATTCTAGCCTCATGGGTACCTTCCTTACACCACTTCCACTAACTACACATCATATTTCCACCGTCGATATGATTTCGACCATAGCTTATCAATTTTTGGAATCATCTGACCCTTGGATTGTACCTAGTCCATTGGCATTCGATGCACTAGGTGACACCGTGCCACTTAGTCTAGCCAAAACATCATATGTTTCTATCCAATCTGATTCTCCCTCGTCAGATGACCAACATCTATTGGCACCCAACAATTACTCGATGCAATCACTGTTAATTTCCTTGTCTTCTGTGATCGACTGCATTTCCCCATTTTTTCCTTCTGATAAATCTATTAAGGAATGTTGATCATTGATGAGATACCTCAGGATGATAACCTACATAGATAAACGAAAAAGGAACCCCTTGGAGTCATCTTTAATCTCTTTTCAGACTGTCCAAACATGAAAAAATTTCCAAGTGATCTTGCTTCATTTCCCACACGTTAAAAGGTTTGAAAGGGCGTCTTTTGAGTGATAATTTATCTCTTTTTCAGCTTCGGGAGACTAACATTATGAAAAAGGACAACATTGGAGTTGTCTTTAATTTTTTTTCAAACTCTCTAAATATGAAAAACCACCGATTTTACCTTCTCTAGACTTGTTAAACAATCATAGATTAAAGGGACCATACAGGATTGAACCCTTACTTCTTCCAATTCATTAAACAAAGGAAGAGGGACTTACTGAAGGTGAGTCATATCAAGCATGTGTTACCCTCCTTGAGCTCGTTAAATTAAAAAGGGGTAATTGTCTATCTGGATGGGGGAAAAATTGAAAGAAGCAAGCCAAGCAGTTTTTTGAGAACACTACCAGTCGCTCTTACGGTCACCCTTGAACACGACACTTTGTATTTTCATGCATTTTAATCTGCTAAACCTCTACACTGAGCCAATCCTCTGAGTTTCTTTTACTTCTTTGGGTCACTCAAAAAAAGTCACAGCATCCACTGCATCATCAAGTTTTGTCCCATGTCAAGTTTCTTCTGATGTGCCTCAATGTTCAAGGGAAGTATCTGCCTCGAGAGTCATCCATCACAAATATCATGTTTCAATACCCGTGTTAGTCCATGTTCATTTGATCTACCAATTATATATCTGTGTCTGTTTTGTTTCGTTTATGGAGGATACATCAAGGCCCTCCTTCGATGAGTCTATTCCTGTCGACTTCAACACATTATCCAGGAACTTAGACTTAAAAACTAGTTAGTACCTTGGGACCTGCATGCCTCAATGGCAGGCCTCATCATGTCCGATAGTGGGTTTACATCATTGAACTCTGATTGGATGATTCAATGGATGTTCGACTTCAGCTCATATATTCACATTAGTCAGAATGTACTAGAATACCTTGGGAATCATTGACATCAATGGTGATTTCCCTCGCACTTGTTAACGGTTTACATCATTGATCGGTAATCAAGTAGTTTATGCCATGTTCGACATCAAGACATCTATTCACATGGTTAGATTCATACTACATCGGGATCGGTAAGAAGACCCTGGGTTGAGTCATCACTCTTATATGTACTTTTCCTAGCTTGTGAAGTACTTCTCTTGAACTATGACACATATACTGTTACATAGATCCACTTTGTATTGGTTGTAGTTATGTCTTGTCATTTCATAGATCCACTGTGTATTCTTCATGGCTACGATCAGTTCAGGTCATAGGAGTATAGATCCACATTGTATCTGCAGTGGCTATACCATTTTTTCAATATAATTATGGATCCCCAGTGTAATTTATGGCGTCCATACCTAAAAATTATTTATCACTCAAGCATAGGTATGCCTACCTTGGGTTTGAAACATGTCATAATATTTGTTTGATGGTTGTGTGCATCTTTTTTCAGTTTCTCTGTGTCCATAGCCTTGCTCGAAAAAGTCTACAAAGTACTTCAGTCATCATCGTCTTCTAACTTCATACTTTGGGGGGCAATATATTACACCTCAAAAGTACTCACTTCGATAGTGTCACAACTGTTGTCATTACGAGTGTTATAAGTGTCACATATTGACTATAAGTGTTGCAAGTGTCAAAAAAATAATACTTCCATATTGCATATGTCGTGCCTCTAATGAAATCATGAAGACACTTAAGACATATCAAAAGGTGGTTTGGAAGAAGAGAAAACACTTGACAAGAAGTACAAGCCTTTTTCCATGGAAAAAACACTCAAAATTTGAATTTTGGAGAGGAGCGCTCCCCTACCCACTGTCAGAGAGTGTTGGTGCTCCCTGAGCCTCTTTGGGGGAGTGCTTGAGTGCCTTGTGCACCCTTTTGGGGGAGTACTACCCTTTTTTTGGCAAATTCTGGGTTTGTTGAGGCAAATCAGGGAAGAATCCCTCAACTCTTGAAGGTAGTTGGATTCGAATAGATGGTCAAGGCATGATCGTAGGGAAGATCCTCAGCTAAAGGAGAGGAATCCTCAACTTATCCCAAATATCTCTTAAGTGGTTGGACCTCTCCAAAGTTATATAAGGAGGCCTTCTCATGGTGAAAGGCACAATGGAGATTGAGAATTACATCAAACATATGAACTCATGAGTGAGATGTCATCAAAGCAATCAGTGGATATTATTTGAGAAAAGGGGTTGGACAAGGAGAACTGGAAGAAGCTATTGTACCTTCATTCAAAGGATTGTAAGTGCTTTTACTTGTTCTCATTAATAATCAATGCTTGGCTTGTTTCTTTCAAACTTATGCTTGTTCCATATGAGTTTGTCTACAGTATATGGATCTATGTTTGAGCTAATCTCAGTAGAGTAGGAAGTCTTTGTACCTTTGTTTGTCGTACAGGATCTATCAGGGAGCTCAAGATCAAATCTCAGCCAGGACTTTGCAAGGACAAATGTCTCTAATAAGGTACATATATATTTCCTTCTCTTTCATTCATTAGCTTGATTAGATCTAAAAGGAAGTCAGTGTCCATGTTAATAAATTTTATGTCTTGGCCATAGGAGTCTAGAGGCCAAGAGGGAATCCACTTGTCCGCAGGGGGATTCACCTTCAACAGTATCCCTGTAACCCTATTTTGAATCCCATCCAACCACTTTTCAGACCTTGCAATTTGTTCCTTGTTCTTCCTTGTCTTCAGGACCTTTGCACTTGTCTATAATAAAAAAATGTATATATATATCTTGTTTCTAAATATGCAATTAGTGACATTTAATTCTAACATATCATCGTGCTAGAACTGTATAGATTTCCATTGATGGGAAAAAGGATCAAGAAAATCTCCTATTAATATGCATTAAACCAAGATTTGCGGAGCGTTATATTATCCCTTCTGAGTGTTAATTTAAAAATCATTAAATTTCATTCGCACCTCGTCGGGTTGGCACGTTCACAAAACCTCCAATCCTTAATTTCTTTTCATCATACCCGCCACCTTCACACTTGTAAATATGCAAAAGGCTTGAGGAGCTTTCCCATTGATTAACATTGAACCAACATTTGCAGAGACTAATATTATCGGCTCCAACTGTTCATTTCAATCATCGTATACAACAAACGAGCGTTCTCATAAACCTATGGCATCAACTCATCGGCAATTCTGTGGAGATACAATGAACAACTTCGGGCATGAGGACCAATATTTCCAGTGGTCTAGGGCATATTCTTATTACTCATCCCCTGCCACCCACAATGAAGTAATTTGGACCTCTAGGATTTCTCATGCAGGCTGTGTCCCTGAATTTTTTGACTGTAAGGAGCTGGTCTCTTGGTGCGCCGATAAATTTATTCCAGCCCAAATAATTATTCCACTGCGGTACATATCTTCCATTTCTTTGTCGCCTCAAGTCTTCTGCCAGATGTTAAGATTGTCAGAACCAACATTGTGGATCAAAGGAGAAGATTCCAAGCAGTTCCTAAGAAAACATAATAAAGGGTTGGACCTCTTGCCCGAGTTCTTGAAAGACCCAATGGTAGTTCTTGAAGATATCATAAGCTTCCAGGTTAGTTCATTTAGAAATGCATACTGGGAAATTGCCTGGCTATTTACAAGAATATTGGGACATGACTCCAAAACAACTGTTTCCCGAATGACTCTTTATATTTTGTATTTCACAGTCAAGGAACAAGCCATTTTTTATTGGGGCAAGCTAATTTCCCATGAAATCTGTTCCCAAATGTCAATCTTCAAAAAAGAGAAGAGATTTTTTATGTCATCCTACTTAGTTTTTGTCATAGCACATTGTTTTCAGTTTCCAGAATTGTCTCTATCCAAGAAGGTCAACTAGGAATTCAACCCAACAACGTTATGGTACCAGGCCTTGTGGAAGCACAAGTCCTCCCACTATTTTTATGAGGTTTTTAATGGCTTTGTGTTTGTTTTCAGAGTTTTGTTGTTAAGAGAAGATGCTTCTCAGATATTTGACCAGGCAACCAGTTTTTTGGATAAGAAGAGGGCAATTGAATGTTTGGATAATTACACTGTGATAAGGATTTTTGTCTCCAAGGAAAAACCTGCTCTCCTTCCATGTCACATTACAGACAAAATGTTTGTTACAGAAGTAGCAAGGAAATACAACTACTGGTTGCATCTATTCCAAGAGAAGAAGAAAAAACAGTTCATTCCTCTGCCTTAGAAAGTCAGGGAATTTGTGTTGAGGAACGTAAAAAAAATTGAAGAATTCACAGCCCATTTTAGCACCCTAAACCTAAGTTATGTTGAAAGCTTAATAGGGTTTGACCCTGCCAAAATGTTTTCACAACATTTACAAACACTTGGCTTGGGAAATTTGTTTTTCAAAAAACACCCAACCCATAATAGAGATACTGGCAACAATGCTCCTTCTTCTAATGCCAATGACCTAGACACACTGCAAAGCACCACTAAATTGAACAAACAACAGGGAAAAGGCCCCAGTGAGAAGAGTGTTCAATCGACGAATAACACTCCCACAAGTACAACATCCCGGAGGATCGCTCCAATGGCCCACCACAACAACAAAGCAACTTAGATTTATTCAAATGTAGGAGGAGATAATGACCCTCCTCACCCTAAAATTGATACTTCTCACAAGCTTCCAGTGGACAAGAAGATAAAAACAATTGTGGGACAAGCGAAAGAGCCTGAAATTTAGAGTGAGAAAATGGAAATTGAACCTGATATAGATAGTGTATTCCACTAACTTGATCATCCCATAGATGTGATCCAGCATAGTCATCCAATGGACATATATGAAACTGAACATTTCAACGAAGATGAACTCTTCATGTTCTAGAGCATTTTTTTTGACAGCTAGTCGAAAAAAATAATTATTGAAAAAGAAGATGTAAAAAATAAGAAAGGAAAATGTTGTTCAGAGGTTAACCTTGCCAATATGTGGCCGCCCAAATCTGTCGACTTCACATACTGACTGGAAATGCTCTTGATGATTCCATTGGAGGCATTGAGGCCAAGAATGCAAGACTGAAGGACTGAGTCAAGGAATTGGAAGAAGCTTTGATTCCTATGCCATTGCTTTCCAATCCTTTGGCAATAGCCATTCCAAAGACTCCTACATCCAAGTTAAAAGGATCCTTCAACCTCCTCGCATCCTGTAGAGGATATGTGGGGAATAATATTGAGAAAATAATGGAACTGATTACTGAGGCATGGGAAACATCGCAAACCATGATTTCCCTTGGAATGAGGGCATATAGTTTGCTAGAACATTTGCAGGCGGAGTTAAAAGATGAAGAAAATTTCTATTTAAACATGGTCCTCACTTTTGGCACCATTTTCAACAACATGACATAAACGAAAATAAGAGAACAAGATCTCCCATCCAAAAACCAGATCGGTCAATTAAATGCATGCTGGAAAGAAAAAGTGAAGAACCCACATCTCATTGTCCAGTCATGTGAACAAGCCATATCAAAAAAAGAAAAATTGTTCACAAAGCTGGCCAGAATAAACTTAGCTGGAAAGACCAACGACTTCCAAGACCCCAAGTTAATTGTCAAGTCCTTGCCCTTAACTAAGAAAGCCTTTGTTAAACAGGTTGATATTTTTAAGGCGTTGTCTTTGAAGAAGTTTTACAACATCCTTGAATATGGTCAAGATGACGTCGACAACTGGCTAGTTGACTACTTAGTACATAATAAATAAATTGATCAGGCTCTGGGTAATCTTTCTATCGACTTCAGGGAATTGGAAAATGAACTTTTCAACATAAAAATCTAGAATGAGATTAGCGTTGCCCCAATGAGAAGCCACATTGTAGAATGGCTCAAAAGCGAATTGAAGTGGATCGCTGATGAAAGACAACAGACACTTACCATGATTCTAGTAGCCATCAACGACATCAATGAAAAGGCATCAACAAGAAAATAGCAAAAGGGGTCATATATACCATCGCTGCAAGTCTATACTGATCACATCCTGCTTTGTTTATCAACCCAATTATTCCACTTTTCTAAATAGAAATGTCTAGCCAAAGACCGATACATTTCAATTTATTCTTTTCAGGTATTACACTCTACCATTGGCTGCTTCTTCTTTCTACTCTTATGGTCTGCAGGAGCCCCAATCCCAGTCTATATGGAAAACACATTTAAATTACAAGGAATTTGTAACAAAGTATTATTTTTTGATATATTTCAAATAAAAAATATTTATGTCCTTATAAATTTTTATCTTCCACTATGCTTATGGTCCGCGCGAGCCCCAATCCAAGTCCTTATGACAAATGCATTTAAATTTCTAGGAATATGTAACTTTTTTTATATGCTTCAAATTAAGCTGATTTTTATCTCTTTTTATATTTATCTCGTCATAAATTTTTATCTTCCACTATGCATAAATTGTATTTTCTTAATTTGAATATAACTTTATTTTGTCTTAGCACATATAGAGACAAAATAGACACAATTTTTCAACACAACAAAACATATTATATACTTTCAAAAAATAAATGGGGCTCTAGACACCACGTGTCATTTACTGCATGAATAACGCTTCATGCTGCTTGCCACATCTCGGCTATAGAATTTTTCCTATCCCTCTGCATTTATTCCCAATTCAAGCTGACATGAACTACGCTACCACACAACACTTGTTAAATTTAAAAGAGAGTTTACTACCCTCCAAAATATATGAGATGGGTAATGTAATGTATAACAATTATTTTACTTCAAAAAATATTGTGTACCTTACAGTGATTGACAAATTATGGGAGATATACTAATAAAAAGATAATCAATAAACATCCAACATCAAACCAATAAAAACCGGAGGTGGCGCACCAAATCGGTAACCCACCAACCTCTAGATTCCAACCTTTGGTGTTGGCATCTGCCCCCGGGGAATCTCTCTCTTCTCACCCACCTACAAGGAAAGGGCAGCGAATGACAATAGACTCGACTAACCAACAAAGAGGAGGGAAAGAAGCAGGGCAATAAAGAGTCTTTCATAACTTCTTTAGAGAGGTGCAGGGAGGGTGAAAATATCCTTGTGCCTAAGAATGAGGAACTTATTGAGACGTAATAGGCTTGAATTGCACAATCGAATTATAGTAAGATGTGAAAATACACAACAAGGTAAAAATAAATCCGAATATATGAAGTAAATTTATAAAAGTTTATGGAAATCTGGTGAAATAGATTTTGGTGAAATGACCATTTTTTATTGTTTAAATTTCATTTTTGAATGTATAAATAGATTCAACATCAAAAAATCCTATGCAGACTTAATCATTCAAATCTAGAGTTCCAACAATTTTTAACCAGATTTCAATCAAAATTGATTAAACAATATAAACACCAAAAAATAATCATTTAAACTACGGTCTAATAAAACCCATGTTGGAATATATAATAATATCTTAGATATAAAATAATCTCTAAAGCTAATAAACCCCATGTTAGAATATATAATAAAATCTAGACTCATAAAAACTCATTAAGTTTCTTATTTTAAATTTATTTCACAGTATATATCTCAACATTACTACAAGATTTATTAATTTACCTACTGATTAATATCTTAACATATGAAGTAGACTTAATTTATTTCACAATATATATCTCAACATATACTTACTACAATATTTATTAATTTACTGTTAGATTCATATACTTGATACATCATTTATTATTCTACTATTTGGATATTTATTGATAGGCTTTTTACTCTCAAGACTCAGAAAGAGTGAGAAATATATAATAAACTATGTTCTAATAAACCCCATGTTAGAATATATAATAAGATTTGACATATGAAGTACATTGATAAAAACTTGTTTTTATGAGAAAACTAGTGAATGATAATGTTGGAGTCTCCTATCTTTTTACCTTTTTGTAAAATGAAAAATATAAAATACACCACGGTGCTAAAAGTTCACCCTGGTATTGGTTCCAGTTTATCAAAACTCGACATTTTAAAATTGCTCCAACCCCACATTTTGTGACCTCACATTATGAGGGTGCATCAAAGAATCCCACTACCACGTTCCAGTCTAACAAAAAAGGCCTAACAATCCTAGCATGCTAAACAATTTATATATTTTTGTTTATTTATTAATTTACTGTTAGATTCATATACTTTATACAACATTTATTATTCTACTATTTGGATATTTATCATAAAACATTTATTATTCTACTATCTGGATATTTATCATTTATTCATTTATGGTTAGATTCATATACTTGATACATCATTTATTATTCTACTATTTGAATAATTTATTGTTAAATTCATATACTTATACATCATTTATTATTCTACTATTTGAATATTTATTAATTTATTGTTAAATTCATATACTTGATACATCATTTATTATTCTACTATTTGAATATTTTTATTGATAGGCATAAAACCTTACATATTGAGACAGATGCGTTGGATTTTCCAATGGGCGAGTTACAAGAGCAAGTCAATGCACTGAGCTATCTCAATATAGTCGCATCAAGGATGCCCATGCAAAGGCTACAGGCCTTGCAAGCAGGATTGTTACAAGAAATGAAGAACATAGAGAATTGGAAAGAATAAGGGACGAAAGAGCCCAATTACAAGAGCAATATGAAATGACACTTCAACAAAAGAGGTGATTTGAAGGTAGAGTAGAAGAAGTTCTAAAGAATAAAGAAAAGGCTGAGGAGAGGGACAAGAAAGAATTAAAGGAGAAGGACGAAGCTAAAGACATAGTGCATAAAACCTAAGAAATAGTCCAAAAGCTGTATAAGCAAATTCCAGAAGTCCCTATAGTAGTAGAAGCTACTATGGAGGAGCAAGTGTTGAAAATCGGGGAGGTCATTAAGGGCTTTTGTGAGCAGATTGAGGACTTTAAATTATAGAGCATGCTAGAAATGCCACCGAAGGTGTGAGAAGGCAGGGAGAGAATAACAATGACAATAGTTTCCAACATTAAGAAAGTAGAAGAAGAATGCGCCAAACTCTGTAAGGAGAGCACACAGATATGGATAGAGTTGGTAGAATACTTGGAGATGAATGCATTGGAAACACACTTAAGAGAATCACAAGAAAGAGCACATCAAGTTTCACAGAAGATAATGACACTTCCACCAATAGAGTGGATGACAAACCATTTTAGCACATAGGCATCCATACATGGAGGTATAGAATATGAGGGATCAACAAAAGATCCTTCAACAGAGACTGGGACCATTGTAGTAAGAAGCAGTGAGGGTAATTAGAGAGTTGGACACTGTGCAGGGTAAGGTCAAGTAGGTAATGATTGAAGAATAAGACAAAATTACAAACTTGACTGTGCATGGGGCAGAGGAGATAGCAAAAACAGAGGCCAAAATCATCAAATAGGTGGAGGTATAAAAGGTTTCCTTTGAAAACTTCATTTCAATATGGAAGAGCAGGAAAAATCCTGAGTGGCTCGGGACGAGTGACAGGTGAGTGTTGGAGGCTTGTTGGATAGGCAGCTTTGGAAACAATTTTTCATTTTTGATACAGTTTTGGGAAAAATCCCAAGTATAGGAAAAGTGCATGGAAGAAGAAGGAAAGCTAGGGAGTGTGTAGCTAAGGCGCATCCAAAAGGAAAGTGTGGAGAAGGAGGAAACTGTGTAGAAGGGAGAGAGCATGCAAACATAAGAATAAAGTCGACAATGGATAAAGAAAGAAATAGGGAGAATAAAGAATGGCAAAAGGATGACAACTCCACATTCCAGAAATAGAAAAAATGTAGAAAATAAACATGCAAAGAGAAAAGTAGCATGAACAACCGTTTAGCTAAGGTAAATATGCATTATAATGGGGTATTTTTGGGATGAACAGATTAGGGTTTCTAGCCCTAGATTTTTGTATAAATATATAACGGGTTTGGAAATGCGGTTCAAATCTAGTTAGACTTTGGTTCCTCACTGTTCCTCTCTTGATTTATGGTTTATTGTTAGGGGTTCCTTCATATCATTGGGTCCTAGAGTTCTTGAATGTAACAATATGTTGATGAGAATAATCAATAAAGGAATGCCAAAGAGATGATACTGAATCTTGTGTTGTATGTCTTTTAAATTTTTTCTTAGAATTCTTTTTGAATTCATCAGAGATATATTTGTCTTATGGTTAAACATGGTGCAATATTCATAATTGTTACAACAATGATATATATATGAATCTGGAATAACATGATAGTATGAATATGAATCACTAAGTAGTTAATAAGGAACAAGGACACAATCTCGCACAAAGAAACTATAAAGAAGAATGAACATGATAGCCACCTCCCATTCCCTCAATATTGCATAAGCCCGGTTCTTGCAGTCCCAATAGATACCTTGGGTCTGTTGAAATTACTAATACAACTGAGAGGGGGGGGTGAATCAGTTGTCTTTGAGCTTAAACAATTTTAAGTCTATTAAAACATTCTTAATCTTTCTTGAAGTGATCATCAACATTATACAACATATGGACAATAAAAGTAAAAAGCATCAGTCACAGACAAGGTATACAAAGAGATAGATTTTCACTAGGAAACTCGTAAAGGGAGAAAACCTCTTCTTCTTCGAAATGATAGGCAATCTTTTAAGTTCTTTACATCATCTTTAATTGAGCACCAACTCAATGTGAGGTTGCTACCTCTGTTTTACAAGATGCAACTTGTTTGAGAGAACCAACTCTTTGGTTTCTCTAGCACCCACTAGAAGGAAGCACCAACTCACTGGTTTCTATAGCACCCACTAGAAGGAAGCACCAAATCCCTATATGTTCTAGCACCAACTGGATAGAAGCACCAAATTCCAGTTACACAAGCTCCAACCTGTATAACCGAGAACACTTGTTCTCCCTTGCACCACCCTGCCACCCTAGTTTCTCTGGCTATAACCAGATGGAAGTTACAACTTCCTATGTTCAAGATCCCACTTGAACCTCTAAGGACAACAGTCCTCCCGAGCACCTCCCAACATCCCTATAACATAAATGAACATAAAAACATTCAACTTCACAGATACATCAATTCTTACCAATCTTTCTTTGTTCTGTACATTTGGTCATCTTCTAACTGTACTGCAATTTATTTCTTCCTCTTTCTGTTCAGCAGGTCCTCTCTGCATCAACTTGTTCTGTCATTCTTCTCTTCTTCAAATTGTTCTGTTATTTTTCTCTGCGTTTCATCTCACACTGCACATATTCTCAATCTCCTCCTGTGCATCCTCTCATTTTCCTCTTCTTATAGTTTCATTATTTTCTCATACAGAACAAACAACACTACACAGTCTATCTGATTTTCTTTTATACACACCCCCACGATGGTTCCACTTCCCATTTCCTTAGGAAAAAGAAAGATAAATGTCCGAGCAACTGAAACGCCAAATGATTCGCAATCATGAATTCGTTTCACTAACAGATTTGTAACTGAGGGGGTTAACTCTGAGAGAGAACAATAACCTTCCGATCATATTCCAATTTATCTGCTCCGTTCGATGAACTTTCTCGACATTGCCCTTAAATTGGGTTTCGGCATTTTGGCAATTCTGTGTTGAGTGTCTCGACACTTCATTTTGTGATCTTCGAAGTTCCAATAAAGAAATTTTTTGCACTAGCTCCTTCCCCAATATGACTATGGTCATAACCAAGTGCCTATGCATGAAAAAAAAAGCTTTTGCGATTTCTCATTTCGTGAATTTCAACACTATGCTCCGTTGACCCCGAGTCAGCAAATTTTTTGTGATTCGATGGTCCAGATGTGATATTGATTCAATGGCTACGATTGAATCACAATTTTGCGATTTCGGCATTCTTGTTGCATTGGGTTCTTTGCCTCTCCATGTCATGATTCGCGAAACTCCAATATGGAGTTCGGTCAACGGTCCAGATCTGATCTCTATTCAACGATTGCGATTAAATCACGATTTCGCAATTTCAGCATTCTTGTTGCATTGGGTTCTTTCCCTCTCCATGTCACGATTCATGAAACTCTGATATGGAGTTAGATCAACTGTCCAGATCTAAGTTTGATTTAACGACTGCGATTGAATCGCAATTTCGCATATCGTGAAATCAACATTCTTGTTGCATTGTTTCTTTGACATCTCCAGCACGCGATCCTCAAAAATCTTACATGGACTGGAATCAATGGTCTAGATTCAACCTTGATTTGATGGCTTAGATTAAGTCGTGATTTCGCATATCGCGATTACGCCCGCTTCTCCTTGTTATACTTTAAAAGGTGTGCAGGTTCTCCTTGATCCAATGATGGTTGGGTCCTGCACTTGGATCTAACATCTGAGATCTGTCCTCTTGTTCAGTGCTCTTCTTGTCTATATTCTGATCTGACGAACCTCGTTCTTTCGGGAATTTTGAATGAGATCCAACGATCAAAAAAGCTTCTCAAACTTTACGGGCCTTTGATCATTCTATCAATGTTGCATTGCCTTCGATCATTCGATCTTCCTGGACTTATCTTCTATTTGCCTGTTGATAACAAAATTCCTATACTCATGCCATCTTCATTGTTGTACTTGCCATCAATGACAAGCATTCGTTGTCTGTAAAATATTTTCCATCCGTTGTCTGTTAAATATTTGCCAACAATATCTCCCTTTGGCATTAATGGCAACACAAGCACCCACTTGCATTTGGACTCGACTCTCCTCCCAAAATCTTTTCTCCCCCTTTGACATCAATGTCAAAGAAGAAACACTCTTCCCTTGATCTGTTGCAAAACATACTCCCCCTGTCGACTATAAGCATCTTGGAAATACACCAGATATTCAATAAGTACTCCCCCTGACCAGGTGAACAGATTAGACAGAAGATATTATAACCCCCAAATTTTGATGAAGATATCCAAAAGGGGTCGCTGCTAATGGTTTAGTAAAGATATCAACAATCTGTTCTGTAGAAGGTATATAATTCAGTTGAACAATTGTTTGTAACTTGTTCTCTGAGAAAATGGTACTTGATTGGAATGTGCTTAGTTTTGGAATGTAGAACAAGATTCTTGGAGACACTAATGGCGCTTGTGTTATCACAATGAATTTGAATAGGATCAGTGTAAGTTACCTTCAGATCTGCAAGAGTTTGTATCATCCATAAAATTTGTGTGCAACAAGTAGCAGTAGCAATGTATTCTACCTCTATAGTGGATAGTGAAATGGATCCTTACTTTTTACTAAGCCATTCAACTAATGAGTCACCCAGAAAAAATGCTCCTCCACTGGTGCTTTTTCTCTCATGAACATAGTTTTCCCAGTCTACATCTGAATAAGCAATTAGCTGGAAATTTTGATTTCTAGGATACCACAGACCATAATTTATTGTTCCCTTCAAATATTTAAATATCCTTTTGATAGCTACCAAATGAATTTGTTTAGGAGCAGACTGAAAACGACCTACCATTCCAACAGCTTGCATTATATCAGGATGGGATGTTCTGATGTACAGAAGACTTCCTATCATAGAGTGATATGTCCTTTGATCAACATCAGGTGATATATCATCTTTACTCAGCTTGCAACCAACCACCATAGGTGTGTTAACTGTAGAACAATCTTCCATATGAAATTTCTTCAACATTTCTTTCAAATATTTTCCTTGAGAAATAAAAATTCCTACAAAGCTTTGTTTTACTTGTAAGCCAAGAAAATATGACAGTTCTCCTATCATGGACATTTCAAATTCTGTTTGCATAGAATTAGCAAACCACTGGACAAATGATTCATTAGTACAGCCAAAAATAATATCATCTACATATACCAAAACAACAAGTAAATTATCTCCTTCAGAGTTAATGTAAAGGTTACTATCAACAGTACCTTTCTTGAACCCTTTTTCTTGTAGAAATTTGTCCAGTCTATAATACCAAGCTTGTGGTGCTTGTTTTAGTCCATAGAAGGCCTTCTTCATATTACAAACATAATTAGGATTATCTGTCAAAGAGAATCCTTCAGGTTGCTCCATATATACTTCTTCCTCTAGATCTCCATTAAGAAATGTTGACTTAACATCCATCTGATAAACTTTAAAGTTCTTATGACATGAATAAGCAAGAAATATTATGATAGCTTCCAATCTTGCCACTGGTGCAAAACTTTCATCAAAATCCTGACCTTCTACTTGTGCATATCCCTTACAGACCAATCTGGCTTTATTTCTAACAACTTGTCCTTTTTCATTCATTTTATTCTTGAACACCCATTTGGAACCTATTACATTCTTATCTTCAGGTC
>JZKD02S0288224.1:409809-428606 GCA_000966675.3 Picea glauca
GAGCATTGTGGTGTTTAGACCCTAGATGCACGAATTGACCTGTGGTTGTGTTGTTTTTTGTGTCTGACGAGGCCGATATCAGGTGCCTGTTCCATACCTACCTTTTCTCCTGTGAAATTTCGTTGATACTTCAGTGTTGACATGATACAAAAAAGTGGCATAACAAATACTTGGACAACTACATGTGCACTTGCAATGTCTACTATTTTTTTTGTTAAGATAAAACATATGCAAAAACGCACTTATTAACCATATATGGTGAAATGTTCCCATATCGCAATACAACTTCTTTATCCTTTACATAGACTGGTGTGACCATGATACAATTTGTCTTGTACCTAAGATATGATACGTACACCAAAGATACAACAAAATTATATTTCCATATCTAGAAGCATGTCTGGATACTTTTCCACAGAAAATCAAAATCATTTATCTATGTCCGTGCAATTTCTTAATATTTTGTGGCTTGTAATATATTTTGGGCAAGGAAAAACTTTATATATTTACAACCATGGATGGAGAAAAGAAAAATTTCATGTTTCTGACTATATTTTATTCTATTTGTTGATTCTCATTTACTGTATGTACATATTACATGTTCTTCGTTGCATACCAACTTTCCTTCATGTTCATTGTATTTTGTGGGTTTCCCGTGTTCAAACAAACAGAATTGCTGGAGAAAATGAAGTAGTCTTAAGTACTACAGTGGAAGACGAGATACAAATGTACATGCTTGTATTGTTATTTCATATTCCATTATTTTTTATTTCATTTATTGTCTGTATATGTGTTCACCTTGTTTGTTGTATGTATTTTGTGCCTTCCTGCATAGTAACATATATTCATTACATATCTTCATGTGTCCATTGTATTTCCCTACATTCCTACATTTGAACAAACAGAGTGGCTAGAGAGGACGATGGACTCTTTGGCGCAAATATAGACAAGGAGTTGCAGAGGTGCATACCTGTTCTGTTATTTCATATTCCAGTATTTAGTATTTCATTTATTTTTTTTGTATTTGTTCTACTGCTTTGCACCTTTTTTACTGTATGTATATACTACGTATCTTTCTACTTATTCTCATGTGAATCGTATTCTCTTTGTTGCTACATTGAAATAAATAGAACTGTATTTCTTTATTTTACATGTCTTTCTTCATACTAACTTGCCTTCATGTCCATTGTATACTTGGCATTGCTGCCTTGGAAGAAACATATTGATTGGAAAGGAAGATGATTTCTTATATGAAACAACAAAGGGTTTTGTTGTGCAATATTCAAAAAGGTATACCAACTTTGCTAGTAAATTAAACATACAAAATGGGTTGGGGCATATAATATTGGACTAGAAAACAATGATTTGGCAACAATGGGCCTTTGTGCCCTCCCCATTTCTAATTTTTCCATTTTCTATTATCCCTTTTTCTTTCTAATTACTCTTCTTAGTCATCTTTCCAAAATTTCCTTGGTGCACGGGTTGGCAGGCTCATGGGTTCACATTTATGGTCGTGCTTCTACCTTATTCCATACTTACCCACTTTGTCGATTGCGGGTGATGGGCTGGCGGGTTCAGGATTGCGTATTTGGCCTCAAAGGTTTTGTGCTATACATATTGGCCCTCCTGCCTTGCCATCACACCCTATTTATTGTTACATATTTTTTCCAGTCAAAAAAACCGAGGCATACAATTTGACCCTCGGGTCCTCATGTTTCCTGAGTATCCCTTCACACTCTATTTCATATTCCATCTCCTTCGACCTTGCATGTGTCATTAAGAACAATAATGGACAATATACAATGCATATACTTGTTTATTCCTTCTGATGTTCATCTACACATGCTTACATCAGAAAAAGTTGGACTAGTGACATGCCCATGAGCAGTCAATCATCCCAAACCTCAACAGATCGAAAAGGCCAAAGGTAAATATGCATACATTATGTTCATCGTATGTTTACCAAACAAATATCCTCAATTATTTGTTCATCTATGGCATGGTGAATATGTTGATGTCATCTGCAACACATACTTTGCAGTTCACAAGAAGTATCAACAAGTGAAAGCGAGATATTGAACACAACACAGGCTTCACAAACTAAGAGGTATGGTTGTAAAACCCTGGCTCCATATTTCATCCAAGATGTGCATCTACTTGTACATTCATGGCAAGAAGAAAAAGAAAACAAAAAAAATAATTCACATTACTTTTCCTATTCAAAAATTGTCACCTAGTCTAAACTTGTAACACTGAAAATACTATCAATAGAGGGCTTGAAAAACCACCGAACTGGAAAAGTGTTCATAGGGTACATAATGGTCGTCTATAGAACCTACTTGGACAAGGAAAACAAAACTAGATCCATTATGCATGCTGAGATGACAAACAAGGAAGCCCTCATGAAAGTTACACTAACTATTCCTACACAACTTGTACACAAACATGCATAAAAGATATTTCTAGGTAATGGGATATCCATTACAAATTTTAATATATTTTTGAAAAAAATATATGACCATGGTGATCGTTATCAGATTATCTCGCTCAACGAAACAAGTATCGTGGAAAAAATCCCCACTATTTGTTCAGAATATTGTTTCATCCTGGACACAACTATCAGCCAACTTGCATAGAGAAATGACATTTACCCAATCAGAACTATTGGCGCAGTTGTGACACTCGCAAGAAAAATTGGCTCACAACACATTCTCCATATAAAATATGGAGAGACACACAATGACAATGCAATGGTATCGTTCTCCATATCCAGTTTTTTCCTTTTCTTTCGCATGTCCATGTATCTTGGTTAAGTTACAAAAATATTGCATTGTTCCATGTTGCAGCTGCAATTGTTTGATACGTATTCAAATTTTTTTTTGTCAGTTGAACAACAATTGCATAAAGGGAAATTTCCAATTATGCTCTTCAAAAATATAACAAAGAAAAGAGATGGTAAAGAAAGGATCTTTCGCACAGCTCAGTCAACATTTGTAACAGAGTTGCAAGAAAACATAGTATAGGATCTCAAGAAGCTAACTATCTCTACAACTGTTGTGTGCATACATCTATAGTTTCATTCTCACTTTTCTCATATAAATAGCCTTGACCAAATCTCTGCATTTTTTTTTTAATTTCTAATTTTTTTAGGGGGTGCAATTGTATATTATATTGTTCAATACATTAACTACTATGCTCACGTTTATAGGTTGAAGGTGTTTTGGTTGCAGTGAATTCATACTCGATCCCCTTTGAGCCTGTGTGTGTGAAATGGAACTCTCCTGCTTCTGCTTCTGCTTTTATAAGTGATGATACGATTAATTGTCTGCGATGCAGTAAAAACTGTCCATACATAAATAGACATTGCCTCAATGCTAATATCCGAACTGTTGGCAACACAACCGTGCATTGTACAATTCGACAACCTCTGTTACAAGATATGCTTCTCGAGTTAACATAATTTCCATATGAATCATACCTACATAAAAAGGAAAAGAGTGTCTACATGCTATGCGACTTTCAGATACATAGCAAATTTACCTTGAATGAGGACAATGCGATATTGCATATCGGCTGAAAAAAAATAAAAAAATTCGTATCAATATTTTTCAAGAAACAAAAACCAATGGGATGATGTGTTTTTTTTTATATATCAATTTGTTTGATATATAATGGAATTCCATTTCTTGTTCAATATATCAATATATCAATACAGTTGGTGTTTACTTGGTTCTTGGTTGTATGCTTCGCTTTGGAATATTAATAATACATTCAAGATCTTCGCAGCTTTTCTATGATATTAAAGACTATAGAGGACATGATTTTCCCTTTGATATAAGGTCTTTGATGCAAATGTGGTATGTGGCTCTCTTTAGCACTTTATTTTTATCGATGAACTTAACAAAATTAATCTCCTGGAATAATTTGAAATAAAAGAATATATACTATGTGAAGTCCAATGGAATTATCATATCAATGAGAGGACATTAAAGTTCAAATTCGTTGTTGTTATACTTGCAATGAAGATGACAGTACAATAAATTTACTTAGACATCCCAAAATTGATTTTCCTTGTATCTTTTTGACGCTTCTCTTATACAAGCAGATCCTGAAAACTATAAGCATGGCTCATTGTATCTATTCCTTCATTGAAGAACCTGTTCACATGTTTAATGCACTTCATAGTTATTGTTAAGACCAACAACAGGGCTTTGTTACACCAATTTTTGCTTCCGAAAATTGCCATCCCCTTTCTTTTTTACCCTCTGCTTTCCCTTTCTGGTTACTTACTCATTTTTGGGAAATTTTCTGGGTGCGGAAGTTGGTGGATTCACGTGTTCAGATTTCCACTTTCTTTTATATCACCGGCTCGATCGACCGCTTCCCCATTTCATATTGAAAATTTTTTTTGGATCGCGGGTTCTCGCATAGGATGGTTGTCAGATAGGTGGGTTCAACATTTCATTTCCATTGTTCCGCCGCCTGCAAATAGCACTTGGACTTCCGCGATCTACAAATTAGAAAACAAATTCCCCTTTGTCTTGTTTTTAACACTTTTCCTTGATCGATGAAGTCAACAAAATTAATCTCGTGGAATAATTTGAAATAAAAGAATATATATTGTGCAAAGTCCAATGAAACTATTATATCAACAAGAGGATATTAAAATTCAAATTCATCATTGTTATACTTGCGGTGAAGCTGACAGTGCAATAACTTTACTTATACATCCCAAAATTGATTTTCTTGTAGCTTTTCGACGCTTCTCTTATACATACAAATACTATAAACTATAAGCATGGCTCGTTGTATCTATTCCTTGATAGAAGAACCTGTTCACATGTTTATTGCACTTCATAGTTACTGTTAATACCATCAATGCACTTTCTTACACAAATTACCGCTTCCAAAAATATCTATCCCCTTTTCTTTTTTGCCTCTTCTTTCCATTTTTGGTTACTTACTTATTTTTCGGAAAATGTCTAGGTGCGGGAGTTGGCAGATTCACGTCTTCAGATTTCCACTTATTTTTATATCACCAGCATGACCAACTGTTTAGCTGTTTCATATTGAACAAACGTTTTTTATCATGGGTTCCTAGATAGGCGGGCTCAACATTATGTTTTCATTGTTCCACCACCTGCGAAAAACACCCGGACTTCCGCTATCTACAAATTAGCAAACAAATTCCCCTTTATATCATTTTTAGCACTTTTCCTTGATCGATGAACTTAGAAAAATTGATCTTCTGGAATAATTTGAAATAAAAGAATATACATTGTGCGAAGTCCAATGGAACTATCATATCAACGAGAGAACATTAGAATTCAAATTCGTCGTTGTTATACTTGCGGTTAAGCTAACAGTACAACAACTTTACTTAAACATCCCAAAATTGATTTTCTTGTAGCTTTTCGATGCTTCTCTTATACAAACAAATCCTGGAAACTATAACCATGCCTCGCTTTCTTATACCAATTCCCATCAATGTGCCTTTCTTATACCAATTCCCGCTTCTAAAAATTGCCATCCCCTTTCTTTTTGGCCTCTGCTTTCCTTTTTTGGTCGGTTACTTGTTTTTCAGAAAATGTCTAGTTGCGGGAGTTGGCAGATTCACATCTTTAGATTTCCCCTATTAATTTTATATCACTAGCCCGACCAACCGCTTCCCCCTTTCATATTGAACAAACTTTTTAAATCGTGGGTTCCTAGATAGATGGGTTCAACATTGCGTTTCCATTGTTCTGCTGCCTACAAACAACACTTGGACTTCCGCGATCTCCAAATTAGCAAACAAATTCCCCTTTATCTCTTTTGCTTTCAATTTTTTTTTACTTGGTCCTTTTTCTGAATGTGTCCCTTTTTTTAATGTCTCCTACTTTTATATACAACACCCAAAGTCCCTCAATATACAAATTGACCCTCGAAATCTGTCATTGTCTCCTGTTGCGTGTTATGCATTTTGCATTCAACAATTGGGGTAGATACAATTTGACCATCGACCCCTCATGTCTCCTGAGTAAATCTTGTGGGCCTGTTTTCAATATTGTCAATATTTTTTGTTTCGACTATGTCTAATGCTTTTATATCACGAGTACAACCAACCACTTGCCCATTGCATACTTGGACACTATTACCATCGCCAGTTCCTGGCCAGGCTTGCTCAACATTGCAGTTCCATTGTTCCACTACATACAAAGAGCACCCCAAATTCCGTGATATACAAATTGATGGCCGAAATCTGTCGTTGTGACATGCAATTTGACCATCGACCCCTCACGTCTCCTGGGTATATCTTGTGGATCCTAGAAACTATAACTATGCCTCTCTTTCTTATACCAATTCCCGCTTTCGAAAATTGCCATCCCCTTTCTTTTTTCCCTCTGCTTTCCCTTTCTGGTTACTTACTCATTTTTCAGAAAACGTCTAGTTGCGGGAGTTGGTGGATTCACGTCTTCAGATTTCCCTTGCTACTTTTATATCACCAGCTCGACCGACCGCTTCCCTGTTTCATATTGAATAAAGTTTTTGAATCATGGGTTCCTAGATAGATGGGTTCAACAAAGAGTTTCCATTGTTTCGCCACCTACAAATGACACCCAGACTTCTACAATCTACAAATTAGCAAACAAATTCCCCTTTATCTCTTTTTCTTTCAATTTCTGTTTACTTGGTCCTTTTTCCGAATGTGTCCTTTTTACAAATGTCTCCTGCTTTTATATATAGCAACTGAAGTTCCGCAATATACAAATTGACCCTTGAAATTCATCATTGTCTCCTGTTGTGTGTTACACATTTTGCATTCAACAGTTGGGGTAGACACAATTTGACCATCAGCACCTCACGTCTCCTGAGTAAAGCATATGGGTTTGTTTTCAAGCCTACCAATATTTCATGTTCCAACTATGTTTAATGCTTTTATATCACGAGTTTGACCAACTGCTTGTCCATTGCATACTTGGCCACTATTACCATCGTCGGTTCTTGGCCAGGCTTGCTCAACATTTCCCTTCCACTGATTGTCTATGTACAAAGAGAACCCGAAATTCCATGATATACAAATTGATGGCCGAAATTTGTCATTGCGACATACAATTTGACCATTGTCCCCTCATGTCTTCTAGGTATATCTTTTGGCCCTATTTTTGAAACCTGCCTAGCCTCTTTTCATACTTAGGCATTTCTTGAAATTTGTTTCACGGATTTGCGGGACAACGAAATGTGCAATGCTTTCTTGCTCTTCACCATCCCCGCTACCTTTGTACTTTCTAGATATGAAATTAGAGATTTAATGCTAGTATTTCATTGTGCAAGAACCGTTAAGATTGTCATTAATGTCTGGAAGGTCGAAGAAGATTTTTCATTAATACAAATTAAAATAAGATTTATAGAGAAGAATGTTATTCTTTCCAAGTATTCATTTCAAACATGATGCAATCTTTCATGTGTGGGTCGGTTGGAACCTTTACGAAATCTCTAATTCTTGATCATTCTTCGCCATCACCATGACCTTTGCACTTTTTTATAAATATGTAGTAACGAATCATTATGGTAACGACTCATTATGCATGAACCCTAGAGATTGTCATTGATCAGTGAAAGGATCGAGGAGATATTCCATTGATACACATTAAACCAAGATTTGTGGACGGTTATATTATTCCTCCTCAATTTTCATTTCAAATGTCATATGGAGCAAATGAAAATTCTCATTAACTTATGGAAGCAGTTCCACAATAGTTCTGTCCAGATACAGTAAAAACCTTTGGACATGATGGCCAGAGGTACCAGTATTTTAGGGCATATTCTTACTACTCATCTCTCTCTGCCCAAGAGAAAAAAAGGAGATGGTCCCTTGGTGCATCGAGAGATATATATCAAGCCAAAGAATTCCAATGCAACCCTACATGCTCAGACAACTTTCTGACTTGCATTGATACTTGGCACAGATTTTGATGCGGTGGATTTCGATCTGGAAGAAGATGATCTGATGGACGATGATACGACAATGGATGATGGAAGTCCAGAGACTGGTCTCACTACTACACCCAAATTGAAATCAAATATAATGGGAGGCACTTCCTGTCTTGGCGGTGGAATTCTTGACAACACCAAAAGAATGGGTTACGGAAAAGAAATCGATGTTGAACGCAATAGTTGCTTTGCAACTCGAAAGTAGGAATTCCATAGGTCTGGATTAGTTCGTTCTGGGCGAAAGTCTTTCACTGTAAGGAAATGATCTGTTAATGCTCCCAGAGATATATTTCAAGCCAAAAAACTATTCAATTGCAGGACCACTTCCCTTTTCTTTGGATATGCAATTAACATCTTAGGGAATGAGGACCAGAATTCCCCCTGGTGCAAGGCATATTCCTACTAGTCATCTCCTTTCGCCCAGAATGGACTAATTTGGGCCTCTGGAATTGCACGTGAAACTTGTGTCCCTGGAGTTTTCAAATGTGAGGAGCTACTTTCTTGGTGTGTCCTAACTTTTAGTTTCGGGATATTTCGTTTTCCCTACAACGTTTTTTGTCTTCTTCCTCGAGGGAAACTTGTGAGAACTATGAATTTTACCACATGGATTTTGTTCATCTGCTTCAAGCCAAGGATTTACTCCACTGTAGACCCACTTTCTTGTTTCTTTGTTGGATTAGTTCTTCTGCAAAATATTGAGATTGGGGCACCGAACATTTATCCATCGAGGAGAAGGCTGCAAGAATTTCCTAAAAAAAAAAGCATGGTAATCAGTTTTCTATGCATGTTGAATAACATCTTGATGGCTCCTTCATGTTGCAGATCTTGTGCCTGTGTCTATGGAAAATATCTTTAGTGTTTAGGCCCAAAGAACTCGGCCCAATTTATAAGCATAAATATATAGTGCTAAATATTGTTTTATTTTAATGGATTTACTATTAAAAAATTTGCCTTGGGAGTCTTGTTTGCTGCTTCTTTTCTGGATTTAACACCTCTTCTCATTGGCATGGTTCGATAGTCTTGTAGTTCTTCGATATTGTATTCTCTTAGGTAATTTGTTCTAAAATGGAGAATTTAACAATTATATGGCAATACATTGTGTCGATCCATCAGGCTTTTATGCAAACACAAAAATGAATTTCACACAGTTTTCAAACCAACGTTCAATTCTATTCATAGTGCAGATAGAACATAGCAATATGAAATCACAATGTTACAACAAGATTGTCATTCTTGTTTCTAGACAACCCATAATGAAAGAAGTTTAATACTTAAGTTAATATGTTACAGTCATGGAAGAATGTATCTAATTTTCAAGAAATCATTTGTTGATAATTACTAGAAAATAATGATTTTGCAACAATGGGGCTTGTTTGAAACCAATTCTTGCTTACGAAAATTGGCCCTCTGCCTTTCTATTTTTCCACTCTTTTATCTTTGTAGTTTTTGTTTCTAGTTATTTAGCCATTTTTCCCAAAAATATCTTGTTGGGCGGGTTGGCGAATTCACACGTTTCAACTGAGCGCTTCCACTTTGTCTAAATTTCACTTTCAATTGTTCCATGACTTGTAAACAATACTCTAGCTTATGCAATATGCAGATTTACTTCTGGACTCCCACATCATCCCCTCTTCCGTGTTACACATTTTGCACTCAAATGTTCTGATATATACAATTTGAAAGTCAGGGCCTTACGTCTATTCAGGAACCCGTCACCCTATTTTGAAGCTCATCCGACCACTTTCCATACTTGACCATTTCTTGATATCTATTTCATGGATTGTTGAGTTCGCGGGTTCAGGAAATTTCAAATTTATAGTTTCTCTTTCCTGTGCCTGCTACCTTCAGATTTCTTTCCAAGTATATTCAATATGTATACAACTTCTCCAGCAACATACTCAAAAGATATTTCCAGGAAATGGAATATCTATTGCATATTTGAATATATTGGACCTTCTTTTCCCTCTTCTATACTTGACCAAATCTGCATTTCTTTTTTCCCTCTACTCTCTTTCTTGTTACTTAGTCGTTTTTTCTGAAAATCTCTCAATGCTCGTGTTGGTCGACTAACGGGTTCATATTTGCGCTTGTGATTTTATATCGTGACTCAGAGAAACTACCGTCCATTCAATGCGTAGGCACTTCTCAGATCATAGATTCCTGACCAGGTGACCTCTATATTGCGCTTCCATTGTTTTGTTGCCTACAAACAACACCTAGACCTCCGCAATATACAAATTTACTTTTGCACTCCCACATCATATCATGTTCCATGATACACAGTTTGCACACGAAATTTCTGAGGCCTGGAATTGCATATTCCCGAACAGGCAGAGTGCATTTCCAGTGTTCCTTGACCTGCAAACAACCCCCCGAATTCCACGATATACAAATTTCCTTCCAGATGCCTACATCGGCCCCTCTTCCATCTTATACAGTATGCACTCAAAAGTTCCGATCAATACAATTTGACCATCAGGGCCTTGTCTCCTCGGGAAGCCTTGTCAGCCTATTTTGAAGCCTGACCATCTTCTTTCCACAACCATTTCTTGCAATCTCTTATGTGGATCATCGAGTTGTCTTGTTCAGACAATTTCCAATTCCTAGTCGTTGTTTTCTGTGACTACTACCTTCACACTTATTTCCAAGTATATGCAATCAGTATATAACTTCTCCAGAAACATGTAGAAAAGATCAACATCCATCTTCTATACTTAAAAAAATTTCCATTTCTCTTTTACTTGTAACTTATGTTTCTCGTCACTTAGTCATTTCTTCCAAAAATGTCTAGCTGTGTAGGTTGGCGGACTTGCGGGTTCACATTTGCACTCATTCTTTTATATCATGACTCCGATCGCCTCCTTCCCCATTCCATGTCTAGTCACTTCTCCGATTGAGGATTCCTGGGTAGGCGGGCTCTAGATTGCACTTCTATTTTTCCATGACCTGTAAACAATACCTTGACTTCCGTGATATACAAATTTACAACCAGACTCACATCACACCATCTTTCGTATAACAATATACCTATCATGCCCTCTTTGGCGGTACACATTTTGCACTGAAAACTTCCAACACATGCAATTTTACTGTCGAGTCTGAACCTCTCCTGTGGAACTATTGTCACCCCATTTTGAACCCCGTCCATCCTCTTTCCATACTTATCCATTTCTTCAAATTTATTTCGCAGATCGTCGGGTTGGTGAGTTCAAGAAATATCCAATTCCTAATAGTTGTTTCCTTTGCCCGCACCCTTTGCAATTACCAATTGGCAAATATACATATGCTAAACCAGGATTTGAGGATATCTCCCATTAATACGCATAAAACCAAAAAAAATTAATGGTTGTATTATCCCTTCCGAGTGTTTATTTCAAACATCATGGAATTTCATTTGCACGTTGTTGGGTTGGTCTAGCCATGAAATATTCAATCGTAGATTCCAAAAACTAGTTCGGCCCACTGTTTCCCTATTACATACTTAGCCACTTTCCTGGAATTCCACAAATATACAAACCATCCACTAAACTTCCCCATCATACTCTCTTTCATTTTACACATATTGCAGTCAAAAATTTCCATCCATAAAATTTGACCGTCAGACACTCACCTCTCCTGAGTATCTATTACACCTCAAAATTACTCACTTTGATAGCGTTGCAAGTGTCGTCATTACGAGTGTTGTAAGTGTCGCATCTTAACTATAAGTGTTGCAAGTGTCAAAAACATCATACTTCCATCTTGCATATGTCGTGCCTCTAACGACATCATGAAGACACTTAAGACACCTCAAAAGGTGGTTTAGAAGAAGAGAAATCACTTGACAAGAAGTACAAGCCTTTTTCCATGGAAAAAACACTCAAAAAATGAATTTTAGAGAGAAACGCTCCCCTACACATTGTCAAGGAGTGATGGTGCTCCCTAAGCCTCTTTGGGGGAGTGCTTGAATGCCCTGTGCATCCTTTTGGGGGAGTGCTACCCTTTTTTTGGCAAATTCTGGGTTCGTTGAGGAAAATCAGAGAAGAATCCCTCAACTCCTGAAGGTATTTAGATTCGAATAGATGGTCAAGGCATGATCTTAGGGAAGATCCTCAACTAAAGGAGAGGAATCCTCAACTTATCCCAAAGATCTCTCAAGTAGTTGGATCTCTCCAAAGTTATATAAGGAGGCCTTCCCATTGTGAAAAGAAAAATGGAGACTGAGAATTACATCAAACTTAAGATCTCATGAGTGAGATGTCATCAAAGCAATCAGTGGAGATTATTTGAGAAAAGGGGTTGGACAAGGAGAATTGGAAGAAGATGATGCACCTTCATTCAAAGGATTAAAGTACTTTTACTTGTTTTCATTAATAATCAATGCTTGGCCTGTTTCTTTAAACTTATGTTTTTTTCATACGAGTTTGTCTGTAGTAGATGGATCTATGTTTGAGATAATATCAGTAGAGTATGAAGTCTTTTGTACCTTTGTTTGTCCTACATGATCTATCAGAGAGCTCAGGATCAAAGCTCAACCAGGACTTTGCAAGGACAAACATCGCTAATAAGGTACATATATTTTTCCTTCTCTTTCATTCATTAGCTTGATTATATCTAAAAGGAAGTCAGTGTCCATGTTAAGAACTTTTCTATCTTGGCCTTAGGAGTCTAGAGGCCAAGAGGGAATCCACTTGTCCATAGGGGCATTCACCTTCAACAGAAATTGGCGACTCCACTGGGGACAATATCAGATTTTTTTTTGCATTCCCAAATCTTGTTTTGACCCTTTGCCCACTGATTTGATCTTCTCCACATTGTTTTTTTTAATTCTTAGAATTGTTTGGTTTCCTCTTTATGTCATCATGATTGACTGAATTTTCTTGAATTTTTGAGTTTTTGGAGCAGAGTGCTCCCCTCCTGTTGTTGTCAGAGTGCTAGCGCTCCCCTTCAGCCTTACACAGAGTGTTGGAATGCTTTGGTTCCCCTTACACCAAAGAGATACCCCATTTTTGTGAGAAATTCTCCATAATTTTCATCTTTTGAAGCTATTTCTAGGTTTTGGCATTTTCTCAGGGTCCCATACTCTCAATCCATCTTGATATTGGCTTTCAAACACCCTTATTTATGAGAATTCATCCTCTTTTGTTTGGGATTTTGACATCTTCTTTCCTTGCCTTGAAGCCACTCTTTGTCTTTGCTGACCTAGAGTTAACTTGTTGTTTTCTTCTCCTTTATCTGATTGAGTGAAAACTTTTGTGAGGAAATCCAAAGGTCTATGAAATTTTCATTTGATCTTTGAGGTCAAATTTCCATCATTTTTCTTTTGTTTGAGATTTTTGGTTCTTGTTTGCAATTTGGTTATCTTTGTCCTTCTTGTCTATTTCACGACGAGTGTGTATTTTTTGTTTTGTGTGAAGTTTGCTTCTGATTGTTTAAATCTTGAAGTCTGATTGATATTTAGAAGTCTTGCATCTAATTATCATTCACATATAAGAAAAAGGACATATTTTAGTGATTGGTTTGGATATTGGAAGACATTTCTSAATTTTTTATCATTTTATCAAATTTGAGTGAGAAACAAATTGATTGAGGAGATTGCATATTAGTGTTTGATAGTGAAAACAACTTTCTCTCTTTCCCTTAAATATCCATTCATCAAAAGAAACAATTTCTTATCATTTTCTTGTGCATATTTTTTGGGAATTGAGTCATCATACCATCAATTTCATTGTCATACACTCTTTGAGTAAAGAATAGCCATAAAATCAATGCTAATTAAAAATTATCTAGAACATTTTTTTTTCAGGATCTTCCACCAACATTAGACTAGGATTAGCACTTTGGATTGGGCTGTGAGTACAACTCTCCAAAGTTTTCAAAATGAACATTAGCATCCTGAGATAGGGAGAGTCAAATCTAATTATTGTATAGGTTTTTTGGGATCCCCCTCTCATACAGGGGTTACACACAAGGTCGCATTCAGGTGAGTTATGGAGATTATCCCTCCGTGGTTCAACTGTTTGTAGTGGTCAGATTGTATATTGGGGGTCACTTGAAGGTATACCCACGATTATGTGTGGGAGCCTCTTGAGTTGATTTCAGACTTGTTATCTTTCCCATACGTTCAGATCGGATTGTTGACTGTACCTGCCCAGTGGCTGACTGCAAGTTGGTGTCCATAGTTGCCATAATCCTTAGGTACTTACATGAGGTGACAATGGAGGGAATTCTCACTGTACCTGGGATAGACATTGGTCAAACTCACTCGGGCTCCTTGGAGGGTAAATCCACAATTACTGCGTGGAAGATTGCACCAAGGTGAAAGTCCGTTAAGAAGGTCACCATTGTAACTGTTCCACCATATCCTAATCCCTTCTTGACTAGGACGATCATCGAGAGAATTTTTGTTTGCTTGGTTTTGAATCTTAGATTTTATTAGCGTATGATGTTTCTTTTTGTTAGTTGGCCCTAGATTTTCAGTGTGTACTTTTATTCTCCAAAATTGAGCCTATAGATGATAAAGGTCTTCATAGATCATGTAGGATACAAGGGATGCATCTAGAGGGATACCAACCCTTACCTCCTAACCCTCTAGAAGACAACTATCGTGGAGAGGTATAAAATCAATCTAATGCTGGAAGTGTTGTTGTTCCTTCGTTAGATAACTTAGAAGGAGATTTGGTTATGGTTGAGAATCCCACTCCTCACACTACATCTGTGTCTCTAACCCCTCTCAAACCACTTTTTCTTCATTCATACTCCCTTGGGAACGTCATAAATGAAGAGGTCCCACCGTTACCTGAAAGAGATTTTACCGAAACATATATGGGATCCACAGAACCAACCTTTCGTGATGAGTATAGGACTCTTGTTTGTCCTACCACTATAGTATATACAAATCCCACACCTGCTCATTCTGTATGGAGGACTTCATCAGGACGCGATCTCTATGAGCATTTTGAGTCCTTTCGAAAACCCTTTAATCCTCATGACCCTCCTATTGAAAGTGGACCATCTAGTCAATCTATGAATCACCCCATCGATAAGGTCATTAATCCTATTGTTGCATCAACACAATTCTATTCTAATGCTGGATGCTTCACCTCTACTCATTCCCAAGGCACTTCGATCCCTACCCCCACTTTTACGAACTTTCACTCTACAACTCTACATGTTCCGCATGATCCTGCTGGGACATCTTTTCACCCAAGATTGCAAACCCTTTCCAACCAAATACAATCGACTGGAGGGAAACCACCATCTAGCAGACCTGTCCCTCCTGGAAGACCACCATCCTATGGCAGGCCTATCCCTCCTGGGGGACAACCCCCTTTTGATGTTCTTCCCATAGGTCAACCTCCCTTTGGTAGTCATACCCCGGTCATTAATCCACCGCTAGCAGGGGGAATCCTTTTTCTGCTGGAAACTCTTCACAATCCTGGGGATTATCTTCCAGAGGCACATTTACCCAACGCCATGTTGGGGGGCACTCGTATCATAACCCAGAAGGAGGAGTATCAAATTTTGTTCCTTCCGGACCGTCTTATGAACAACCTTATCTAGGCAGTATCCCAAACACCACCTGGAGTCCTCAAGGAAAACAACCTTATCCTCCCCATGGGTCTAATGTGTATCCACCTCTGGGATCTACCCCTTACCCTCCTCAAGGACACAATGTTCATCCTCTTTCTAGGCAAACAAATCACCTAGATTATAATGCTCAGAACCCACTAGGTTATGCAAATGTTTCTCAACCATCATCGAATCTTGTTTATCCTAGTCAACAACAACCATATGCAGGAGGACCTACTGGTTACAACTATCCACCTAACCTATTTTATGGTCCTACTGGTGTTCCTATGCCACACCAGTATCATCCGAAAACTAACCAACAATTACCTTTCCTTGCGACTATGGATCTCCCAGACTTGTCTCGGTTAACTAATGATCCTATTTTTCATTCACCGGTTTGGCCAGTTATTCCAGCTAAACTTCCTTCTGACATTTTGAAATTTGATGAAAAATCTAGCGACGATCCAAACAACCATGTGATGACTTTTCGTTTGTGGTGTTCATCAAACTACCTCATGGATGATTCTATACATTTGTGTCTTTTCCAGCGAACACTTACTGGCTCTACAACAAAGTGGTATATTGAACTACCATGTGCTTCTTTTCATGATTTCAACTCCCTTTCCATATCTTTCCTCATGCACTTTCAACTACCTATTTGCTATGAGACAGGTACTGAACTCTTGACCTCCCTTCGTCAAACTGACTCTGTGCATATCTATGGCCATATTCATGAGTGGAGATGACGAGGAAGGATGATCAAGGTAATCATTCCTGACATATTATTGGCATAATGGTTTACTAAATCACTTTTACCCCCAATCGCTCGCGATGTTTCTATGGGTGGTGCAGTCACCGAGGAAAAAACCATTGCTCAAGCTCAGTACTTAGAATTGGTTCATTCACAATCTGGTACTTTGTATGATTTTATTCTGAATGTTGCTCGATCTAATACCGATCCATCCAAGCCATCATCCTCATCTCATGCAGATGGTGTTATCGGTTTCTTCAAAAATCAATCTACTTCCCAGTTGACCACACTCTCCTCTACCTCCCCCAAAACTCAGATCTCTGAGGTGAATGTAGTTCAATCTTCCCCTTCACAACAATCTGGAGGTAAGAAGAAGACAAAAAATAAATCAAAAAATACAAATGACAATGAACAACCAAAAAATCAAGCTCATACACTTACTATCGAAAAGCAGCCACAACGGAAACTGAAATTCCCATGTATCATTTGTGGTGACAATCACTACACTCGAGAATATCCACATCGCAATGAAGTGGCCAAAATTTTCTAAGGAAATTCACAACCCGTTGTGCTTAATTATCCTTTTCCACAGCAACAATCTATGGTTGCTCAAACCCCCTCTCTTGGGGGAAGTTCTAGCCATCTTCATGATGAGTCCTCGATGAGTGCACATATTTATATGTTTAATGGGATTAATTTGAACACTCTCTCTAAGACATATGACACACCAAGTAACCCTGACAAAGGAAAATACATTAATGGTACCGATACTTTACCGGATCCATCACTGTCCTCCGTTGGTCCTCCATCGATTAATCCCCCGTCTGGACCACTTCAGATTGAGAAACCTAAGTTTGAATCTATCTTACACCCTCCTAAGAGCACTATTTGCAAAGCTACCTTTAATCTTTCTTCACGTGCCACCCATAACTACAACATTGTTGAAGATTGGGCTCAAGCAATGTGTGATATGTCTACGTTAGAAGTTCTACAACATTTCCCCAGTCAATGTAGAACGCTCTTAGTTTTTATCGGTTCTGTTGATACTGAGTCATCCAACCATATCATGTTTAACCTGAACAATTATGCATCTCGACTCTTCCACCAACTTGCTTTCCAAGTTGATGTTGTTGTTCATAATCAACAAATCCATCGAACTATTCTGGATGAGGGAGCCTCAACTTGTGTAATGTATTTAGCATGTTGGAAAGGTTTAAAATCACCCACACTTAACAAATCCCCAACGATGTTATGCCCCTTGGATGGGCGAGGTTTCCATCCCCGTGGGCTTTATCAATCTCTGCCCATCTAATTGGGTGGAAAAACTATCACTGTTGATGTCGAGGTAGTCGATGCTCCCCTCAATTACGACTTGTTACTTGGAAGAAGTTGGTTTTATGCTATGATTGTCATTGCCTTGTCGGTCTTTCAATGTGTACAATTTCCTCATCGGGGAAAAATTGTCAGTGTTGATTAGTTGGATTTCTACATGACCGATGCTCGAGCTCCCGCTACCAACAATATTCCTTTTTTGGGAGACCACAATATCACATATGAAAGCGTTGGTGTTGGCTTACTGAAATATTCTAGCCTCATGGGTACCTTCCCTACACCACTTCCACTGACTACATGTAGTGTACCCTTTCACTACCCAGGTTTTCCAACCAATCTGTTTACCATTCTGTACATGGAATTATAAGAAAATGCATTTAATCAATTAAACACACTTAAATCTCAGAGTAAAATATATAATTTACTATTACCATTAATAAACCATAGCAATCAACAACAATTCATTTACACAGCGAAAAAACATGATAATATATACAACACAGTCATGCCAAATGTGATAAAACATAATTCAGATACTTATCTTTTATTGGTTGTAGAATTCACCAACCAAGTGTAGGCCTTCCACGAACCTCCCAGCCTTAGACCACACTGTTCATCATCTCAATAGTGGATCACCCCCGAGCTGGGACCGAGCTCCACCCCAAGGCAAGGAATCCTAGGCTAGGTTGAGGTTACAGGGAAGATAGCACATACACATTCACCAGGAAGAAGCTCTTCCTGGAATCTCCCACGCTCACTTCCCACAGATCCTCATTCCCCACACGCTTGTTCCACCCCAGGAGAGTGCACCTTCTCTGTCACCTAGACAGTCCTTCGGCTGCCAGTCTCCCTTACCTTGGGTTACAGGAACAGGCCGGACCAGAATTCTCTAGGCTCTATGGAAGCTACAGGGTTCCTTCCAGGAGTTCTCTTCTCCCTCTGTGCATTCTCTCACCTGGAGGAGTCGCTCACAGGCCAACAAGCCTCACGCAGTCTAGTACTGCATGGTCACAACAATCCACAGAAACATAGACAAGTGCTTCCAAAATGGTTCAACAATCATTGGATGATCTCGCAGTGATGATTTCGGGACAGGCTCCAAACACAGGCTAGCTCAGCATTTCCCCTACAACCATAGGATGCTTCCACTCGAGTCCAGCACAGGGATTCTGGTTCAGGAATGCGTTTC
>JZKD02S0288225.1:4329-22554 GCA_000966675.3 Picea glauca
TTCATTGTAAATCTGGACCGTTCATTATAAGGTCGCAGATCTAACGGTAGAGATTATGTTAGGGTTTTTGCCCTAGAAGGAAACCCTCTTTTATGAGGGAAATGTATTGCGGCTAAGTATGAGAGTGAATATTGTATTCGGAGAGAGGAGATTGTGAGAGAAAGAAGAGGAAGTTACAGTGGGTTTTGCTGTAGGTTGTATCCCTTCATTTGCTGGATAATAACAAAGGAAGGACCTGGCAATTTCTCTGGTGGACGTAGCCCACACTGGGTGAACCACGTATATCTGTGTCTCTCTTGTATTGTGTGTCTTCTGTGTTTTATTTCTGCATTTGTTTTATTTTATTGCTCCGTGGTCCTATTTTTCTAACAGATCTTTCCTTTTCCTTGGCCCGAAGAACTCAAAACGGTTATTCTATTTCCCTATCGGGAAATATACACCCACAACAATCCTCATGGGATCCCCCTTTTGTACTTAGGAGATTGGACTTCCCGACTTCGTGAGGTTAGTGGTTGAGCATTGGACTCTTGAATCCCTGATATCCGACGACAATCAACGTTGACCTTTCCTTTACCCTTTTGGGATTTTCCCTATCATGATTTCAGCACTTGCGATGTCGAACAACTCGTTTCTCGGACTCTCGACTCCCGATTTGATGAAACTCCAATACATGTGTGAGGTTGACCTTTCAATGCCCTTCACCTCATCGACATTTCAGACTTCGCAATATCGCGAATCCTGATGCAATTGTTTTGGAATTTCACTCCACGATTCTCTGAAACAACGTGCCACCTGTCCATTCAGATGGACGGTCTCAATATTTTCATGGCTTCTTCACTTATGAGGTCTATGCGCTCATCTCCATGAGTCCCAACATGAGAAATGTTGATGCACTCTTGATCGTTGCCACCTGTCCCCATGAATGGACGGCTCAGACCACAACTGGGATTTTCACTAAGAACTGACCCAAAGCCCTGTCCTTGATATCTCCGATATCCCGATATGTGAAATCTCGATTTCTCCAACTCCTTCGGGACTTTCTCTCTCCTGTTCCGCTGTGTGAGGGCCTAACTACCTCGCAACTCCTGATAGATCAAATGGCTGTTGGGAAATTGGACCAAGATCCAACGGTCCAGATCCTCTTCTTCAGTGCACTCACTTTACTACTGCTCCTTGGACATGAGAAACCAATAGTCCAGATCTCTTTCACAGTATGATCGAATGGATTGTTGTTCCTCCATTGGGTTTCAACACTTTCTTCTTGGACTTTGGAAGAATTCCAAATATCCCAAAGATCTCAACCTTTACCTTCTTTCTTCTCTACGAACTCTTTGACTTTGAGCTTTGCCGCGTGCATGAAAATGTTGTCCCTTATGAGCTTTGGGTACTCTAAACTCGTTAAAGGGTTTTGTAGCTTCTGCACTCCTTACAGTCACGGTTTTGTGCGTAAAAGTGATCTCCCTCCTAAACTTATCCTTCCTTTCGAGTCCTCGAAGGATTCTTGACCTTCTGCATCTCTGCAGAGTATTTGCATGCACACTAGGGTGCTATCCGCCGTATGATTTCATGTAGCTTCGACCTCCAAGGAAAACTTGTCCTTTTTTTTCCTTTCTCCCTCAGGTGGAGAATTCGAATGCCCTCTTGGCTATCCTCTACTCAAGAAACCTCTTGCTAAGTCTTCCAGGGTGTCCAACAACCCTACGAAGATCCCTCAGTGGGTTCTTCTTCAATCCTAGAACTCAAAGAGTTCTTTTCTCCTGTGCCTTTCTACACATCTACTCAATGCCCATCTGGCAGAGTGTTTTCTCCCAGAACTTCCAATAGTTCTACCTTCTTCAGGGAACCTATGTGCCCACTCAATGCCCACTTAGTAGAGCTCTCAAAATCCTCAGTGATTCTCGCTTCTTAATACCTCACAACAGAGTTCCTCCTCTGTGCACTCCTTTGCACTCGCTCAATGCCCACCTGGAAGAGCTTCACATAACTCCTCCGAGCTTCTGTCTGCAACTGTGTGTCTCCTACACAACTTTCCTCCTGATGTGTTTAGCAACCTCACAAGTCTCCTTTGAGTTGTTGACTTAATTTTCTGTGTCGCATCACGTCTTTGTCTAAACCCGCAGAATTCAGAAGTGCTTCAGTGCATTGGTATTCAGAGACCGCACTACTCTGTCACACCCTCCCTGCATGAAACCACAAAGAACCTCAAGTCTAAAAATCAAGCACACTCCTACAAATGCCTAGCATACATCTATAACACAAATTCACAGCATAAAATAGAACACACCAAGACATCCACATAACACAGAAATACATGGAGGAAAAACTACTTCTATTTATATTAAATGTAAAATGCATGTTTGTACAAGGTGTTCCCGAGCATGGCCTGTAACAAGGTATCGGCTCTTTCTCTTCTGCTCTCTACTCACAGTTTCTCTTCTATTCTATTCTCTCTCTCCCCCTCACCAAATGAGATCCCTCAGATCTTTTTACCTGAGGGGCTCTTAGATTTTTTCTCTCCAAATCTACCTACCCTATTCAATTACATTGAATGGGCTGTCTAGTCCACAAATTGGATCTAGATCTCAGCCTTAAAAACATTCAAGTATGATCTACTCTATGCCTGCACAAAGGCACGACTTTATGGTTCAACATCCTAGACATTTAGTTTTACATTCAATTTCAAAATTGAAGATGAAGGCTGCACCTCTCTTCATCCTCGAATGCATGCGATGACGTGGTTGGATGACTGGATGATGTGGAGAGATGCTCCTGCATCATACTCCTCAGCTGAAAAATTCATGAGCTCCTTCTCATGAGCTTCCCATCTCAACTGTGGAAATCCTCCTAGATCCCAAACCATCCTCTGGAGATGTTCATCCGCCTCATCTTTCTATTGTTGTTGCTACTTCTGCACTATTGTTGCTTTCCTTCTATTCATCTTCTCCTTGCTGATTGTTTCTGCTGACCCTAACATCAGCTCTCTAATATCCTTCATCACTTCATCCAGCTGCTCCAATGGCTGGCCTCGTTCATGCAGTCTCCAATGGCTGGCCTCGTTCATGTGATCTCCCATGCCTTCTTCTTCAGCTTCCAACTTCATCTGTTGGATGTGCATGCCTTGCACTTTCACCCTTCTCTCCAGGGCTTCTATCTGTTCATACATATTAGTAAAACTAATGATGTTTGCTGCTTCTTCTTCTTCGACAAACTCACAGGTCGCAGTCTTTCCAGTCTCCTGGCTGAAAATATTGAGCCATTCCTTAGAATTCTCATCATCCTCTTCTTCTTCTCCTGCTGTTAGCTTCAGTGCTGCAGCTTCCTCACCCTCCTGGCTAAATATGTTGAGCCATTCCTCAAAATTCTCATTCTCCTCTACTACTTGGGCAGCTTCATGAGTGTCTCAGGTTCTCCTATAGTCCTCCTGACTGTTTATGGATTGTTTCCTACCCACAAACAAATCCCCACAGAGTTTCAGTAATCTATCTTCTTCGTTTGCCTCCCTTGCCTGAAATATACAAGCAAGACTCAGGCTCTGATACCAAAAATGATGCCAACGCCCTCCCAACACAACCCATAGGTTGGAAGGTCCTCATTAGCATAGGATCTTTCCTTTTCCTCGGCCCGAAGAACTCAAAACGATTCTTGTATTTCCCTATCGGGGAATATGCACCCACAACAATCCTCGTGGGATCCACTTTTTATACTTAGGAGATCCGAATTCATGACTTCGTGAGGTTAATGGTCAAGCATTGGACTCTAGAATCCCTGATATCTGATGACAGTGAATGCTGACCTTTCCTTTACCCTTTCGAGATTTTCCCTATCGCGATTTCGGCACTTGCGATGTTGAACAACTTGTTTCTCTGACTCCCGACTCCCGCTTTGCTGAAACTCCAATACATGTGCGAGGTGGACCTTTCAACACCCTTCACCTCATCAGCATTTAAGACTTCACAATATCGCGAATCCTGATGCAATTGTTTCAGAACTTCACTCCATGATTCTCCGAAACAACGTGCCACCTGTTCGTTCAGATGGACGGTCTTAATATTTTCGTGACTTCATCACTTATGAGGTCTATGCACTCATCTCCATGAGTCCCAACATGAGAAATGTCAATGGACTCTTGATCATTGCCACCTGTCCCCATGAATGGATGGCTCAGACCACAACCAGACTTTTCACTAAGAACTGACCCAAACCCCTATCCTTGATATCTCTGATATCTCGATATGCGAAATCCCAATTTCACCAACTCCTTTGGGACTTTCTCTCTCCTGTTCCACTGTGTGAGGGCCTAACTCCCTCTCAAATCCTGACAGATCAAATGGATATCAAGAAATTGGACCAAGATCCAACGGTCCAGATCCTCTTCTTCAGTGCACTTGCTCTATTGCTCCCTGGACATGAGAAAACCAACAGTCTAGATCTCTTTCACAGTCTGATCGAATGGCTTGCTGTGCCTCCCTTGGGTTTTATCACTTTCTTCTCGGACTTTGGAAGAATTCCAAATATCCCAAAGGTCTCAACCTTTACCTTCTTTCTTCTCTATGAACTCTTCAACTTTGAGCTTCGCCGCGTGCATGAAAACGTTGTTCCTTCTGAGCTTTGGGTACTCTGAACTTGTCAAAGGGTTCTATAGCTTCTGCACTCCTTGCAGTCACGAATTTGTGCATAAAAGTGCTCACCCTCCTGAACTTATCCTTCCTTTTGAGTCCTTGAAGGATTCTTCACCTTCTGCGTCTCTGCAGAGTATTTGTGTGCACACTAGGGTGCTATCCACCCTAAGCTTTCCTGTAGCATCGACCTCCAAGGAAAACTTGTCCTTTTTTTCCCTTTCTCCCTCAGGTGGAAAATTTGGATGCCCTCTTGGCTATCCTCTACTCAAGAAACCTCCTCTTGAGTCTTCAAGGGTGTCCAACAACCCTACAAAGATCCCTCAGTGGTTTCTTCTTCAATCCCAGAACTCAAAGAGTTCTTTTCTCCTGTGCCTTTCTACACATCTACTCAATGCCCATCTGGCAGAATGTTTTCTCCCAGAAATTCTAGCAGTTCTACCTTCTTCAGGGCACCTATGTGCCCACTCAATTCCCACTTAGTAGAGCTCTCAGAATCCACATTGATTCTTTCTTCTTAAGACCTCACAACAGAGTTCCTCCTCTGTGCACTCCTTTGTACCCGCTTGATGCCCACCTGGCAGAGCTTCACATAACTCCTTCGAGCTTCTATCTGCAACTGTGTGTCTCCTAAACAACTTGCCTCCTAAGGTGTTCAGAAACCTCACAAGTCTCCTTTGAGTTGTTGACTTCAGTTTCTGTGCCACAGCACGTCTTTGTCTGAACCCGTAGAATTTAGAAGTGCTTCAGTGCACTGGTATTCAAAGATCGCAGTACTCTGTCATGCCCTCCCGGTATGAAACCACAAAGAACCTCAAGCCTGAAAATCAAGCACACTCCTGCAAATGCCTAGCATCCATCTACAACACAAATTCAGAGCATAAAATAGAACACACCAAGACATCCACATAACATAGAAATACATGCAGGAAAAACTACTTCTGTTTATATTAAATGGAAAATTCTTGTTTGTACAAGGTGTTCCCGAGCACGGCCTATAACAAGGTCTCATCTCTTTCTCTTCTGGTCTCTACTCATAGATTCTCTTCTATTCTGTTCTCGCTCTCCCCCTCACCAAATGAGATCCCTCAGATCTTTTTACCTGAGGGGCTCTTAGAGTTTTTCCCTCCAAATCTACCTACCCTATTCAATTACATTGAATGGGTTGTCTAGTCCACAAATAAGATCTAGATCTCAGCCTTACAAACATTTAAGGCCGATCTACTATATGCCTGCACAAAGGCACGACTCTATGGCTCAACAGACTAGACATTTAATTTTACATTCAATTTCAAAATTGAAGATGAAGGTTGCGCCTCTCTTCATCCTCGAATGCATGCATTGACGTGGATGGCTGGCTGGATGATGTGGAGAGATGCTCCTACATCACATACCCATCCTTTAGGAAAACTTTCACATTAGCTTGCCAAAATTCAAGAACATGATTTCACAATAACAACTTATCATGAAATGAAGTGATGAGATCTAGCTTTACACTTGGCTCAACATCCTAAACCAAGTGTTATTTCTGAAAACAATGAGGATGTTTTGTCTTCACATTTTTTGGTTGAACATAAAAATATTATGTTAGCTGAAAAAACTTGTTATAAGAACATCATTTATTATTTGCAATTTCAAAAATATGCTAATAATTTTCAAAATCATCAATGGATGAAGTTTCGTTTAGAAACCTCTAAATATATTATCTTGATTACTTCACTTTTTTGTAGAACTATTGATCGATTTTTGTTACAATGTGTAGATGATACAGTAGCCCAAAAACTATGGAAGCAAATTTATGAATCAACAAATTTATACATTCATATTGGTAGTTATTTTTCTACAAAATCCACTACTCTCAAAATTATGAGAACTGGATTTTACTAGCCTTGAACTATTAAGGATTGTTACAAATTTTCATAGGCTTGTAATTATTGCCAAAATTTTGAAGGTAGAGAAAATTGTTTTTCCCGTGCCTTTACAACCAATTCTTCTATGTTTCCCTTTCTCAAAGTGAGGATTATATTTCATTGTCCCTATTAGTCCTCCATGATCTGCTAGACATAGTTTTATTCTTACAACAACAAACTACTTTATTAAGTGAACTAAATTTGTACCACTTAAGCATGCATAGGATGAATAGGTAATCACTTTCTTGGAATATAATATTTTATCTCATTTTAGTCTTCCAATCAAAATTATTTTTGATAATGGAATGGCTTTTATTTATTTAAAATTTACTCAATTTCTTAACAAGTTTGGGGTGAAGCATCCAACTTCATCCACTTACTATCCACATGAAAATGGGAAAGCAAAGTTTACTAATAAAAATATGGTTAAAATCCTAAAGAAGATTATAAATGAAAAACCCCACCAGTGGCACACATTTCTCATTTATGCATTATGGGTAGATCGAACTACCATCAAAACCATTACTAGTCATAACACTTTCCAATTGTTATACATCCAAGAAGTCATTATGCATATGGAACCATAGTTGAATTCCCTTATATTATCATTGCATTCTAAAGATTTGAATTCTACAAACATCCCTTACATGATAAATGCCTTGTTGTCCCTTAAGGAACAACGGAGCTATGCTCTTGAAAATATTGAAAAGAGACAATAATTTGTCAAAAGGTATTACTTTGGGATTATGTTCATGCCGATAGAGGTAAACATTCCAAATTTCAGAAACTTTGGCTAGGTCCTTACAAAATTGCCTCCATTATTGGTAATAATTCTTATTTGTTGAAAGACTTAGATGGACAATTATTTTCTTACAAGACTAATTATTCAAACATGAAACACTATGTTGAACCTAGATGATTTTACAATCTTCAATGTTTCCTGTATATATTTTTTATTTATTTCTTGTACAATTTTATTGCTTTCTGTTTCTTTTCAGATATAATTTTTGTTTTTTTGGTTTTATGTTTTGAGTCAAAATGGGTCAAATGAAGTTTTTTTTATGATAGTTTATTTGCAAAAAATTCCTTAATCTATTCTAAAACAAACAACAAAGTTGAATGAGTAGGATTTGGTCCACAACACTACCTATGTAGTTTTTGGTTTACATATAGATCTATTGTTTGAACTTGATGACGTTAGTTGTTTCCTTTCTTCTTCTTTCCCATGATTCCCTCCATGAGTGAATCATCTAAAGAGCACATTAAGAATTATTATAAAAATTTTAAGAAAGAAGATACATCAACAAAATTAATCTTCTAGCTTCAAAATAATAAAAAAAAAAATGAGTTTTAATCCTACTATAAGCAAACTTCCCTGTGGTGTTAACAGATGTTGACTCGAAATTTTGTCACCTATATTAAAATCTTGAAAAATATTTTGAATCCTATGATTATAACTACTATATAACTATTAGTTGGGTTCCCCAAGAGTTAAATGCAAAATAATTGGTCTTCAAAGATTTTCCTCAACATGATATTTGAGCATTTTTGTCTTCTTCAATCATGGATTCATGTCTTTCTAGGACATGCATATGATTGACATTTGAAAATATTGGCATGCATGGTGTTTACGTTTCAAACAAAGACTTAACATCGTGACAATATTGATGGTCTTGTTAAAAAACATTCACATGAAGTTGGAAATGATTATCACATACATGAAAGCATTACAAGAACAATATTATAAAAGATATGCATTATGATGGTTTCTAGGGTTTTGATTTTTTTCATTCTAATGTATGAGTATCATAAATTAACTCATGGTATTTGATTGTATAGATCAAAGTGTTGGTCCCATATTTGAAGCACTCTACTTAAAATCACATTTTGATATAGTTTGGATTATGGGTTTTATATGGTTTGCAACTCATATAGTCTCACTGTTACAATTATGGGTTATGGTTTTAACACAAGTGAAGACCTCATATACAAACCACCTAAAAAACAGTATATGAAATTGTTATATGGTTCATGGCTAACACTTGGGACTCACATATGTTATACCTTTGTCATTGCATTGCATGTGTTGAAGTGTTGAACATTTCAAAATATATCACATGTGGTATATTCTTGTTGATATGGATTAATTGGGAGTTATAAGAAACATGCTCGAGTTTTATTTGATTTTATATAATGGTAAATTCACATACTACGAGGGTTTAGTATTAATGAAATGACATATATGTTATTAGATTATTGGTTGGAAATTTTGTCGAAGCTTTCCATGCATTAAAGGTGATGGGACGTGGGTAATATTGTGTGCCTGTAAAAATGGGTTGTAAGCCTCTAGAGCGATTGCTTGTTGATGAAATTACTCAAAAGCCTTTTGAAGGTTAATATGGCCACTCCTAGATAGCTTGAAAGTTCATAGAAGTCCCCAGCTAAGATATTTGTTGCCAACTAGGCACACTGGAAGACATCGTAAATGAGTTGTACACCTCAATGAATTGAGAGTAGTGAAGGGGGTGCATTCATTAGGTTGTTTAGGTTGTGGGGAAGAGATTTGGTGGATTGGAATTGTTGCTAGAGTATGGAACCTAGGTTTGGGTTTGTTGTGTTTGGAGAGTGTATAACTAGGAGGGCTAGATGTCCTTGTAGACTCATAGCCTCAGTTCAAGGGTGGCATGTTGTTGAGATAAAATGAATAGCAATTCATATGGAAGAGAGGTTCATCCTTTGTATGCAGTCAGTTGGTTATATTTATAAACATATAAGTGTTCTACTATTTTATTATTATTATTCTACTATGTAAATGAATATTTGAATGTTGTGTGTTTTTTGTGTGCTTTCTATATGAATTCACCTTTCTATATATGTTTTTAGATGCATGGGGAAATCAACATGTTGTTTACTGCAATTTTTATGGGTCTGCTTCCTCTTGGCCTTATTTTATATGTATGGGGCATTTTTTATTTCTTATTTAGAAGGATAATTTGTTTCTGCAATGATGAGTTGTAGCATGGGTGATGGGTATGTTATAAATCTACAGAAATAGCCCATGCAAGGAGTTGGAACACCACTCCATGATGGTGAGAGTGAGTGCAAGTTAGAATCATGAAAGGAAAAACCTTTGAATCATGGGAAAATCATCAATAAAGAATGAAAGGAATCGCCAAAGAGAGATGAGTATCCCAATGGAAGAGGTAAAACATTCCCCCCTCAATAGACTTGCAAAAAAGGATAGCCCTAAAAGGTATGGAAAGAATGAGTACTCCAATGTTTTCTTTGATTATGATAAGAATGGTCATGTAACACAAAAACTTTGGTATGCATATCCATGAAATGTTTGTGGATTAGATAACCATTGTATGGCCATGTGTTGGAACAAAAAGTAAATACAGAGGAATATCATGTCCTTTAGGAAGGAGGCAAGAGGAAAATACCACTCTCCAAGTGAAAATGTGGAGAATGGAAAGAATGACTTATTGTCCAAGAAAATGGGAAAGAATTGTTGCACTAGTTGTAATATGAGTGGTCATTGGGTTGAAAATTGTTGGCAACTTCATCAAAAAATTCATCCAAATCATTGGAAGGAAGTTATGAAAGCACCCACAAAGGAAAAGGTAGCAGACGAAAGATTGTCAATAACCAATAGTGCAAGAGGCAACTCATGAAGAATCCCAACTATCAAAGGAAGACCCCATCAGGAGGAGGGAACCAAAAGAGGAACATCTATTAGACTAGATAAGTAAGAAATGAATAACACCATTTCAAAGATAAGTTTCTCATGCTTATGTAGAACCTCCAAATCAATTTTCTTATTTCCATTATTGAAAAAGAATGAAGGAAACTAATGTCAATTGTATGAGAAAGTGTGAAGGTATATCACTCATTGAGAACGAAATATGGAGCATCCATCTAAGATGAAGAGAGCATCATGAGAAGCAATGTATGGTAGGTTGTAATCAATCTATTGGTGGAGGAACCATGATGGAAAATCATCTCTTAAATCGTTGTGCAAGAATTCACTTAGATGATTTCATTGTGAGAATAATAGGAATCCTACTAATAAGTATTAGCTATGGGGCCAATTAATAACAAGAGAGTAGTATGGTTAAATTCCAAGTACCTTCTTTTCAATTTCTTGTTTATAAGTACTCTTCTCTCACACATTGAATCCACCCTAGTGAAGCCAACAGAGCACTAACACATAATAGGAGTTAACACATTTGATTCTAATTCCCATCAAAAAGAAAATACCACTTTAATTTTTCATAGAAGGTAGAGGAACTAGTGCCAAAGTGGAATGGAAGGGTGATCAAATTAATATATCACAATATCCGTCCCACCATGATCAGTTCTACAAGTTATACTTAATGAATAAAGAATGTGGTTTTAAAGATATTGGAAGGAGACAAGTATCATTCAAATTCCATAGTCACCACCAATCAACAATTATGCATCAATGTTCCTATTGTATCAAGGAAACCATAAAACACTATTTTATTATGAATATTCATCTTGGGACACTTACAAAATAAGAAATCAAGATGAATTTCGATACCACCATTTATGCCTCATGGTTGCAGTGAAATTACAAAAGTGGATCCTCTTATTACAAGAACCCCACTTGCAATGCATGTGACAGTTAGGTAGAATGATTTTCTTGTAATCACAAATTAAGTCATTTCATCTACGAAATTCAATACAATGATGGAGAGGAAATCAAGGTGCATATGAGTGAGGACACACTCTATCTCAGTTCGCATCCCTTCCTTAAATTTGAATTTGGATGTGAGCACAATGTCAATGGAGAAAATAGTGATCCCTCCATTGGACTTATTAAATCCCCACTAAAGAGGATCATTGAGGCTAGGCCTTGGTTTGGTTCCATCCACCTCCAAGTTCACCAATTTTCTATCATATTCATGAGATACTTCTTGGTATTTTTTTGGAATACATAGCATCAATGTGGGGGGAAATATATTGAAGATCTCACCAAATGTTTTCTAGTTCCATTCACACAGAGGAGTGAATATTATCAATAGTAGAGTATTGATCATTCATCTAATGAATATAGGGTACGATGCTTTAATACCTTATTTTGTGAAGAGGAGAACCATGCCTCAATTGACCATGGGGAATGACACTTTTCTCTACTTGATGATCATGATGGGTACATTCATAAAATTTGGTGCTCTCATATCAATGTTCACAGTCGACAGGGTCAGACGAAGATCACTCTTCATGGAGGGTGGAACACAAAGGATTCTCTACCATGTTATTATTAACATTTTTCTTTCACTAAAATTAGGTAATGAGGAGAATATTATAACTAACTACAACGTTGGAATCATGATCTTTATATGTATTTTTACTACTCCCTATGGATGGTCATGGATTACACTCTCATCTATGGCGTGCAGTTAGATTTTACTGATGGATTTTACTAGGAATATCCTCACGTTCTGCATGAACCTATTCTTCATCACTATAATTTCCCAATCATTCCTAACACTTCTTTTTCATTTGAAGTACAATATATTCTTTTTTTTTTTAGGCATTGGTCTTTGTCAAGAACATGGACATTTAGTTTTTCCTTCTAGATACAAATAAAATTCCCATCGAAGAGATTATGTTTGAATATATCAATTATTATGTATTTGATGTCATTTAGGAAAGTGTTCCAATGATGAACTTGGATGATGTTTTTTAGCAAAATAATCATGTTACCAATTCTTGTAACATTTGGCAATATGGGTAAATAGGTACTCCATTAAGAAAGGTTCTCCAAATCAAGTTTTGAAGTATGATAGTAGAAAAATATATGCTGATTGATCTAACTGGATACTGGTGGACACTAATTCATAATGGTTCCATATCTTGACACTTTTTCTACAGTTTTTGGGTCCCAAAATTCTAGGGCAATTTTGGAGGCCCTAATCGACATTTTTTTGACACTGGAGCACCCAATTAATGCCATAAGAATTATTGAGCCATTCCGAATGTGTACTTATTGGCTATATATTTCCAATGGGCTAGTGAGATCCCTAAAATAATATCGTATGAAAAAGTAATGCCCCTAGGAAGTTGATGTATCAACTAATGACATCAAGTCCCACAAACCTTTTGGGATTTCATATTCTAGGGTTAGGTTTTTGTATGTTTATGTTTTCTCATTGATTCTTTACATTAAAATTCATTTTTTGGATTCTTTGTAATCAACTTCTTCTGAATGAGTGTAACCAACACATCTCTCTCTTTAGGGATAATCTACAACCATTCTAGCTAGTTTGTGTTCTTTGCATTTTATAGAATTTTGTATTCCATTCATTAATAGAATCTAAGTTAAATGTATTAATGTATTTCCTGCAATATCTTTGTATTTTTCCTTGTTATATTTTTTCCTTCATTTATTTCTCAATATAATCTGGATCAGTGGTATAAGAGCAATGTATTCCTTGTCGTTTCTTAGTGAATGTCCCCGATGAGGTTAGGGTAGAGAGAGTTGGGTATTGATCTAGTTTCACTTGAGGACAACTTCTCTCACCAACCAAAGCACCTCCTATGATAAAAGAAAAGAGATACAACGAAGAAGGAGATCCTATCAAAATGTTACTCGAGGTATCTCGTGTGCAATAGAGGAACACAATCATGAATAATTTCACAGAGAACCTTCGATAATTGTCAAAAATGATAGCAACACCTTCAACTAGCAGTCACTTTGAAGGTGTGACACCCTTCAATGTACAATTTAACTTTGATATTCCTTTATTTAAAGGCTAGATAGATGTCAACACTTTGGAAAAATGGTTAAGTCTAATAGAGGGTTAATTTTTTGTCCAAATTGTTTCCAATAGTGAAAAAATCAACTTCACACTCCTTAAGGATCTTCCCCATGTCAGATATCGGTGGGAAGATTTCTTTGAGCATCATGTCAGAGATGAGTTTAAAATTTTTGGGCCAGAACCCAATTGGGAATATTTTCTTGATTCACTCAAGGAGATATATTATTATGTTGAAAACTATGATGATCAGTACATGAGATGGACAACTCTGTGTTAGGAGAGAGACCATATGGTTCAAGAGTACAACAACATATTCCATACGTTGCGCACAAAGTTGGGTATTAAATACTCCATGTGGAACCTAGTTATCAAGCACCACAATGGCCTACATAGGTACATCAAACTAGATATGGAGTCCCTAGACATATCCTCACTTAGAGATCCTTATCGATATGTTGTCAAGATTGAGAAAATGTTTAAGGAAAAAAATAAGATGGATTTTAGTTATACAATCCCATTTGATCTAGGTGTACATTGGTGGCCACCCACCTATTCAATTGACTCAAATCATAGTTTTCCATTTGGGAAACTTTTCTATACATTTTTAGGTCTTGAACTTCTAGGGCCATTTTGAGGCCTTAAACAACATTTTCTGGGAACGACAGTGCCTAAACAATAGCTAGAGGCATAGTATGAATGTGTAATCATTAGCTAGAAATTTCTAATGAGGTATCAAGTGCCCCAAATTGTAAGAACCCTACTAGTTAGGGAAAACTACTCTGACAACAGGTGCAAATTTTTTTGTTTTAACCGTGTGTGCGTGCGTGTAGAAGAACAACCCCCTCAACCCTACGTCACCATGCGAACCAACAAGACACAAGTAAGATGAACAATATCAAGGCGACCGACAGATCATAGTGACAACAAGAAATAAACGCCCCTGGACATAAGGCGTGCACCTAGCAGAAGTAAGCAGGAAAATACACCAGGGGTTAGGTACAGTACTGTCACAGAATGAAAGAATCCAACGGTAGAGTCGCAGTAGTGGAATTGTGCCTTTAAACAGCCAGAGACTACTGATACGGCTTAGAGTGTGTCGCAAGAGTGGAACTGTGCCTTTAAACAGCCCGAGACTCTTGATATGGCACTGGATTCCTTCCTCCATATTTACACACAGACATAAATACTAGGCTATAAGAGGTGTCTATATCCCGCCCGACACGAACAGACTACGCAATTCAATACCACCAGGTACTACAAAATAAGGGACAATCATGACCTCTACGGGAGATGCAAGTCAGGAGGACTCAATCGACCAACCACTATTGGGACCCGAAGACATCAATCAAGACCAATTTCTCCAGTAATTATCATTAACCGACAAAGACTTTATCAAGGTAAAAGCCTATAATCTCAACCCCCAATGTTTAGTTATAAGGTCAAATTGCGCTAGTTCAGGGACAAACAATAATCACACGCGCATTGCATTTTTGTTAAATGCCATGATTGGGCAACGATATCCATACCATACGGTAAACCCTCGAACATTACGATCTCCTTATTATCTTGCCTTCCCTTCTAAATTATTACCATACATTGGAATAACCTATCAATTATTTTCATTGCAGGTAGACCTTGTCATTAACACTTCACTTAAACGAATAATAACTTTGCAATTCAAACTTCATCCTAATATTCAATTAAACAATTAATAACATTGCAATTCAACCATTATCATCAATGATGCAACTTAACGACAAATATTGTTATTGCAATTTAAACCAGAATTACCATTGTAATTAAGCAATTATTAATAACCAAAACTCATTATAAAAATCAGTAAGATTACAATAAGTCCATTTCTTCCTTCCCGTCAACTAACTACCCCAACCATTGCGTTATAGATCAACAACCCAACATGATCAATAATAATCTCTTTATCAATCAATTTAGAATTACACTATTCAACCTCTTCCTTCAATGACTAAACTACCCTAATCACTATTACCTTAATAATGGACCCAACCCAACTTTTATACCATATCCTCATTATCAATTCCTTGAAAAATTACCAATCCTTTCCTAATAGTTAACAATAATGATCTCTTATTATTTTAAAAGGCCCCTTTTGGGTTCTAATTAATAAACATAAAAACTCAACATTCTAACATCCACCTGAAATTTTCTTGCTCAATAGTCATTCTAACTCACCTTCCAATAATACTACCACTTTATTGCATCCAATTAAAACTTCTATACTCACCTCTAATTGAACATTCGAAATAACATTAAGTCATTGAACATTTAAAATCATTTAAAGTAGCATTCGAAATAAACATTTTAAATCAATGAACTTTTAAAACCCTTACACCAATGTTCTAAATAAACTTTCACAATAAACAATTAAATCATTTAACATTTTAAAATTATTGAAGTTAACATTTGAAATAAACCTTTAACAATTGAAATAAACATTTAAATTTATTGAAGATTTAAATCATTTAAAGTAGCACTCGAATAAACAATTAAACATTGAAATAAACATTTTAAATCAACGAACTTTTCAACCCTTACACTAACGTTGTAAATAAACCTTCGTAATAAACAATTTAATCATTTAACATTTTAAAATTATTGAAGTTAACATTCGAAATAAACTTTTAACAATTGAAATAAACATTAAAATCAACTTAATTTGATGACCAATTTATTAAGCTCTCGACAATTTACCAGCCAGTTATGGGCGCTTTAGCTTTCCTCCCTCGGTGAATGTTTCATGATGGATTATCTCGGGAATCTAGAGGTCGGTGGCGTGCTCTGGCAGGTAGCTGAAACAGCATTAATATCAATTTACAAAACCAACTTGAGGTCAACCTCAGTGTATAAGGGTAAATGCACAGCCTCGGCGTCGGTGAACATTTGAGCGAAATGAGGACGAGGTGGTAGAGGGTAGGCTACAGGCAGCGCCGACTCAATTAGCAGCTCGAGGGCACAGTAAGAGGGCACAGGCACTCGGTTTCATTTAATCCAACCCTGCATTAGTTTACAATTGTCACACCCTCCGATACGACAGCGTTAACCATTTGAACGCCTAATTCATAAACCTTCTTGGAAGTTACAATTCTTAAGCATTCACTTTAGAATGTACATTCATCTAAAATGGTCATAAGCCATTTGGATTCTTCTACCATTGGCAGCCAGTATCTGCCACAGGTAACACTCCCGTCAATAGACAGTTTAAACATTTCACATTCCAGGATAAAAAAAAATTAACACGCTACTCTCAGCGGCATCGAAATACAAACATTAATCAAATTAATTCTCAGTTCAATCCTTATTTACCCTCAGGACATTCAAATTTTTCTGAAAGCAATAATTTACCATAATTTCAAATATAACAGCAATTTTACACCTGCATGTTTAAATGATGAACCCTAATTACAAAAAGTTGTCAAACCATGTGTCTTCATCTCTAATTATGTATAATTTTTTTTAAATGCAGTAATTTAGTTACAATTTCTAGACATATCATCAATTATGTTATAATTGCCAAAACAAGCATGTAGAACTAATACAAATTAATTGTCAAATAGTAGCTAGAAATTAATGATATGATAAGGAATACTAATTTTCTTATCTACTGATTCCTTTTTCGAACTTTTCCCTAAAAACCAAATAGGTTGTAAACAGCTTTACTGCTATTCTACTCGTTTGATTTGGAATCGTCAGCAACGCTAAATATGGCGAAGGTTCTGTCATGAATTTTATTGTGGAAATGTAAAAGCAAGGCCAACCTTTCGTTTTCAGTTATGGGAAGAAGTTTTTGAAGGTTCGGCATAAGTTAAATACGCACAGTAGAGATTGGAATGAAGGTGCAGAAGTGACTGCCCAGAACTGAGGAATAAACAAAAGGGTAAAAGACGCAGCCATGCCATATACAGGCCGGATATGGAAATGACGCCCCAGGTAGAAAGTGGATCTCCCACGACAGATGGTAAGGACGAAAATCCCCCTCTAAAGGAAGGAAAAGAAGAGGAATGCCCGCAGTAAGAGGAGAAACCTACTGGAAGAAGAAACAGGCCGAGTGTACATATAAATGCCCAATGAACTAGGAGAACCCACGGTGAAATAAACGCCCACTATGTAAACAAAACACAGAGCCAGTTCGTCTAGAAAAACGCATGTATTAGCCCAACCATGGAGAAATTCTATGGTAGAAGAAATAACGCAGATTTGAACCCACTAGAATGCAGATAAAATTGACCCTCCATGCTAAGATAACCCCAATGCAAATTTTTCACTTATTTTACTTATTTTCACTTTAAAACAGCCAACACCAAGATAAACCAGACAACTACCAGTTATACCACAACCATTTGACCTACTATTTAAGAACATGATTCACACCATACAATCACAATCTCAGCAGTAATCACTATGCATTCTACCTTACTAAGTTCAGGAACATACCTTTGCCTTGTTGGTCTGCTGCTATTGACTCTCGTGCTCTTTGCTACTTCCGTCTTCAGTGCTCCCGCTTGCCGACTGCAATGAACCCACCGGTACCTCCCAGCCAAACGCTAGGGGTACTCTTCTTCGCCCTCATCCCCCCGATCCGCAAAGGGGCCGCACACAATCAGAGAGTAACTAGCTTCTCAGCTCGCCTCCAAGGCCGAGCTACCACTCAAGTCTGCTGAGAATCCCCAACTCCTACAAGAAATCAGTCCAGTCTCTCTAGTCTCCAGCATAACAATACCAATCTGAGCAAAAAGTCCCCTTCTTTGCCCCTCTCCTTTTCTTTTATTTAGTCTCAAACCCTATTTCCTCTTTTCTTAGGATTTCCCCCCTTTTCCCTTTTGATTTTCTTATTTTTCTTTTTAATTTATTTTGTTTATATTATTTTATTTTATT
>JZKD02S0288225.1:23135-39457 GCA_000966675.3 Picea glauca
CATGTCATCTGTCAATCACATCATAATCAAATATAAAAGGTCTAACATAAAAAAGGGTCCAGATCACTTGCGAGCAAGTGTCCTCAAATAATAAGTGTTCTCAGTGCGCCAGAGCTGGATGTTACACAAATGAGGTCATATGCAAAATTTATTCCCTCAGAAAGTTGGCATATCAACTACCCCCATTGGGAGCTCCAAACCTTTTGGTGTTTCATCTCCTGGGTTAGGGTTTTGGATATTTAGGGTTTTCTCAATTATTCTTTATGTTAAAAATTCCTTTGGAGCCTCATTGTAATCATATTCCTTAGAATGATCATAGTCAACACATTTCTTCTCAAAGATAATATACCACCATTCTAGCTAGCTTGTCTGCTTTTTCATTTTACAGTCTTTTTTATTTTTAGACAATTATTAATATACTCTTAGTTTCACTTTATTACTGTGTTTTGTGCCATATATCTGTGTTTTTACTTGTTATATCTCTATTATATTTCTTCCTTCATATCATTCTCAAAATAATATATATAATTGGTATCATATAAATCTACTCCTTGTCGTTCTTAGTGCATGTCCTTAGCAAGGTCAGGGTATAGAGAGTTGGGTCTTGAGCTTATTTCTATTGAAGAAAACCATTATCACATGCCCAAGAAACCTCCCATGGTGGAAGAAAAAAGGGACTATGAGGAAGGATATCCTTTCAAATTGTTTCTTGACAAAGCCCTCGTGCAATAGAGGAATGAGATGATGGATAATTTCACCTAGATCCTTAAATGGATGTTGACAACAACAAAATGACCTTCAACCATTAGTCACATCAGAGGCACGATTCTATTCAAGGTACGATTTCAATTTTATATTGCTTTATTTGAAGTATATATAGACATCAGCACTTTGGAAAATGGTTAAGTCTACTAGAGGGTTATTTCTCTCTCCAAAATGTTTCCAACTGTGAAAAAATCACGTTCACACTCCTTAAGGCGCTTCCCCATTGCATAGATTGGTGGGAGATTTACTATGAGAAACATGTCGAGGAAGAGTCTGCAATTTTTGGGCCAAGACCCACTTGGGAGGATTTTCTCGATGCCTTCAAGGAACAATATTACCCTGTTGGAAATTATGACGAACAATACATGAGATGGACCACACTACACCAAGAGATAGGAAAAAGGGTGTCGAAGTTCAAAAATACCTTCCAAACCTTTCGTGCCATGATGGATATCAAAGACTTCGAATATCATATGGTCCTAAAATATCGTGGGCATCTACACAAATGCATGCAAACCAAAATGGAGTTTCTAGACATCACATCATTTGGAGATTCTTATCGGTATGTTGTCAAAATTGAGTACAAATTTAAGCAGCAGAAGAAGTGAGAGTTTGAGTCTGCAAATATCTAACAAATGAAGTACGGTAAGGGTGTCCCTAATTGTAGGCTAAAGGAAACTAGAAATAAGGGTAATGGGAAGTCGAATAAGGACACTAGAAATTTTTTCAAGTTCCACAAAATCCCTTGGCACAATACTGATGAATGTCACTACAAATAGTCATTATTGGCTAATAAAAAATCTCCATGGTCAGATGTTGACTTAGAATTTGATTTAGAACTGGAAAAGGGAAAGTGTATCATTCACACAGAACCCATTGTCACCATTTCTATAATAAAAGTCTATCCAGAGAAATCGGAGGAGCCTGAAGAAGGGAAGTGCCTCTTCCACCCACATATATGGGTGAAGTGGATCCCACTCCATTTCATTGTTGATAGCAGTAGCCAGAATAACTTGATCTCATCAGAGGTTGTTGAGAGGTTCAACCTGACAATGGCATCACATCCTTATCCATACACCACTGGTTGGCTCAGCTAGGGGTGGGAGATCTGTGTAATCCAATAATGTCTCTTGCACTACATAATCAAACCCTTCAAAGTTTGTAATGTTTTTTTAGGACAATCATATATGTGGAAGCGTCATGTTGTTTATGAATCTATACCTTGTAGTGTCATTATTACTTTGGGAGATCAAATCTATAGGGTACAAGAGGCAGTCCCAAAGGTTGCAGTCTCTTTGATCTCTACGAATCAATGGAGAAAGTTGGTCTCTCAAACAAGGATGTTTTTCCTCTTTATGGTTCGAACGAAAGACGAGCAAAAGGTCACTGCAACCATAGAAACCTCTGCACAAGGTCTCTCTTCACAACAACAACATGTGGAAAAGATAATATATGAATACAAAGACATATACACCTTTCTTACTGAGGTGCATGTGCATTGTCTGGTAAATAACTCATCTAATCTAACACCTGGTGCTCCTTTTCCTAATGGCCCTATGTACAAGCATTCTCTTTTCTAGAATGAAGAAATAAAATGCCAGATCCCAGAGAGAAAGGCCACATCAAACCAATCTCTTCATGTTGTGGGATCCCAACTATTCTAGTATAAAAGAAGGATGACACATGGAAATTTTGTATTGATTACAGATCCCTAAACAATATCACAATCAAGATATGGTACCTAATTCCCTAGATTGTTGTACTGACTTTTTTACTTCGGTTGGTTGTCATTAATGTTAACCCTTGAATCAAGTATGGTATCAAATTATGGTATCCTCAGAAGTGTGGATAAAGATCCCATGATTTCTTGAGTAATAATGTAATGAAGATCATTGAATTTGTGGGAGAGACTATTCTAGATGGATAGTACATGTCATGTTATTTCTGGTGATATGTGCTACATCACCTAGTTCCTCATGGTTGAGGATATATGGCTTAATGAAGTTGGAGAAACCTCATTAGTTATCTAGAAGCCCCTAGAAAATCAAAGAAGTCAATCATTATAGAAGCTCCTAGAAGACGTTTACTAGTCAAATCGATTGTAACTAGGAGTTAATCATGGGTAAATTTGTTGCAATAAGAAAATAATTAAAAATAAATTAGTTGCAACAATAAGTTGTGAGTTTTCTATTTATGGTAAAGTGGCTTCAAGTGGGTAAAGTAGTTAATAGTGGGTTAGCCCTAAAATAGGGAAGTTCAGTAAAACAGTTAGAAAATAGCCCATAAAGGAAGCTACTTGGAGAGTATAAATAATAGAGAAAGGGTATCCCATTAACACCTATTGAGCTTAATTGAATGTATCTATGATGAAATGTTATTGGTAGGTACTATTGACAAACCTGAAGCAGTGAGTCTGAGGTATTGAAATTCAGTGAAAGAAGTTTCATAAGTCGTAGGGTGGAGACTATGTTTACTAACCTAGGGTTTCTAGAATACATTTGCGTGTTGCATAACTATCAGGACGCAAAAATCCACGGGCCATAGTGGGACAAACAACAAAAATCCATGAAATTATTGAAGATAGGGAATGGATCTGTAGACCAAGTTGAAGAGGAAGAAGGTCAAGTTCATTACAAGTGACAAGTTGCAGTGTTGAGAAGAATAAAAAGGCAAGGGTTAAAATGATCAAGTACATCAAAACCTCCTACATGAATAAAAAGGTATGTTATATACTTGTTGTAGTTGGTTTTTGGTGATGGCTTAGGGTATGGTCATGGGATATTGTGCATTCACCCTTGAGGGATTGTTAGTTGTACGATGTATGATGTGAGAGGTAGATCTACAGAGATACATTATTGGTCAACTTGTTGGTAGTTTCTAAACACACAGACCATAGGACACTTTGTTGTAGTATACCTGTGATTTTGGAATATGTGTGAGGAATTTTGGTTGAGGAGTGTTGATGAACATATGAAGACAAATTAAAATTGCATATTAGATAGGGTTTATTGTATGGTTGATGTGAGCATTTCCACTTGGATTATGTTCTGATGTGACACGTGACTAGTGAGGAATATGTATGAACCTAGTACATCATTGTGTTATATCTACTTGGATATTGGATGCGTATTATATTCTATCGGATCAACCAGTTTGTGAGAAGATACAGAGAGATCAGACAGTGACCAAGACTGAGATAGTGACATAGATAGAGTGACAAAGACAATATTAGTGATGTTGGAATATCATTGTGCTAGTCCATGAGTTGCAACAAATATAGGTGCATACATTCGTGAGTTATAGTAAATAAAGGCATGGATATCTGCGATTTGTAGAACATAAAGGTCTCGTATCAGAATAAAATTTGTATCAATAACAAAAACAAAGTTGTTGTAGTGATAGTGATAGAGTTTGGCAGTGATAGTGACAGAGTTTTGATAGTGGTAGAGTTAATGGCAGTTGTTGATTCAGTATTAATGGTAGGTTTTCAACATTTATACTTTAGGTAAGTTGGATGGGGCAAGGATAGGAGGTCGTAGCCACCTTCCAGCTATAGTCTAAGAATATAGGGGGTTGTAGCCTACTTCGGGTTGGAGCCAAAGAATTGGGGAGTTGGAGCTTCCCTCAGGTTGTAGCCTAAGAATCTATGGGGTTAGAGCTTCCTTCCAGTTGGAGTTGGAAAACAAATGAAGTTGGTGCTTCCAATGAATGTACTTCTTAAATACATATATGAAAAAGAATTCCATAGTTTTCTTCTTCATTGGGTTTCCACATAAAAATACTGGTGTATTATGTATGTGTATGATTGTTCATTGTTCGTGGTTTATTTATTCTTGACTTATCAAATGATATTGGTGAAATGATCATAAGGAAAACAAAACTTATATACAGTCTGGTTAAACATGATTAAAACAAACTATTATGGACTCACTCCCCCCTCTCAGTAATCCAACAATTTGTATCAAATCCAGGTTTTTCAAAAGGAAGTTTAACAACTAGAAGGAGATCATGGATTACTCTAGGACTGGGATATAATAGTTTGATGGAGAAGATTATGCCTTCTGGAGTAGGAGAATGAAGACACACATACATGAACTAGGATTTATTTTTGGCTATCAATAATAGATGGATACAAAACACCAACCACTCTTCCAATGAATAAAGATGGAAATAAAATTGAAGAAAATAAGTCAACAACCACAAATGCACTCCTAAATGTTCTGACTAAATCAATATACACCAAAGTTATGCACTATGATTTTGAAAAATACATCTAGGAAAAACTAAAGAACATATACGAAGGAGATGAGAAATTCAAGGAAGCTAAAATTCAACTTTTTCAGAGAAAAGTTTGAGCAATTGAAGATGAATGAAGATGAAGACATAAAAACCTACTTTCTATAAGTTGATGAATTAGTAAACACTATCAAAGTTTTGGGAGATGAGATAAAGGAATAAGTTGTTTTTAAAAAGGTATTGGGATCCCTACCAATGAGATTTGATTCAAATATTTTCGCACTGGAAGAGAGAGAGGACCTAGATACATTGACCATGGATGAGTTGCATGGGACACTCACGACTTATGAGATGAGAAAAGAGCAAGACAATCTGGTTATAAATGAAGAAACATTCAAAGAATCTAATAAGATAAAGAAAAATAACAAGAAAAAGGCAAAGTCAAATAGTAGTACTAGTGATGTCTCAGAAAACGAAGAAGAAGTAGCCAACTTAGCCAGAAGGATGAAAAGGGGAACCAACAAATATAAAGGTAATCTTTCACTTATTTGTTTCAATTGTGATGGTATTGGCCATTTTTATAATAAATTTCCCCATAAAAAAAATAAAAGAGATGAATAAGATGACTCTAAAAGGAAACAAATACAAAAAGGAAAAAGAACCAAAAAGAAAATTTTCAAGAAAAGCCTTTGCACCAAATAAGACAATTCCTCCTTAGACGAAGATGAAGTTAGCGATAGTGATACATAAAGAGTATTATTCATGGAAGTAGAATACTCCGATGAAGAAGGATCCAAAGAAGAATATGAAGATGAAGAATTTGATTACAGATGAGAATTGTTGAGTGCCATAGAAGTTATAAAAAGGGAAAAGAAGAAAAACAAGTCACTTCAAGCATAACTAAAAAGAAAAGAGGGAGTTCATAATTCCAACTTGTCGACAATTAAAATCGCCAAAGAAGTTTAGCCCACAAAGTGTTTCTAAAGTCTATTATTATAAAAACTAAATAGTATTAGCAGGTGTGACCCCCTTATATCACTGAGGATCAGATATGTTCACATTTGATGTTTGTGATGATATGTGACACAACTTACATGGTTGATGAGATATTTTGTTATTGTCTATCGTTGGAGCTTATGAAGTGTTGTTTCCTTATGTTACTACAACCTATGCTCTTCATTGATATCATTGCTATCTGTTCTTATCGCACCTGCACAAAAAGCATGTTAGTGAAAATGCATAAAACATAGTTGGAAAAAGGATAAAAAAAAGAAACAATGCAACAATTACGAAGGGAAGAATTTGAGCTATGTTATACTACATGCATGAAAGATCAAATTTATTTAAATCCTATCTAGAAAGTAATGTCTATGCAAATTGATTGAGTTATATTGGTAATATGAATATGATATATTTGGATGGATGGAATGTTGGTGGCACATTTTACAAGGTAATGGACGTTAATAACTATGCGGTTTTGTTGAGTTACAAAATTGATATTCTTGGTGATTATTTTATCGCATGAGTTGATATGGATCATGCTATTAGTTTTAATGGTTGATGGTTCCAAGACATAGTCTAATTAATGGTGTTATGAAGAATGGGTTGGACTGTACTAATGAATTAATGAAATATGGGTGGAGACAATGTGAATTTACTGCACGTCACCTTTACTCCTTCCATTAGCCAGCACCCTAGTTGGGCTATTGTCAACCTTACTGCTGGGGTTATGCTCTAATTTCTTAGCAAAGAGGAACTGCTCGGCCAAATCACATTTTAAGGAATTCTATTATAGGTATGTCTTTTTTTGGCCATTCATGAGTTTGTTGTGGTTAGGAAATGATTACTGGCTCAGGTGTATTGCTTTGTAATTTCGTGAAGTGTTGCAACTGTGTAAAAAAATGTGATTTGAAATAAAGAATTGATGGCTCCTTGTGCAATAATATTGAATTCATAATTGTTATTGGTCATCCTAGGTTAGCAACCATAAGGTTTTTTTTTTATTATCTTTCCTGGTTTATTTGAAGGGTTTTTGTTGGTCTTTTTCAGATGGTTGCCCTCACACGTTCACATAAATATGTCAAGTCACTGGCTTTTATGGGTTTAATGGTTGGAGGCATTCCGTGTCGCTGTCTTTTTTACACTTGAGTATTGGTTGATTTCACCACTAAGGGTCACGGAATCAGTTTCCTATTCTTACTAGTCTTTGTCTTCACCTTAGTGTTTTGGTTGTTTGATCGAAGAGCACAAGGGTTATACTGTGTGTGCATTAAGTAACATTGCTAGGCCGAATTAGAGCCTCACCTTTTGTTATGTCCCCCTTTCATGGATTTGTTACCTGTCCATGAGTGAGTCATGGTTCTCTCTGTGTATGCACCATTGGCCTCATATTTTTCACCATTATAGGAAGTTGCCTTTGTTCTCCCTATGTTGGTTATAGAACAAACCCTTAGCCCTCCAGTCTGAAGTTTTATAGAGAAGGTTGTTGGGCCTGCCAAGTTTACTATGGTTTATTGTGGATTGAATGTATTTTTGGTTAATTTGAATAGAGACTCGCCCAATTATCCATGTGATAGTCATGATGGTTTGGCGTCTAGTTACTGCCTTTGTTATAACAAGGGTAAACCCTGCATTGTATTTTCACAAACTCAAACACACAATCGCTCTCCTTATGTGTTATAACTTAGTATTGTTAATTGAGAGGGTCAATGCCTTGATTCAAATTGATTCATGGGTATATGTGGTTTCCACGACTTGTTAGTTAGATTGATTTTTTACGACAGTGGTGAATTGGTTGGTCGATACACAGTCACTGGTATTTTTGCAGTAAAAAATATTTGGATTTTTAGTTGGCATTGGTTACAATTGCTTGTTGTTGCTCATGCATACCACATTGTGTGTGTGTTGTTTATACACAATGAAATAATGATTATCGTAATTGTTAGTTTCTTTTGGGGCCGAATGGTTATTACAACCAGGATGACTACATGAACTACATCCACTGCATACTTATGATTGTTTATTGTTAAATATGAGTTTTACACAGCATGGTTGATTACAGTTTGACTAAATCAAAGTAATACTATATTAGATTGATGGCTCAACACAATGGGTTATGTTTTTACTATGACTGTGTGTTTGGTTTTGTAAAATGGAGATGTTGCATCGTGGTGTTTTGGTGGTTGCACACTGTGTATAATATGGATAGTTTGGGTTTCACACTCAGAAATATCCATAGAGTTATAAGCGTGTTTTGTTGCAATCCAATCATTTGTTGAGATGGGAATGTTGTTGATACCTCGTCGTGTTCGATGGGTGGCCCATCTTTTTAGAGACACATGGAATTGGACTTGCAGAGTGACAGAGTTACACTTGCATGATTGAATTATTATGTGCATAGATTGTGTTAGAATGGTGGTTGTTGGTTGTCTGTTTAAATGCCAATTCAGATTTTGCAATTTAATCCAGGTTATTTGATTTATGGCCTATATATGTTTAATGGATATAATTACATTTAAATGATAGGCCCGATTTCAGTGATAGTGCGACTTCATTGTTAAAACATGAATTTGAGTATAGTTGTTGATTGAAGTAATGTATGGGTAGTGGTTGATTTTTATGGTTAACATAGTGGAATGGTTACTGTTTGAAAATTGTTATAAGATGCAAAGTATATAAATGAAAGGAATAAAATCTCTTTACGGATTGTGTGGAATGAATATTGTCTTCTGATAGCACTATATTAGATATTTGATTATGAACAGTGAACTATTTAAATACACAATAATTTTTATATGGTCACAATGATGGTTGGTTGGTGCATCTCTTTTCGCAGAATGTTTTATGGATCACTTACTTAATTTCATCAACAGTAATCGTTCTTCTTCCCTTCCATTATTTCATTTTCCACTAATTACAAATCCCATCACCTTCCGATGTTCATTTTTTCACTCCTTGTTATGATATTGATTATAGTCAAGAAAATTTCGATGTTAACGCAGTTGAAAGTGGCAGTGTCTTGTGTGGATTACAGTGATGTTTTGTTGGTTTGATTTACAGTTGATTGTTGTTGTCATTGAGAAGTAACCATGTTCGTTTCCCCCTCATTGTATCATGTTTCTCTCAGTACAAACCCCTCGCATATCACAAAACCCTTTTCACCCCCTGCTCATTGATAAACAGTAAAACAATTTGTATGGATTGGATTGCATGAGTATGATACATTCCTGAGCCAAATCTATTTCATATTTTTAAGAGTTGTCATGTATGGTTATTTAAAAGACTATTTTCTAATCAATCATGCATGCAATAATGAGTTTTTTCAATTGAGGTAGCCATGGCTGAGGAAACAGAGGTACAGGTAAATGGAACCAAGGCCCTAGAAGGCCCAGGTTCTCTATACATTTTGATGTTGATTCAAATGATCTTGGAAAATTGTTTGAGGCTGCATTTTTCAATTGGATTGGGAAAGGAGTAGTCCAACCTATTCTTGAAAGGCCTCCTTTCCAAGTCCCACAAGCCTCTGGTATCCCTGTACCTCATCATTTCTCATTGCAACCTGAGGTTCCTGAAAATGATGGATGGCAGGAGACTGTCCACCTGAGAGTCTCCCAACATTGTGGATGGCCCAACTTGTCCTTGCCTTCTCCTCTTCCTATTAACCCCATTGTCCAAGCTTCCCCTGACCACTCGCTAGTGCAATCCTCCCATGCTAGCAAGAGATTGAAAATTGAGGCCCACCATGCCCTTGATAAAGGAAAATCCATTGTTGCCCTTTCCTCACCCTTGAATGGATTTGAAAAATCTATGTCTTCCTAGATGCATTTGAGGGACGATTGTTCCCACATGATCAACGAGATTAGGCCTAAAGGATCTGCACAACCAAAGGCAAATTCAGGAAAATCAAGAAGTGACATCAGCAATCAAGGAAGGGTCACATCACAGACTCGAAAATATGGCTTTTGAGTTTTTATTTTTATCCATTGTTGATGACTGTTGAGTTCAGGAAATTTTGGACAACAAGTTTTATTTTGGATATATGAGTAATATTTTTTAAAATAATTTCAAATTTCATGAGCTAAACTTGCCAAAAGTGAATTTGTTGATGGGAGACACAAGGAGGTGTGTTTTACTTAACTAATGGTTATGTTATGATTGTTATTATTGTTATGAACTAAAGGGAGTCACAAGGGATCCCACCTACTAGTTATTATTTATTTATAACCCTTATTATAATTATTACTCTTCCGCCTAACTAAATTTAGTTGAGTCTTTTAATTAACTTAACTAATGAGTTGGCTCAACTACTTTAACCAATTCTATTTTGTTTAGAAGAAAAATAAAAGGGAGGAACAAGAGAAGGATAGAAGGAGAAGCAAACCAAGGTTTGATCTTTGAGTTTATGTTGAGATAATTTAGTTTTCATTCATTCATTATTTTTCACAAGGCTAATTCTCTTTTATGATAGCAGGGTTTTATTATAGATAGCTATATACAGGGCTTAATCACATCATTCAAACACTTGTTTTTTAGAGGTGTTCATCTGTCTTTAATATTCTGTGTAGACTTGTCTGTTTATGAATTAATTTTCATGACTGACAAAGGCTATTGTGCAGATTCAAGTGGGCAAAAATCTATGGCATATTGATCCATATTTTAGAGTTCATTTTTGGTTTTCTGTCAGAGGTCCTTTTGTATGTTCCATCGGGGATGTCTAAGTTTGACTTTGGTCCAAAATTTCTACATGAGATTTTGTAAATAAACTGACTCTTTGGTGAATTTGAATGAAATAAATGATTTCTTTATGTCTCATCTGTCTTGATTGTCATCTTGGTGACTTTTCTTCTATCTTTACATTTATTTCAGCAAATGATATGTTCAGAAAATTACATAAAAAGTAAATTTCCAGCGAGTTTTTTGTTGATAAAAGACTAGCCTAAGCACTTGTAATTAATATTTGTGAGTTAGGATGTTATTTTTGTTGGCTATAAACATATGGTGATATTCCTGTCTATTTTTATTTAGCCATGCAGAATCTGAAAATGCTTGAGTAAGATCATTTCATATATTTTTATCAACATTTATTTGGCGACCATGCTGGGGAGATCTTCGATATCTATCTGATTAATTTTATAATCGATTTTGATCGATACATCTTTCTTTTCTGAAATTGATTCTTTGACTGTTTTACTATTAATGATTGTTCCTGTTGCGAGGCAGCCCAATCTTGAGCCCGATCTCCAAGACTAGACCAGAATTTCTTTGAACTTGTTTCATACTATTTTGGACACTGCCAAGACCCGTGTTGAGCTTAACCATTCTTGGGAAGTAATTGAACGAGATATTAGTGTTCAAGAACAATTGGAAGCTAGACATAGACAACCTAAAAATCAGCGATAACCTTCCTTTTCCTCATTTTTGTATTTTCTTTCATGTCCTTAGATTCTCGTGCTTCTAGTAGAAGAAGAGGTTTGTCACCTGAAATCAATCCTATTTCTGAAATAGGAAGGAGAAACATTGTGTTATCTTCCCATCAAAGTGATCTATGGATAACTTTATCTGATTCATCCACTTTGTCTTTATTTCCCTCACCTATTATCTACAAGATGGCATCTAGTGGTGTCTCTAGTGGCACTGGAGGTGCTCCATCTTCCCAATATTCATCATCATCAGTGATTGGTAGCTTATACAACCACTGTATCCCTATCCAATCCACCCCAAATCCCACCAAATTCATTAAAAAGTATGGTCTTTTTTAGTTTGAAGAAGATGCCACAACCACACTGTGGCTTGTGTCCTCTCCTCTTAACCTAGGACCTGCTACTCTCCCACTTCCAAAGTTTAAAGATCATTTGCCTAAGTTTTCAGTAAATAACACTATTAGTACCAACGAACACCTAGTGGAATTTTCTAATGTTTGTCTTAACGTAGGGGCCAATGACAACGATACTTGCATGCACCTATTCGTCAATTCCTTGGAAGAAAAGGCCGATGTTGATTTCTTTGACCTTCCTCCTAAGATTATGTCTACTTGGGAGAATTTGATATATTGGTTTTGATCCACTTATGGGAAATCCAAAAGCCTTGTTGAGAAATTAAGGTAAAACAATAATGCCACTTATAAATATGGTGATAGCATCAAGTCTTTCAACTTGCATTTCACCAAGTTATACAATTAAATCCCCCAACTTATCCTCCCTCATAACCAAGCCGCTTTCATGCATTACTACAATGCATTGCCTTCTCCCTACCATCATAGGCTTGAGGAAAAGACCATTGCTAATCTCAGTACCGCTCTACATACTTTCTCAGAGTATGAATAATAACTTGAAAGAAATGGTCTTTGCCATGGAGAATCAGTTAGAGAAATAACCATGTCTACCCTCTTGCAACTAGTAAAAGATATGAACAATCACATGATAGAATTCGAGCGAAAGGGCATAGTCTCCCTTCTCACTCCTGGAGTTTCATAATCTTCTACAACCCCCTTTAGAAATCTAGTTGAGAGAAATTTTTAGCCTAAATCTATCTTGCCTCAGAGTTGGTGTAACTTTTGCAAGGAACACCACAAGGAAGCCACATGTGAGGTAAAGAAGAGTTCCATAGATAAGATATTTTGTAAAAGACAAGAAGATACTATCATTTTTCTAGACTTTGTAGAGCCAGAGGATGTCATGGTCATCAACACTAGGAACAAAGCCTACGCTCCCAAGGGAAAATTTTATTCTCCCCGCAGTTCTTCTACCCCGAGCTAATCCTCATCCGCTGCTACTCCCTAGGTTCCTAAAATTCCCGAGAGTCAAGGAATCACTCCTCATCCCCCCTCTTCCAAATAAAATATCTTGAATCAGTTGGCCAACATCAAAGCATATGCAACCATTGTATACATGGTTGTCATCCCTGAACAACAGATGCATCTAAAACAATTCATGGAAGGAAAATCTTCCATTGTAGCCAATCTTTATGAAGAGGTAAATGAAGAGGATTCTTATACAAATAAAGTAGGTGTACATAAATTTAGATACCCTGTAAAAAATCCCCCTTTTTATATTTCTGTAAATATTATGGATAAGATTGCCCATTGTTGTCTCTTTCATGGTGATTCGGGCCCCAGTGTGATGTCTAAGATTATTATGGAAGAGCTAGGATTTTCTTGTACAAATGAAAACACAAGAAACATGCTCTCCTATAATAGTCTGTAAAAAACAACCATAGGTGAGATTAAGGATGTGACCTTGGTTTTATGCTCTCATCCTGAGATAAGAACAACCCTCAACATTTAGGTAATTGATATTACTGTAAGAAATTACTCAATTATATTAGGAAGAGATTGGAAAGCCTTAATAGGTGGATACCTCTCACTCGACGGGACACATTTATCCATTCCTCAAAATTGTAAGAACATCATATTCCTTAGAGAGGGAATAATTTCACCCTACATAGAGAGTTTTCCGCAATCTAGTGTAAACTATATCTAAGAGGACCTAGGGGCGTATTTGTTGAGAAATACTGAGAGGGGGGGGTGAATCAGTATTTGAGCAATAATAAATTTCCTCTCTTCTTTTAGTAAAAACCTTAGGCTACTTTGTAGAGACCAGTTCTTGTATAGTCTTTAGAAAACAAGAGTGCATCCAGAGATCTTTCATTATTCATCAGATGTCTATTAAGCAATAATACAGTGCAGTAAAAAACCAAGCAAACCAACGCACATGAGTAAAACACATGAACACCAGGATTTAAGGTGGAAACCCAATCGGGAGAAAACCACTGTTGCCATTGTCTCTGTCTTCAATGATTATTATTAAGAAAACATTCTACAACAGTGTACTAGTGCAGACTCATACTAGTACGTAGGCTTCTACCTGCAGAAGGCTGCAACCTTCTCTCGTTTACCAGCCTTTCCTGGAAGGGAGCTTCAACCCCCTGAAAATTGCACCAGTTTCTACTGGTAAGATGCTTCTACTGAAGGCTTTAACCCTCGGTCTCACTGCTGATCACATTTCATTAATTTTCACACTGGATCAGGCAGTTTCAACTACACTCTTTTCTAGTGGCTATGATAATAACTGAAATTATCTCTAGAGAAAAACACAGATCTACAGACTACCAGGCAGCTGCAAAAGCCTCCTAAACACACATTAAACAAGATGATGAACCTGGAGGTGATGCCTTCGCTCTCATGGTTGCTACACCCACAGTCGAAAACTCTCTGTCAATGTAGATCTGCCACCTGACTACCACAATGAGGTTCCTCCATTCTCAAACCTTCTGTGTGGTCTGCACAAATGACCTCTGCCACTTTGCCTTTTCTTTCCTCTGTAGAAAGGGCATTGACCCCTTCTTAAGCCCATGGTTCTAGGACCTGTTCAATGCTCATCGGGTCCCATATTTATTGCTCAGGGGAAATCGGGCCCCTTTTTTGAAATTTGAATTAAACCTATGCGCGCCTTTTTGAACCGGGTTTCGGCATTCCATACGCTAGCCCTCCTGAGCTTAGCTCCCGGTCAACATGACCATCACACCATGACCACAACCTTACCCCGTCGGGACTACGGGGTTTGCGATGCCTCAATGCATACACCCGCATGATTCCTGATCGTCCAAATCCCGACGCTCCTTTACGCTGACAGTTGTTCTCCACTATGCCACTATCCTCCTTCTCTGCTGTGATGAAAGCTATTCCCCACTGATCGGGGTTTCACTGATCGTGATTTCACAATGCACAAATCCCTTGTCACCGGGATATCTGATTTCCCGATGGACAAAGTGTTGACGACATCTGATCCTTTGCCACACGTCCTTCCATATGGATGGCTCTTGATCTTTCCGGGGTTAGAGATCTGCAAGTCCCGATGCCTGGTGTCTCAGATCTCCGATATGCACGATCGCGTGACACATGTCCTTCTTCATACGGACGGCTCAGATTTCACGTCAGGGTTTCCTTTAGGGATTTCCCCGATCCTTCATTCATGGTAATACCGATTTTCCGATTCCCGATACGTTGGTCCTCCGACGGGCCTTTGACCTGCCACCTGTCCTCCAGGGTGGCCCACACGCTATCTGCTTTATCGGGAAATCACATATCGCATATCGCATTTCGTGATTTCTAATGCACTTGTTCACGGGACTCGTGAAACTCCGATTCTCGATTCTCCGATGAAGCCTTTCTCCACCTGCCACCTGTCCTCTGGAGTGGCCCACACGCTATCTGCCTTATCAGGAAATCGCATATCACGATTTTGCGATGTGTGATGCAATTGTTCACGGGACTCATGAAACTCCGATTCCTGATGGCTTATCTCCCTCGCAGCTTCTACAGATTTGACGGCTATTGGCGACACTCTGCAGCAATCATATGCGCCCATCCAAAATTCAACCATACACTGATTTTCTTAGGCTTATCTCCCTCGCAGCTTCTATAGATCTGACGGCTATCGGTGACCCTCTTCAGCGATCATACGTGCCCATCCAAAACTCAACCATACACTGATGAAAACTCTTCTTCCTTTTTTGCCTCATCCTTTGCCATCAATGACAAGATTTCCAACAATCTCCCCCTTTGTCATTGGTGGCAATACTCTGCCTCTGTCTTTTTCCTCCCCCTTTGACATCAATGGCAAAGAGTGGACAATACCATGCTCCCCCTGAGGTCATGCTGCATCTTCATAATAATCCTTTTCATATGATCAAGGCTCCCCCTTAGCTAGAGCATTTAGAGATGCTTATCAACACCTTACAACCAAGTGAGGCTTCTGTACTTAAGTGGACCTTATCCTCTGCATGACAGAGACTACTCCCAGTTTTTGTTAGAGATATTCGAATGCTTCCCTGGGTAGAGGTTTGGTAAAGATATCAGCAACTTGTTCTTTGGAGGGAACATACTCCAATTTCACCTTTTGCTCAAGCACCTGTTCTTGTAAGAAGTGATATTTGATGGGAATGTGCTTGGTCTTGGAATTCATAACAGGGTTCTTTGAGATAATGATGGCACTTGTATTATCACACATAATAGAGATAGGAGATGGAAATTTGATTTGAAAGTCTTGAAGGGTTTTCATCATATAAAGAAGTTGAGTACAACAAGATGCTGCAGCCACGTATTCTTCTTCTGTTGTAGATAAGGCAATGGAACTTTGTTTCTTACTGAACTAAGATACTAACCGGGGCCCCATGTAGAATGCACCACCACTAGTTCTTTTTCGATCAGCAACACTTCCAGCCCAATCTACATCAGTGTATGCATGAAGAGTAAGATCAACATTCCTTGGATACCATAGTCCAAAATCTTGAGTTCCTTGTAGATATTTGAATATTCTTTTCAC
>JZKD02S0288225.1:41178-52588 GCA_000966675.3 Picea glauca
AGTCCAATCCAACACATTCTAGAGAAATCATCAATGAATAAGATATAGTATTCTTCACCACATGGTGACTTTTTCCTCATAGGTCCACATATGTCAGTATGAATGAGTTCAAGAGTCTTACTTGATGATCCTTCTTTGGCATTAAACTACACTCTGGTTTGCTTGCCGAATTGGCATGATTTGTATATGATATTCTCAGGTAGAGTAATGCTAGAAAAATCATGAACAGCTTTAAATCTGCTTAATTTGTTGATTCGAGAGAAGCTCAGATGCCCCAATCTTCTATGCCATAGCCAATTTCCTGAAGATTTACTCAAGTAACATTGTTCTTTGATGTTCTTTAATATATATAGGTTGTTAGGAGTTCTTTTTCCTTTTATAATAGCTTTGCCTATATCAAGATCATGTACCACACATTCTTTTGAACTAAAGACAACTTCAGTTCCTTGATCACACATTTGACTTACACTTAACAAGTTATTCTTTAATCCATCCACATAGATGACTTCATTAGCTTTCACATTTTTTTTTAGAAGAGCAGACCCTTTTCCCTTAATAATTGCAGGAGTATCATTTCCAAACGTAACTTTCTTTTCCTTTTCTAGAGTACTATATGTAAGAAGTTTGTCTTTGTCACCTGTCATGTGTCTTGAGCATCCACTGTCAATGTACCATTGGTTTTCTTCATCTTCAGCAAATAAGGTTATGCCACAATTTTCAACCTGTAATTCTTTCTTTTTCCATACTTTGGATCTTGAAGGAACATGTCTTTTTAGCTGAATTTTGCTCCTACATTCAGATTCTTCATGGCCAAAGTTGTTGCAATAGGCACATTCAACTTCATTCTGAAGAGGAGAAAAGTTGTTATAAGTATTCTTCTTTGTTTCCAATTCAATCCTTTTCTTTCTTGATTCTCTTGTCATGATAGTTTTATATGCAACACATTGAGTAGCTTTATGACCAAAATTTTGACATGAGAAGCATTGTCCATTGAAGAAAAAATTTATGCGATCATAGAATCTCCTATATGAATTTACTTGTTGATTGGTGTTTCCTTGAAAGACATTCCTGTTTGTATTTTTTGAATTGAGATGATCATGCCTTACCTATAAAGATTCCTTATTCCCTTGCTGAGTGGCAACACCTTGTACACTAGTTGTAACTGCTTTTAGATAATTTTGTGCTGAAGACTGAGAAGATTCTCTAGTATATACAAGGCCTGTCTTTATAAGAGGAGAACGTTTTACCTTGATAATTTCATCTAAGGTTTCAGATCATTTAGCAAATCTAAGATTCAGAGTCTTTACTTTCTCAAGTTCTTTTCTTAGACTTACTACTTCACACTCTAATTTCTCATTATGTTTCTTCTTTTCTTCAAGCTGTTTTTCCAGAGTTTCTATAGTGATTTTACTCTCTTCTAAACAGATTTTGAGTTTATTGTTTTCATCAAGAAAATCACTGTATTCTAGAGCATCCTCAAAAGTATCCTTTTCTTCTCTAGATCCTTTTTCAAACGCTATGGGAAGTCTAAGGTCTTGTTCACATTCTTCCTCACTGAACTGAAATGATTCTTTTTTCTTCCTGCTACTTCCTTCCCCATTTTATGTGTTTCTTTATAAGGACACTTGGCAGCATAATGACCAACTATTCCACAATCAAAACATTTGAAAGGAAGCTTACCTCTGAACCGTCCTGTCCCAGTTTGGAGTTTCCTTACGAAGTTTATCTCATCTTCCTCTGAGATGTAGCCTGATCGTTCTGTTATTTGTACTTCCTTTCCTTTTGTAGAAGTTTTAAAGACTGCTTCTTTGACTTCAGATGGTCCTCCTCTTCTCATTTCATATGCAGTTAATATGCCATGTAGTTGTACCATAGTAAGATTTTGAAGATCCTGCTTTTCTTCAAGATCTGATACTTTTGAATCAAATTTTGCAGTTAGAGATCTTAAAATTTTTTCCACCAAAGTAGATTCGGTTATTGTTTCTCCTAGATTTCTCATGCGATTTACAATATCAACAAGATATAAAAAGAAATTTGCAATGCTTTCCTCATTATTCATTTTAAGATTCTCATATTGAATTATGAGAGTTTGCAGTTTAGCAATTTTTACCTTTGAATCACCTTCATAACTTAGAATGATTTTGTCCCATATGTCCTTTGCTGTGTTCAGCTGCATGACTTTGACAAATTCTGATTTAGTTAGACTTCCTAACAGAGCATTAACTGCTTTTGCATTTGTCTCGTAGGTTTTTCTTTCTATTGGATCTATTGGTACCGTAGATGGATACTGATATCCTCCTTCAACAATATCCCATACATCTGCTCCCAGAGACTGAAGATAAGATCTCATCCTTGTTTTCCAGAAGATTAAATTGTTTCCATTGAAGAGTGGAGGCCTGATAGATGCTATTCTGTCTTGATTGCTCATTTTGATTGAACTTCCTTCTAGCGGCTAAGCCTTTTCAGAAGGACCCAGCTATGATACCAATTGTTGAGAAATACTGAGAGGGGGGGGTGAATCAGTATTTGAGCAATAATAAATTTCCTCTCTTCTTTTAGTAAAAACCTTAGGCTACTTTGTAGAGACCAGTTCTTGTATAGTCTTTAGAAAACAAGAGTGCATCCAGAGATCTTTCATTATTCATCAGATGTCTATTAAGAAATAATACAGTGCAGTAAAAAACCAAGCAAACCAATGCACATGAGTAAAACACATGAACACCAGGATTTAAGGTGGAAACCCAATCGGGAGAAAACCACCGCTGTCGTTGTCTCTGTCTTCAATGATTATTATTAAGAAAACATTCTACAACAGTGTACTAGTGCAGACTCATACTAGTACGTAGGCTTCTACCTACAGAAGGCCGCAACCTTCTCTCGTTTACCAGCCTTTCCTGGAAGGGAGCTTCAACCCCTTGAAAATTGCACCAGTTTCTACTGGTAAGATGCTTCTACTGAAGGATTTAACCCTCAGACTCACTGCTGATCGCGTTTCATTAATTTTCACACTGGATCAGGTAGTTTCAACTACACTCTTTTCTAGTGGCTATGATAATAACTGAAATTATCTCTAGAGAAAAACACAGATCTACAGACTGTCGGGTAGCTGCAAAAGCCTCCTAAGCACACATTAAACAAGACGATGAACTTGGAGGTGATGCCTTCGCTCTCGTGGTTGCTACAACCATAGCCGAGAACTCTCTGTCAATGTAGATCTGCCACCCAACTACCACAATGAGGTTCCTCCATTCTCAAACCTTCCGTGCGGTCTGTACAAATGACCTCATCCACTTTGCCTTTTCTTTCCTCTATAGAAAGGGCATCGACGCCTTCTTATGCCCATGGGTCCAGGACCCGTTCAACACTCATCGGGTCCCATATTTATTGCTCAGGGGAAATTGGGCCCCTTTTTTGAAATTTGAATTAAACCTATGTGTGCCTTTTTGAATCGGGTTTCGGCATTCCATACGCTAGACCTCCTGAGCTTAGATCCCGGTCAATGTGATCGTCACATCATGACCACAACCTTACCCCATCGGGACTACGGGGTTTGCGATGCCTCAATGCATACACCCGCGTGATTCCCGATCGTCCAAATCCCGATGCTCCTTTACGCTGACAGCTGTTCTCCACTACACCGTTGTCCTCCTTCTCTGTTGTGCTGACAGCTGTTCCCCACTGATCTGGGTTTCACTGATCACAATTTCACAATGCACAAATCCCTTGTCACCAGGATCTTCGATTTCCCGATGGACAAAGTGCCGACGATGCCTGATCCTTTGGCACGCGTCCTTCCAGATGGACGGGTCTTTATCTTTCCGGGGTTAGAGACCTACAAGTCCCGATGCCTGGTGTCTCGAATCTCCGATATGCACGATCGTGTGACACGTGTCCTTCTTCAGATGGACGGCTCAGATTCCACATCAGGGTTTCCTTTAGGGATTTACCCGATCCTTCGTTCACTGGAATACCAATTTGTTGATTCCCGATTCGCTGGTCCTCCGATAGGCCTTTGACCTGCCACCTATCCTCCAGGGTGGCCCACACGCTATCTTCTTTATCGGGAAATCACATATCACGATTTCGTGATTTTTGATGCATTTGTTCACGGGACTCACGAAACTCCGATTCCCGATTCTTCGATGAATCCTTTCTCCACCTGCCACATGTCCTCCGGAGTGGCCCACATGCTATCTTCCTTATCGAGAAATTGCATATCGTGATTTCACGATGTGTGATGCAATTGTTCACGGGACTCACGAAACTCTGATTCCCGATGGCTTATCTCCCTCGTAGCTTCTGCAGATCTGACAGTTGTTGGCGACGCTCTGCAGCAATCATACGCGCCCATCCAAAATTCAACCATACACTGATTTTCTTAGGCTTATCTCCCTCGCAGCTTCTGCAGATCTGATGGCTGTCGGTGACCCTCTTCAGCGATCATACGCACCCATCCAAAACTCAACCATACATTGATGAAAACTCTTCTTCCTCCTTTGCCTCATCCTTTTCCATCAATGACAATATTTCCAACAATATTCCATATTTTTTGAAGAGGATAATATTCCTTTTGAAATAATCGATTTAGATGATGATATGTGGCATATGCACTTTGATGGTTCATGCTTTAATGAAGGTAATGGAGATGGCATTATTTTGGTTTCTGCTGTAGGAAAAATTCATAATTTATTTCACAGGTTAGATTTTGCATGTTCAAACAATGTTGAATTCAAAGCTCTATTATTAGGCATTGAGAACACTCTTAATATTGGTTGTGGCCACCTTTCAGTTTTAAGAAATTTTGAGCTTGTTGTGAACCTCATACGTAGGATATGCTCTCCTAGAAACAAGCTAATGGAATGATACTTCCAAACTATTTGGGAACTTACCTCGAACCTTATATCTTTCAAAATCATTCATGTTAAGAGGGAGTTGAATTCAATGGCTGATTGGTTAGCTGTCTTTGCAGCCTCTCCAAATCAACAGCTTTTGCCTCACAGACCTGATTGTGATTTTCAATCTCTACATCGTCCATATATTCTTGAAAATGAAGGATCTTGGAAGGATCTCCCTGATGATGAGAGCATTTGTGTTGTCATGCAAAATGAACCTCTTATGCCCAAGGAGATTATATCCATAGAAAATAATAAGATTCCTGAGGGCTTGACTCCTCTTGAGATTTCATTTTCATTGAGTGATGTAGGCAATAAAGGAAAATAGAAAGAAGAGGAATTATGAAAGAAGGTGGTTGAAACCATATCCATGAATATTAGGAAACATGGACCTTCAACGAATGTTAAAATAAATTTCTAGTGTTCTGATAAAAAAGAGACAAGGTCTGTCGAGCTACTTGGTGGATTTCAAAATGTTTTTGCTTGGTTTAATGAGGATCTTTGTGGTTTTGATCTAGGATTTATTCAGTGTATTATGAAACTAGCTAGGCAAAAGCAATAACTTATTAACTTTTCACTAGAAACAACCTTTCAAAAGGAGTTGGGAAATTTCCTAAGGTCTATGATTATTCTTTTATCCACCCTGAAAAGGTTCCAAATTGGGTATCTGCTTCAAAGAACATAGATCATACTAGAACCTACATTCTATTGGCATGTTTTACAGGCAGTGTATGCTTGTCATTGATGGAAAGTACAACAACAATGATGGCTTGAGTACAAGTATAATGTTCGAGGTGGACACCAGAAGCATTTTGGGAAGGCGCAACAGAGCAAGCTCATGAAGACCAGAAGAGATAGTGTAGAGGTGCATGCAGAGTGCAGAGTATGAATGTTTGTCATTGATGGAAAATATCACGACCAACAGCGCAGAGCTAATGGCATGGCAATGACAAGTTCAACAAGTGATCGTTGGATCCCATTATGAAGCATAAACTCCAGGAGCCAAGAGTTGAGACTCTTCATCACAGGAGTCCCGAAGTTGCAAAATGCGAAACGCAAAAATCCCTAAACAAGCACATCAACTGGAGTTTCGAATACCGAGAGTTGGAGGAGTCAAGAGTCGAGACTCTTCATCACAGAAGTCCCGAAGTGCCGAAATGTGAAACACCCAAATATTGAAATAGGCACATCAACCGAAGTTTCGGATACTGGGAGTTGGAGGAGTCAAGAGTTGAGACTCTTTATCACAGGAGTCCCGAAGTTGAAAAAAGAGAAACGCCCAAATCCCGAAATAGGAACATCAACCGGAGTTTCAGATACCAGGAATTGGAGGAATCAAGAGTTGAGTGTCTTCAACACAGGGAGTTGTAGCTTCCATCTGGTTGTAGCCAGAGAAACCAGGGTGGCAGGGTGGTGCAAGGAAGAACTATTGTTCTCTGTTTTATAGGTTGGTGCCTGTGTGACTGGAAGTTGGTGCTTCCATCCAGTTGGTGCTGGAACACTTAGGGAGTTGTTTCTTCCTTCTAGTGGGTGCTAGAGAAACTAGGGAGTTGGTGCTTCCTTCTAGTGGGTGCTAGAGAAACCAGGGAGTTGGTGCTTCCGTCTAGTGGGTGCTAGAGAAACCAGGGAATTGGTGCTTCCTTCTAGTAGGTGCTAGAGAAAATGGAGAGTTAGTGCTCTCAGCAAGTTGCATCTTGCAAAACATAGGTTGTAGCCTCACAATGAGTTGGAGGTCATATGTATGATAATGTACATAATGTAAAGATTACTTATCATACCAAGAAAAAGAAGAGGTTTTTACCCTTTATGGTTTTCCTCAAGAAACATTTGTCTCTGTGTATCTCATATGTGTGAATGATGCTGAATGTTCTATTTCTTACTTCCATACATTATTGTGATTGTCATTGAGTGCTCTGTAAAGAGTTTAAAATAAGCATAATTGTTTAAGCATGGTATCATAGCCAGCCCCTTTTATCTAAAGGTATATCCTAGAGATTAAACATGTCAAGACATGAAGGAAATTCAACCAATAAGGCCCATCTATTCAATGGAACAAAATTTGCCTTCTGGAAGATTAGAATGAGAAGATACCTAGTGGGCTTAGGTGCTAATGTTTGGTATGTAGTAGAGATTGGATACATAAAGCCTATTGTTCTAGCTTCCAAGGATGATAAGTTAGAATTTATCTTTAATGCTAAGGGAATGAATGCTATCCTGAATGGACTTGAAGAAGACGAGTTTGTAAAGGTGATGCATCTTCAAACTACCAAAGAAATGTGGGACAAACTCATTAGTAGTTATGAAGGTAATGAGAAGGTAAAAGATGCCAAGCTTCAAACCTACAAAGTATAGTTTGAAAATATACGGATGAAAGAAGATGAAACCATTGGGAAGTATTTTTTGAGATTTGAAGAACTAGTAAATGCAATGAAAGCACTTGGTGAAAAAATTGAGGAACCTGCTTCAGTTCAGAAAATTTTGAGATTTTTGCCAAATAGGTTCAACCCAAAGGTCTCAACTATAGAAGAACTTAATGATATAAAGGCTTTGGCATTTGATCAACTTCTAGGAATTTTGTCTACATATGAAATGAGGATAGTTGTAGATAAACCCACCTCTAGATAAGCATCATTTAAAGAAGATAAGAATGAAGATTCTGAGCCTGATGAAATTGAAGCGAAATTCGTGAGAAGACTAAAGAAAGGATCAAGAAAGTACCAAGGTAAGCTGCCCTTCAAATTTTTTAACTGTGGTAAGATAGGTCACTTTGCAAATAAGTGTCCACACAAGAAGAATGAGTATAACTCTAAAGGTGAAGAGAAGTACAAATCCAAAAGATTTGATAGTAAGAAAAGTTTATGTGTAAACAATGATGACTCCTTAGAAGACACCAATAGTGACTCTTCCTGTGAAGATAAGGTAAATGACTTCATGCTTATAGAAAAATAGGATTATGATAATAAAAACATAGGCAGTGATGATAATGATGAAGAAGCTGTGGTTGATATGGAACGAGAACTGATCAGTGCACTGGAAGAGATTGTCAGACTCAGAATTAAGAACAGAAAGAAAAAAAAATTGTTGATACAGTTCGAGAAAGATAGTAAAAATCCTGATGAGGACTTTGCCCTACTAAAAGTGGAATTAGAAGAGGCAAAGAAAATCGAGGACATCATAAAACAACAGTTATTAGAAAATAAGGAAAGTTGTAAATCTCTGGAATAAGAAGTAGTGAAAACTAGGAAAGAGTTGGAGAAGTTTCAAGCCTTGTATCATTAGAATCTATCAAGTATCAAAGCCTCGGAAGGATTAACCACCATTATGAATCAACAAAGGAATCGAAAGTTGAAAACAGGTTTGGGTTATGAAGAGGGATCAAGTAGTGGTCATCCAAGAAACAAAGACTTCATCAAGTTTGTCAAATCTACAACCAATGACGACAACAAACCTGTAGAAACAAAGGAAGATAATCAACCGCCCAGAAGGATTAAAGAAAAAGGTGCTATAACTGAATCTGTAGAATAAGGAAATAATACACTCCCTGGTTAATGAAATCATCAGCATGGAAGAAATCAATTTTCTTAAAGAAGACAACGATTTTCCAGGTACAAAGAAATTTTCTATGGATATTGTTTCTATTGTTCTAACTTTGGTCACAAAGCTGTAAATTGTTCCTTAAGACTTAGACATAAGAAATTAAGATTTCCAAGGAATAAATATATGCCACAACAAAGAATGATACAACCAAGTAACAAATCATCAGAGATTGCAAATTTCCAAATTAAGTCTAGAGACATGCAACTGAGGAGGTCAAGAAATAATAAGAAATCAATGAGTAGACAACACTACAACAATAACTTTGACCTATTGAACAATGAGATTGAATGCTATAACTGTCACAACTTTGGCCACAAAGCTACAAACTGCCATCTGAAGAATTACAAAGCAGATCCAAGGATAAAGTTCTTAGATAGAAAAGCCAACACATGGAAAAGGAAAGATAGTGAAAAATGTGGTCTAGCACTTTCAACTAAAAAACAAAAGGCCTCTGGGAAAATAGACAGTGGATGTTCCAAACACATGACTGAAGACAAGGATAAGATTTTTTCCATAAGTAAAATCAAAAAAAGAAATGTGATCCTTGAAAATGATGAACCAGGTAAAAACAAGGATAAAGGGATGGTGATATTAAGTAATGGAAAAGGATATTTTTAGGATGATCTTCCTATAGATGGGATGAAACATAATTTTCTCAATGTAAGTCAAATGTGTGACAGACGATGTAAAGAGGTGGTCCTTTCCAAAGAATGTAAGATAAAGTCTGTAAACTCAAGACAAGTGGTGCCTAAAAGAATAAGGACAAACAACAATATTGATGCATAATCCTCCCCTGCAAGTAAAGAAGATTCAGATACAATAAAATAATTCTCAGTTAGCATTTATCCCATGGAAGAAGTAGGAGAAGAATCATGCCATAAGATGGAAGAAGAAGTTTTGAAGGTTGAGAAGTCAAACACCCAAATCAAGTTCTTGAACAGTTTCTTGACCCTAGATAAAATCTTGGATAGTCAGAGATCACCAAATGACAAATATGGTATTGGATACAAAAAGGAAGAAATCAATACTCCTAAGAAACCTTATATAGGTCCTTCATCTGTGAAAAAGAAAAGCAGGTATGAGAGTGGTTGTAGCGGTTTTTTCTTGTGATTGAATGTGGTCATAAAAGCTTTGGATTGTATGCATCATGGAAGAAAATTGTAATTGAAGTAATAGAGATCGATGAGAATCAATGGGAAGATCTAAGGGTTGTTTGAAAAGTATGAGCTACAATTACGCAGTGTGTTAGTAGGACAACAACATCTTCAACATGAACATTTTGTTTTACAAAATGATATACATGACATCCTGTAGAGATAACAAGAGGAAATACCTTGTCAAGGAAAGCTAACCTTTTAGGAACAAAAGGGGACAATAGTTATAAGCAGAGAGATAACAATGATAGGGTGAGTCATCCAGTTATGAAAAGAAAAGGTTGATGAAGGAGTCCCAGGAAGAGAGGTATACAATAATGAGTCTTCTACAGAGGACACAGCTAAAGTTGAAGATGAACAGGTCCAAGAATTAGAAAACAAAGACTCTGAATCAAATGAAGACATAGATACTCAGACAAACTCAAATCAGTACAACACTTCAAATTCCTCCTCCAGAATCACTCAAAAGAATCATCTTGCAAGTTAGATAATTGGTGAAAAAGACAAAGGTGTACAAACCAGGAGAAGGATAATCAACAACACCGAAAAATCACATATAGCTTTCATATCCATGCTGGAACCCAAGAATTTTAATGAAGCTAGCAAATATGACCATTGGGTTAAAGCAATGAATGATGAACTTGATCAAATTGAGAAAAACAATACTTGGGATAAGGTTCATAGACCTGAAGGTAAAAATATCATTGGTTCCAAATGGATCTTTAAGAATAAGTTGAATGAGCAGGGACAAGTTGTCAAGAACAAAGCAAGCTTGGTCTGTAAAGCTATGCTCAAATAGAAGGATTGGATTTTGATGAAACATTTGCACCCATAGCAAGATTAGAAGCTATGAGAATATTTCTTGCCTATGTTTTTCATAAAAGGTTTAAATTCTATCAAATGGATGTCAAGTCATCTTTTCTAAATGGAGATTTAAATGAAGAAATCTATATGGAAAAACTAGAGGGTTTCAAACTATCTGATAACCCTGACTTAGTATGCAAGCTGAAGAAAGATTTATATGGGTTAAAACAAGCCCCTTGTGCCTAGTATGATAGACTGGATACATATCTCAAAGAAAAAGGGTTCAAGAGAGGAACAATTGACAACAATCTATATATCAAAATAGAGGATACTGATTTTCTCATCGTGTTGGTCTATGTAGATGACAACATCTTCAGATGTAATAAGGATTCATTGGTACAATGATTTGCTTCTTCCATAGAGTCTGAGTTTGAAATGTCTATGATAGGTGAGATGTCATTTTTTCCTAGTCTGCAAATTACGCAGAGGTCTGAAGGGATGTTCATTTCTCAATAAAAATATCTAAGAGAAATGTTGAAAAGTTTTTAAATGGAAGATTGTAAAACTGTGAGCACACCTATGGTTACTGTATACAAATTAAGCAAGGATGATGCCTTACCTGATGTTGATAAAAGTTCATATAGGTCAATGATAGGCAGCCTGTTGTACATCACAACATCTCACCCAGACATAATGCATGTTGTTGGAATGGTAGGAAGATATCAGTCTGCACCTAAACAAAGTCATTTGCTAGCTAGGATATTCAGATATTTGAAAGAAACAATGAACTATGGCCTATGGTATCCTAAGAATCATAATTTTCAATTATCAATCTACTCAGATGCTAATTGGGCTAACTGCATGGATGAAAGTAAAATCACGAGTGGAGGTGTGTTCTTCTTAGGAGATTCTATAGTAGCATGGTTGAGTAAAAAGAAACGTTCCATTTCTTTATCAACTATA
>JZKD02S0288225.1:52638-71548 GCA_000966675.3 Picea glauca
ATTCATTGTGATAACACTAGTGCCATCAGTGTGTCCAAGAATCCTGTATTCCACTCCAAGACCAAGCATATTCCCATAAAATACCATTTTCTGAGAGAGCAGGTCACTAATCAGATTGTTTAGGTCCATTACATTCCAACCAAAGAACAAATTGCAGATATATTTACTAAACCCCTAGCCAAGATACCATTTGAATATCTTTGTCAGAAGTTGGGTGTCATCCCATATCACAGCTAAGAGAGTCCATCATGTTAGGGGGGGTTTGTATTGATTGAATATTTGATACATCCGAAAAATACTGCAATAGCTTAGGGGGAGCATGTTTTCCTTGACATTGATGTCAAAGGGGGAGAAAAGAACATGTTTGGGTGCCTTTGTTGCCATCAATCCCAAAGGGGGAGATTGTTGGAATGTTCTACAGGCAGCGTATGCTTGTCATTGATGGAAAGTACAACAACAATGATGGCTTGAGTACAAGTATAATGTGCCAGGTGGGCACCAGAAGTATTTTGGGAAGATGCAGTAGAGAAAGCTCGTGAAGACTAGAAGAGATAGTGCAAAGGTGCACACAGAGTGCAGAGTATGCATGTTTTTCATTGATGGCAAAGATCACGACTAGTAGCGCAAGGCTAATGGAATGGCAATGACAAGTTCAACAAGTGATCATTGGATCCCATTCCGAAGCGTAAACTCCAGGAGTCAAGAGTCGATACTCTTCATCACAGGAGTCCCGAAGTTGCGAAATGAGAAATTCCGAAATCCCTAAATAGAAACATCAACCAGAGTTTCGAATACCGAGAGTTGGAGGAGTCAAGAGTCGAGACTCTTCATCACAAGAGCCCTGAAGTGCCAAAATGAGAAATAACGAAATCCTAAAACAAGCACATCAACCAGAGTTTCAGATACCAGGAGTTGGAGGAGTCAAGAGTTGAGACTCTTCATCACAGGAGTCCTGAAGTTGCGAAATGCGAAACGCTAAAATCCCGAAACAGGCACATCAACCGAAGTTTTGGATACTGAGAGTTGGAGGAGTCAAGAGTTGAGACTCTTCATCACAGGAGTCCCAAAGTGACAAAATGCAAAATTGTGAAAGGCACTAACAACCAAGCTCTATTTTGTAGCTCGTGACATGGAGACTCGAGATGACTCATCACAAAATCCCTAAAATGTGAAAGTGTGAAATAAATTTTTGAATAAGGCCGTGGTCATAGCCAGTGGTCACATCTATGGAAGATGGAGGAAGGAGATAGTGCAACCAATATCCATTTCGGGGATCGCGACTTGGAGTGTCGAGACACTTCATCACAGGAATTTCGAAATGTCGAATGCCAAAATGTTGAAATGCCAAAATGTTGATGTAGCCAGTGGTCACCATCAATGGTCACATATGTGGAAGGAGCTAGCATAGCTAGGCTCCATTTCAAGGTTCGCACTGTAATTGCTAGAAACCACTGATGGTTTCTACCAGAGGACTCAAAGAGACTTCAAGTTGATAACCAGAGAAGTTGAAGGGTCTCAAGACATCTTGAAATGAAATGAAGGGTGTTCATACAGACTATTGATAGATGGACTACCGAGGGAGCATGGAACTGCAACAGAGGGAATGAGTTGAACTGTGATAGAGAAGACAAATAGTCTCAACTGCTAGAGAGGCTAAGGAATCTCAACATAATACCCAGTGATGATGGACACATGAGTTGAACAACCAGAGAAGCTGAAGAGTTGCCATGATGATCAGGCAGAGCACTCAACATGGGGAGAGGATGTAGAAGCATTGTGAATAGAGCATGCAAGGGAAGCACACAGGGAATAAAAATGAAGAATAGAGAAGAGATTGGTTTTTGTTGAGAGTGATTCAGGTGTGTAGAAGGAGGCCGAGTGCAGCAACTAAAATGCACAGAAGAGGAATGGTGCATAGATGGGACATGGCGCACAGAGTATAAAGCACAACAGAATTAAAGAACAAAGATGCATAACTGAGACAGTAAAATAAGGTTGAGGTGCACTTGTAGAGAAAAACATAAGATCAGAAAGCATAAGAAGATGCAAACAAAGAGACACTGATACAGGAGAGTAGAGCATCATAGAAAAACAGTGATAAGCCTGGTAAGCCAATGACAACTATTCAATCACTGTAATAAGTTTCAGTAGAAAATGTTTATAATCAGGGTGGTAGGGAGGTGCTAGGGAGGACTGTTCTCCTCAGAGGTTCAAGCGGGTTCTTGAACACAGGGAGTTGTAGCTTCCATTTGGTTGCATCCAGAGAAACTAGGGTGACAGGGTGGTGCAAGGGAGAACTGTTGTTCTCTATTTTACAAGTTGGTGCCTGTGTGACTAGAAGTTGCTGCTTCCATCCAGTTGGTGCTGGAACACTTAGGGATTTGTTGCTTCCTTCTAGTGGGTGATAGAGAAACCAGGGAGCTGTTGCTTCCTTCTAGTGGGTGCTAGAGAAACCAGGGAGTTGGTGCTTCCTTCTAATAGGTGCTAGAGAAAACGGAGAGTTGGTTCTCTCAGCAAGTTGCAGCTTGCAAAACAGAGGTTGTATCCTCACAATGAGTTGGAGCTCATATGTATGATAATGTACAGAATGTAAAGATTACTTATCATACCAAGAAGAAGAAGAGGTTTTTACCCTTTATGGGTTTCCTCAGGAAAGATCTATCTCCGTGTATCTCATATGTGTGAATGATGCTGAATGTTCTATTGCTTACTTCCCTACATTATCTTGATTGTCATTGAGTGCTCTGTAAGGAGTTTAAAATAATCATAATTGTTTAAGAACGATAACAACTGATTCACCCCCCCCCGGTCTCAGTTGTCTAACACTTGGTATCAGAGCTGGACCCTCTTATCTAAGGGTAGATCCTATAGCTTAAACATGTCAATCCATGAAGGAAATTTAACAAATAAGGCTCATCTTTTCAATGGAATAAACTTTGCCTTCTAGAAGGTTAGAATGAGAACATATCTAATGGCCTTAGGTGTTGATGTTTGGGATGTAGTAGAGACTGGATACATAAATCCTATTGTGCTTGTTGGAAAATGTTTAACATGCAACATATTCTTGTCACTGATGGCAAGTACAACAATGAAGATGGCATGAGTACATGAAGAATGTAACAGACGGGCACCAAAAGTATTTTGGGAAGACGCTGCAGAGAAAGCTCAATAAGATCAGAAGAGATAGTGCAGAGGATGCTTGGCATGCTTTATAGGTAGTATGCGCTTGTCATTGATGGTAGGATCAGAGTGTGCATCGATGGAAAAATAGGAACAAAGTAAGCTCAAGAGGAATTAACGCATAGTCGAATGCAATGTGTAGGTGTGCACCAGGGATGAGGTTAACTCATGGCTAAAGCTCAAGAAAGATAGCGTACTTAGGATCACATGCGGATCAAAGGATGAGGCCTTTGACACTTAGAAATTCTTCCAAGTAAGGAGGATGCGTAATCTTGGAGGAAAAGCATCGGTGATCATTGGATCCCATCTTGAATTCTTGATGATGGTCAAATCTCAATGTAGACAAGAGGAGTGCGCAGATATGGAGGATAGATCTCGGGCGTTATATCCGATCGCAGGGTCCGACCACCGTTGGATTGAGGAGAACTTGCACGTTCTTTAAAGTTCAAGGAGTAGAGGGCTCACAAAATCCCGAAAGAAGGAGGACCATCCATCTTCAGGCAGGACACGTGGGGATAGATCATCAGTTCGCTGACTAGAGAGTAAAAGGAAAGATGTTCCCTAACCTCTCGAAATCGCGATATCTGAAATCATGATTTAATCTCAGCCGTTAGATTAAGTTTCAATCTAGACTGTTGATTCCATTCCATGTCAGAGTTTTGGGGATCGAGAGTTGGAGATGTCAAGTAATATCATCCACATAAATCACGATTTCGCGATATGCAAAATCGCGACTTAATCATAGCCGTTGAATCAATATCAGATCTGTATCGTTCATCCAACTCCATATCGGAGTTTTGTGAATTGTGACATGGAGAGGGAAAAGAAACAATGAAGCAAGAATTCCGAAATCGCGATATGTGAAATCACGATTTAATCGAAGCCATTGAATCAAGATTGAATCGGGACCGTTGATCCAAGTCCATTTCGGGGTTTCGAGGATCGAGTGTTGGAGATGTCAAAGAATATTAACATCAAGAATCATGATATCACGATATGCGAAATCGCGACGTAATTACAACCGTCAGATCAAGATATGATCTAGACCGTTGATACGACTCCTTTATGGAGTTTCATGGATCGGGACTTTGAAGTGACAAAAACACTGAACGTCAAGAGTGTCGAAATCGCGATATGCGATATTGCGATTTAATCGTAGCCATCAGATCAAGATGTGATCTAGACCGACGATCCGACTCACGTCAGCATACCACGTCAGCTAGGAACACGTGGCACAACCAGGTAATGAAAAGTGTCATACTGATTCAATGTTTCAGGCACATGTAAGTCACGAATCAGAGTGACACATGGCAGTATTCAACACGTGTCAATCCACGTGTGATGTCAGCAGATTTACACCACTTTGGAGTTTCAGAAATTCGGAGATGGACAGATGTCGGAGGATGAGGAGGGGCTAAAGGGAACAAACCTTGTCGCATGGTCAGGTGGAGAACAGATGGCAGGTGGGGAGGAGAATGATACAAAAGGTGACACGAAAGGAATGGGGCCCTTCATCAATACCCCACCATTCCAGACCCCCCCCGCCCTTTAATTAAAGGTAGAATGGAAAAGGGGGTCTAAAATCACCTTGAGCATCGTTGATCTGGGCACTCTAATTCCAAACCCCACCCCCCTCCGCTTAAAGGTATAATGGCAGGGGGGCTCCGAAATCCAATCCCGACCATAGACCTGGGAACACATTTTTTGGTCATCCAGATTTGCTTGCTGCATATCCAAAAGGTGCATTTGTGCCCCAATCTTAGGAAGGCATAAGCACGACATAGTATAGCTATTAGAAACCACTTATGGTTTCAGCCAGAGGACTCGAAGACACTTGGGGATGATTGACAGAGAAGGTGAAGAGCCTCTGGGAATATTCAAGAGGGATGAAGATGTTCATGAAGGTGATTGACATCTAGATGGGCATTGAGGCCTGTAATTGAAATAGAGAAGGTGAGCTCAACTATCACAGAGAAGATGAAGAGTCTCAAACTACCAGAGAGGCTGCGGAATCTCAATACAACATACAGTGATGTTGAACGATTGGAAAACGACCATAGAAGCAGAAGAGTCATGATAATGATCAGACAGAGCACTCAAGTTGTGGAGGAATTTGGCACGGAGTGAGCATGCAAAGGCATCATGAAGATTGCATGCACAAAGACAACTGAGACTATAAGAATGCAAAAGAAAGAAGAGAGTTGTTTGTCGTGGTGGAGGAGGAATTGAGGTGTGTACAAGGAGGGAGAGCGCAGGAGTAGAAATGCACAGTAGAGGAATGTTGCACTAAAAGGATATGGCACAAAGAGCATAAAATGTAGAAGAACAGAAAGTACAAAGTGGGTGCAGAAGACACTGATGTAGACAGGGCAGAGCAGTGTAACAGAACAACGACAAGGCTGGTAAGCTATTGAATAATTTTATATCGCTGTAATAAGTTTCAATAACAAAGAATTTATAAACCACAGTGGTTGGGAGGTGCTAGGGGGGACTGGTGTCCTCGAAGGTTCAAGTGGGTGCTTGAACACAGGGAGTTGGTGCTTCCTTCTAGTTGGTGCTAGAAAAACCAGGGAGTTGGTGCTTCCTTCTAGTTGGTGCTAGAGAAACTAGGGAGTTGGTGCTTCCTTCTAGTCGGTGCTAGAGAATCCAGCGGGTTGGTGCTTCCTTCTAGTGGGTGCTAGAGAAAACAGAGAGTTGGTGCTCTCAGCAAGTTTCAACTTGCAAAATAGAGGTTGTAGCCTCATTATGAGTTGGTGCTCATATGCATGATAATGTAAAGAATGTAACTATTACTTATCATATAAATAAAAAGAGGTTTTTACCCTGTATGGGTTTCCTCGGGAAATATTTGTCTCTGTGTTTCTCATATATGTGACTGATGTTGAATGTGCCATTGTTTATTTCCCTGCATTATTGAGATCATCATTCAGTGTTTCTGCAAAGAGTTTAAAAGAAGCATAATTGTTTAAGCACGGTAATAACTGATTCACCCCCCCTCTTAGTTGTCCAACAATTGGTATCAGAGTTGACCCCTTTTATCTAAGGGTAGATCCTAGAGATTAAACATGACAAGCCATGAAGGGACTCTAGTCACTAGGCCTCCTCTATTTGATGGAATGAATTTTTCTTTTTGGAAGGTTAGAATGAGAACATACCTAATGGCCTTAGGAGCTGATGTCTGGGATGTAGTAGAGACTAGATACATAAAGCCTGTTGTGCTATCCTCCAAAGATGATAAGTTAGAATTTATCTTTAAGGCTAAGGGAATGAATGCTATCTTGAATGGACTTGCAGAAGCTAAGTTTGTGAAGGTGATGCATCTTCAAGCTGCTAAGGAAATGTGGGACAAACTCATTAAGAGTTATGAAGGTAATGAGAAGGTGAAAGATGCTAGGCTTCAAACCTATAGAGTACAGTTTGAAAAGCTACAGATGAAAGAAGATGAAACCATTGGGAAGTATTTTCTGAGAGTTGAAGAACTAGTAAATGCAATGAAAGCACTTGGTGAAAAAATTGAGGAACCCTCTTTAGTTCAGAAAATTTTGAGATCTCTGCTAGATAGGTTCAACCCGAAGGTCTCTGCTATAGAATAACTTAATGATATAAAGACTTTGTCCTTTGATCAACCTATAGGAACGTTGACTGCATATGAGATGAGGATAGTTACAGATAAACCCTCCTCTAGAGAAGCATCATTTAAAGAAGATAAGAATGAAGATTCTGAGCCTGATGAAATTGAAGCAAAATTCGTTAGAAGACTAAAGAAAGGATCAGGCAAGTACCAAGGAAAGATACCCTTCAAATGTTTCAGCCATGGTAAGATAGATCATTTTTCAAATAAATGTCCACACAAGAAACACGATCAGAACTATGAAGGTGAAGAGAAACACAAATCCAAGAGATTTTATAAAAAGAAAAGTTTATGTGTAAACATTGATGAATCCTTAGAAGAAACCGATACTGACTATTCCTTTGAGGACAAGGTAAATGACTTCATGCTTATGGCCAAAGAGGATTATGATAATGAAAGCACATTCAGTGATGAGAATGATGAAGAAGTTGTGGTTGATATGGAAGGAGAACTGATCATTGCACTAGAAGAGATTGATAGACTCGGAATTAAGAACAGAAAGCAAAACCAATTGCTGATACAGTTCGAGAAAGACAATAAACATCCTGATGAAGACCTTGCCCTACTAAAAGTGAAATTAGAAGAGGCAAAGAAAATTGAGATATTCTAAAACATTAGCTATCAGAAAAGAGGGCAAGATCTGAAGCCCTGGAAGAATAAGTAGTGAAAAATAGGAAAGAGATGGAGAAGTTTCAAGCCTTGTATCATCAGAATCTATCAAGTATCAAAGCCTTAAAAGGATTAGCCACCATTCTGAATCAACAAAGGAATCCAAAGCTGAAAAATGGTTTGGGTTATGAAGAGGGATCAAGTAGTGGTCAGCCAAGAAACAAAGAACCCATCAATTTTGTCAAAGCTAGTGTCCATGTCAAATCGACAACCAATGACAACAACAAACCTGCAGAAACAAAGGAAGACAATTAGCTGCCCAGGGCAAGTAAATAAAAAAGTGCCAGGACTGAATTTGTAGAACAAATAAATAATGCACTCCCTGCTCAAAGACATCATCAACATGAAAGAAATCGATTTTCTCAAAGAAGACAACCTTTCTCCAGGTACAAAGAATTTTTCTATGGATATTGTTTCTACTGTTCCAACTTTGGTCACAAAGCTGTAAATTGTTCCTTAAGACTTAGACATGAGAAATTAAAATTTCCAAGAAATAAATATCTGCCACAACAAAGAATGATATGGCAAAGTAACAAACCATCACAGATTGCAAATTGCCAAATTAAGTCTAGAGACATGCAACTGAGGAAGTCAAGGATTAATAAACAGCCAATGAGTAGACAACACTGCAACAATAACTTTGACCTATTGAACAATGATATTGAATGTTATAAATGTCACAACTTTGGCCACAAAGCTGCAAACTGCCATCTCAAGAATTACAAATCAGATCCAATGATAAAGTTCTTAGATAGAAAGACCAACACATGGAAGAGGAAAGATAGTGAAAAATGTGCTCAAGCACTTTCAACTCAAAAACAAAAGGCCTCTGGAAATATAGACAGTGGATGTTTCAAGCATGTGACTAGAGACAAAGATAATCTATTGTCCATAAGTAAAAGAAAAACAGGAAATGTGATCCTTGAAAATTATGAACTAGGCAAAATCAAGGATAGAGGGATGATGAGTTTGAGTAATGACAAAGGAGATGCCTAGTATGTTCTGCTTGTGGATGATTTGAAACATAATTTACTCAGTACAAGTCAAAAATGTGACAGAGGCAGTGAAGAAGTGTTCACATCCAAAGAATGTAAGGTAAATTTAAACTCGAGACAAGTGGTGAATAAAGGCATAAGGACAATTAATGATGTTGAAATTGAATCCTCCCCTGCAAGTAAAGAAGAAGATTCAGATACAATAAAAACATGTTCAGTTAGCATTTGCCCCATGGATGAAGTAGGAGAAGAACCATGTCATAAGCTGGAAGTAGAATTCTTGAAGGTTGAGAAGTTAAACACCCAAAGCAAGTTCTTAAACAGCTCCATGACCCCAGATAAGATCTTGGATAGTCAGAGATCACCAAATGAAAAATCTGGTATTGGATACAACAAGGAAGAAATCAGTACTCCTAAGAAACCTGATACAGGTCCTCTGTCTGTGAAAAAAAAAAGTAGGTATGAGAGTGGTAGTAACATCTTTTTCTTTTGATTGAATATGGTCATAAAAGCGTTGGATGGTAAGCATCATGAAAGAAAAATGAAAATTGCAGTGATAGAGATCGATGAGAATCGATGGGGAGATCCAAGGGTTGTTTGAAAAGTACGAGATACAATTACGCAATATGTCAATAGGACAATAGCTCTTCAACAACAACATTTTGTTTTACAAAATGTTTTACATGACATCCTGTAGAGATAACAAGAGGAAATACCTTTTCAAGGAAAGCTAACCTTTTAGAAACAAAGGAGAGCAATTAGTCAGAAGCAGAGAGATAATAGTGATAGGGGGTGTCATCCACTCATGAAAAGAATAGGTCGATGAAGGAGTCCTAGTAAGAGAGGTGAGAAATTTTGAGTTTTCCACAGAGGATACAGCAGAAGTTGAAGATGAACAGGTCCAAGAATCAGAAAGAAAAGGCTTTGGTTTAGATACAAATATTCTGCAGGCCTCAAATGAGAGAGTCCATCCCGTCAGGGGGAGTTTGCATTGGTTTAATATCTGATACCTCCTAAAAATACTGTAATAGCTCAGGGGGAGCATGTTCTCTTTGACATTGATGTCAAAGGGGGAGAAAAGAATCTTGGTGCCTTTGTTGCCATCAATGCCAAAGGGGGAGATTGTTGGAAAATGTTTAATAGGCAAGATATACTTGTCATTGATGGCAAGTACAGCAATGAAGATGGCATGAGTACAGGAAGAATGTAACAGACGGGCACCAGAAGTATTTTGGGAAGATGATGTAGAGAAAGCTCAATAAGATCATAAGAGATAGCGCAGAGGATGCTTGGCATGCTTTATAGGAAGTATGCGCTTGTCATTGATGGCAGGATCAGAGTGTGCATCGATGGAAAAACAAGAACAAAGTAAGCTCAGGAGGAATTAGCGCAGAGTCGAATGCAGTGCGTAGGTGTGCACTAGGGATGAGGTTAACTCATGGCTAAAGCTCAAGGGAGATAGCGTACTTAGGATCATAGGCGGATCAAAGGTCGAGGCCTTTGACACTTATAAATTCTTCCAAGTAAGGAGGATGCGTAAGCTTGGAGGAGAAGCATCGGTGATCATTGGATCCCATCCCGAATTCCCTATGACCGTCAATTCTCAATGTAGACAAGAGGAGCGCATAAATATGGAGGATAGATCTCGAGCATTAGATCCGAACACAGAGTTCGACCACCATTGGATCAAGGAGAACCTGCATGTTCTTTAAAGTGCAAGGAGTAGAGGGCTCACAAAATCCCGAAAGAAGGAGAACAATCCATATTCAAGCAGGACATGTGGGGATAGATCGTCAGTTTGCTGACTGGAGAGTCAAAGGAACGATGTTCCCTAACCTCTCGAAATCGCAATATCTGAAATCGTGATTTAATCTCAGCCATTAGATTAAGGTTCAATCTGGACTGTTGATTCCAGTCCATGTCGGAGTTTCGAGGATCGAGAGTTGGAGATGTCAAGTAATATCATCCACAGAAATCCCAATTTCACGATATGCAAAATCGCGACTTAATCGCAGTCGTTGAATCAAGATCAGATCTAGACCATTGATCCAACTCCATATCAAGGTTTCATGAATTGCGACATGGAGAGGGAAAAGAAACAATGCAACAAGAATGTCGAAATCGCGATATGCAAAATCACAATTTAATCATAGCCATTGAATCAAGATTGAATCTGGACTGTTGATCCAAGTCCATTTCGAGGTTTCAAGGATCAAGTGTTGGAGATGTCAAAGAATATTAACATCAAGAATCCTGATATCGCGATATGCGGAATCACAACGTAATTGCAACCGTCAGATCAAGATATGATCTGGACCGTTGATACGACTCCATTACAGAGTTTCGTGGATCGGGGCTTTGAAGTGAGAAAAACACTGAATGTCAAGAGTGTCGAAATTGCGATATGTGATATTGCAATTTAATCGTAGCCATCAGATCAAGATGTGATCTGGACCATCATTCCGACTCATGTAAGCATACCACGTCAGCTAGGAACATGTGGTACAAACAGGTAATGACAAGTGTCAGACTGATTCAACATTTCAGGCACATGTAAGTCACGAATCAGAGTGACACGTGGCAATATTCAACATGTGTCAATCCACGTGTGACGTCAGTATATTTACACCACTTCAGAGTTTTGGAAATCGGGATATGGACAGATGTCAGAGTATGAGGAGGGGATAAAGGGAACGATCCTTATCGCATGGTCAGGTGGAGAACAGACAACAGGTGGGGAGGAGAATGATACAAAAGGTGACACGACATGAATGGGGCCCTTCGTCAATACCCCACCATTCCGGACCCCCCCCTTTAATTAAAGGAAAATGGAAAAGGGGGTTTGGAATTGCCTTGACCATCGTTGATCTGGGCACTCTAATATTGGCCACTCGAGAGATGCGCGCCCAATTCTGGACCCCCCCCCCCACCTCTACTTAAAGGTAGAATGGCAGGGGGGCTGCAGAATCCAATCCTGACCGTAGATCTAGGAAGATAGATTCTAACCTTCCAGATTTTCTCGCTGCATATCCAAAAGGTGCATTTTCACCCCAATATTATGAAGACATAAGCACGACATAATATAACTGCTAGAAACCACTGATGGTTTCAGCCAGAGGACTCGAAGACACTTGGGGATGATTGAAAAAGAAGCTAAAGAGCCTCTAGGAATCTTCAAGAGGGATGAAGATGTTCGCGAAGGCGATTGATAGCTAGATGGGCGTTGAGTCCTGTAACTGAAACAGAGAAGGTGAGCTTGACTGTCACAGAGAAGACGAAGAGTCTCAAACTACCAGAAAGGCCGAGGCATCCCCATACAAAATATAGTGATGGTGAACGATTGGAAAATGAACAGAGAAGCCAAGGAGTCACGATAATGATCAGACAGAGCACTCAAGTTGTGGAGGAATTTGGCACAGAGTGTGCATGCAGAGGCATCACGAAGATTGCATGCACAAAGACAACAGAGACTATAAGAATGCAAAGGAAAGAAGAGAGTTGTTTTTTGCAGTGGAGGAGGAATTGAGGTGTGTACAAGGAGGTAGAGTGCAGGAGAAGAAATGCACAGTAGAGGAATGTTGCACCGAAAAGATATGGTACAAAGAGCATAAAATGTAGAAGAACAGAAAGTGCAAAGTGGGTGCAGAAGACACTGATGTAGACATGGCAGAGCAGTGTAACAGAACAGCAACAAGGTTGGTAAGCCATTGAATAATTTTATATCACTGTAATAAGTTTCAGTAACAAAGAATTTATTAACGAAGGTGGTTGGGAGGTGCTAGGGAGGACTGGTGTCCTCGAAGGTTCAAGTGGGTGCTTGAACACAGGGAGTTGGTGCTTCCTTCTAGTTGGTGCTAGAGAAACCGAGGAGTTGGTGCTTCCTTCTAGTTGGTGCTAGAGAAACCAGGGAGTTGGTGCTAGAGAATCCAGGGGGTTGGTGCTTCCTTCTAGTGGGTGCTAGAGAAAACAAAGAGTTGGTGCTCTCAGCAAGTTGCAGCTTTCAAAACAGAGTTTGTAGCCTCATTATGAGTTAGTGCTCATATGTATGATAATGTAAAGAATGTAACTATTACTTATCATATAAAGAAAAAGAGGTTTTTACCCTGTATGGTTTCCTCGAGAAATATCTGTCTCTGTGTTTCTCATATATGTGACTGATGATGAATGTGCCATTGTTTATTTCCCTGCATTATTGTGATCATCATTCAGTGTTTCTGCAAAGAGTTTAAAAGAAGCATAATTGTTTAAGCACGGTAACAACTAATTCACCCCCCCCCCCTCTCGGTTGTCCAACAGTGATAGCTTCCAAGGATGATAAGTTATAATTTAGATTTAATGCTATCCTAAATGGACTTGAAGAAACCAAGTTGAACCAATCTTGGGTTATCTATCTATTTTCTCTACCGAGGAAAGCTCCATTGTGTAGTTCGACTACAACAGTTTCCTGGCCAAGAATATTCATGAACAACTGTTCAGATTCTCCATAGAAGGCATGTTCCAGTATTCTTCAATACTGGCATATTTGTTCATATTTTTCCAAACTAGCAAGTTCCTTTTCCCCATGCAAAATCTAGATAAGAATTTAAAACCACAGTTGGTCACATCCTAGACATCACTGCTGAGAAGGAATTCACCAGAATTCACTTTCAATCAGTTCATAGATTAGTTATACCATATTATGGTTAGCATGCTTAGCGGAAGACAAGAACCAAGGATAAACATAGAAATCCAGCAGATTTTACATCTCTCAAAACCAGCCAAGACTGGAGATTGGTACCTGTACCAGAACCACATAGATATTAAAATTTATAAATGTGAGTTGTCCCCTTACAAACTACCTAGATATTGTCTCGTGTGGATATTCACCTTGGAATATATTAGGCAAATGATTAACTACGATGATATTCATTTCGTATCCTTCAATAAGAAACAACAATTGAGGATCAAAGGACTGATAGGACCATTCATCTGTAATAGCTGAGATGTGGGGTCAATGGCCAACAACCTTTTGAAAGAGATGAATTTCAACACCAATTTTCCTTGGCACTATGATCCATGTGGGATTATAGCAGAAGCAAGGCTAATGAATAAAAACTCTCCATATGCTCATGTTCCCAAGTGATAAACTGAGAGGTTCATGAACCAGACAGAATGGGAAGTGAACACTTTGGAAGATTGAGAACAACAACCTCCTTCAGCCAGTGTTTCACAAACCATTACTCCACGGGTACCAGCAGAGAAGAGGACTAGAAAGGAAGTCTCATCTTCAGTCACTGAAGTGTCAGTGAAAGATTTCTACGTTTACAAGAAAAGGAATAAGACCAGTCATACAACTGACAGGTCAAGAGAGGAAGAGGCCAAGTCCACGATTGTAGTCAAAGGAGAAAACTCACCATTGTTCTCAAGCAGTCAGTAGATAATGTCTACTTCCACTTCAAAGAAGTAGACATATACCACTTTGACTTCCCAACCATCTCAAAGGCCTACAAAACTAAGTATTTTTGAAAAATATGATTTGATTAAGAAGAAGAATGAGATGCTAACCAACAACACCTATGGTCAAATCTAGAAGAAAACATCCACAACACATCATAGGTTGTCTCTTCTTTTGATAAAGAAAAAGGGAGAATGCACATGGCATTTTTGCAGGCACAAGTGCCCCATCCAAATGAAATCATTGTTTACTAAATATCAACATTTGAATTTGACCTCAAGGAAGTACTTCCAATTGATCAGATGGACTTACATAGGAAGATTGGAGAAAATGTTTTTTCAACATTGGAAAACGCTTCCACAACTGCTACAAGGTTGCAGGATTCCCTAAATAATGTTCAAACTCAGTTAAAACTGGAGAAAGTGTCTTCTTTTGCAAAAGAAAACAAGATCAAGTCTTTGGAAGAGTTGGTACTAAAAATTGGGTATGATCCCTCCAATGTGAAAGTAGTTGAAGAACTGCTAAAGAAAAAGAATGTTGACATAGCATATTTGAGGAAACAATTAAAATTTCCAGCTATTGAAGACTCATAGGCCAAAGACATGGCCAAGACAGAGGGCCAAAAAGAAGAAATGCTAAAGTTAATCATGGAACAGAACACTCAGATCGAGGAGATGGAAGCAAATTTGGAAAGGTTGGTAAAAGAAAAGGAAAAAAAGTGTCCATGGAGGTCATCCCATTGAGTGCAATTCCCCTCATGGGAGTTAGCACAATGACAACATCAACAACCACCACTACATAACTTCCATCAGGTGCCCAAGCAACATTTCTAGAGACATCTTAAGCTTTAGCAAAGTCAATTGAGGAAATGAATTTACAAGGAGTAGAAATTAAAAAATTGTAGCAAGAGATGGAGCATCTCCAGAAGATTAAATATTCTTTCCATGCCAGATACAACACTGAGAGGCACACATCAGAAAAACTGAAGCAGGAGATACAACAACTAAAAAAGTAAACAATTGTGGGAAAAACACTAGCAGAAGCCAAGGAGAACATTTGGATGGATATCTCAAAATCCATGACATAAATATAGCCCCTCGTGCAGATCATGTTTGAGAAACACAAATTGGTGTTAAGGAGTAAGCAGGCCATTGACAGGATCAAGGGAGAGTTGGGAGAAATTCATAGAGAAGCAAATGAAACCATCAAGTTTATAATTTCAAAGACTAAGGATGAGCTCAAAAGTCTGGAAATTGAGGATAGGACTGAGACTATCATCGAAATCAAGAAAGTCCTGACCAAGAGAGGACTAATGTTACAGTTAGAGGAGAGAGCCCAGAACATGGATATCATAGTTGAGATATTCTTCAACAAGATTGATGCTTTGCAGAATAAAGGCCTTCCCAATTTACTATTTTTAAATAACAAATTGATGACCTTATTAGACTACAAGAAAAATATTGCCATGGTGGAAAAGGATAGCTCAAAGTTTTTAGGAATACAGGGTAGCATAATAGGTAAGGAATTCTTAGAGACTCTGTAGTTGGACCTCGGTATTCAACATGAAATCAAGTAAATTTTCATCACCAAACCAACTTTCACCAAATATACAGAAATGGATGAAGTGTATAGAAGATTGCTAAAAGTCACCATTCCCAGTCCACAGAGATGGGAGGATTTGTGCACTCTTATCGAGTGAGTGATGAGGTGTACATTCCAAGTCAGCATGCAAAACAGTCAAAGTCAATTTGATGACTCGCGAACAACCTTCCCCAAAATAAACACAAAGAATCCAATAGATCATTAGCAATTCCTACAATTTTGTATTCTGTTATCTACTTGGTTAGCTTTGGATTTTGACACGTCCTCATCATTAATGATAGGATTGATTGTAATATTTTCTATAAATGGTTCAAGTTTCCAAGTATTGAGGGTTGATTTTTATCCCCAAGAAAGCTGTAAGCACTGTAATCATTCTCAAGAAATCTACCAGTAATAAAAAGGACGTTTCACAAGATTCCTGCGTGTTAATTTTTGGTGAGGTTTACTCCTCTTCGTTGAATGTTTTTTCTATCTTCGTAATCATCTATGTTTTCTATATTGGATCATTTAAAAGAAGTTAAAGTTTCATAATCTATCTTTGTATAATCTGTTTCTGGCTTTTAAATATCTAAGTGTTTGTCTTTCGATTTTAAGATAGAGAAATTTTTAAATGCTTCTTTACTTTAACTGATTATCTCATCTTTCTGCTACCCATCATTTCTATTCTAAAGGATCTAACATTTGCATTATCCCACCTTGTGAAAACACCTTATAAAATCTGTTCTTTGGTCTCAAACTTTATAAAACAGACCCTATATTCCAATGGATGCATAAGCAATATTTCAGCCATCTTATAAAACAAACAACAAAATATTATTTATTTAGCTAGCCTAATATATGAAACCTAGAACATGTTCTATGTGACCTAGAACATAGAACATCTGAATGAATGAGTTCTAGGACTCCTTTTGCCTTGTTGTCCCTCTATGAAACTTGCAAGACTAGATCCTAGTTTTGAGTGGTTGGATAAAGTTATCTCTGATAAATTTATTCTACCTCCCAACAACCTCTGGGAATTTTCAGAGTGATAACAATTTGAATGGATTGATTTCATACAACATGCATCATTGTTGGTTGACACAAATATCACTTCCTTGGTAGAGCCATACGATAGTGTAGGGGTGCAGGTTACAGGGTGACTTGCTTGATGACCTCCACTAAGATGAGGTTAGTCTGGCTACCACTATCAACGATAAAGTGCAACATGGTTATTTTCACCCACAACTATGAATGAATGAGGCACTCGCATTCCTCTAGCTCATCAGGTTCACTGAGTTGGATCTTGGTGGTAGCAACAGTGGCACTAGGTTTTGTGTTATTGATTCATTTCCCCATTTCTAGTTATCACTCATAGTCAGAACTTGCATCTGATTCAGAGGTTTTCACCTTAGGCACCAATGACTTCTTTGAGAGACAATCAATAATGTTATGCTAGGGGCTCTTATGGAAGTCACACCACTTCCCTATATCTTTCTTTGTCTTTCCATTGTCCTTTTTTATTTACAACTTCGATTGGTTTTCCTAAGGCTATTCATATTTTCTCTTCCCTTTTTTTGTGGGTCGGGGATGCCCTTTACCTTCTTATATTGTCAGGTATTGTGAGACCCAAAATGTTGTGTCTTTTGTTTAATATTTTACATGTCAATTGGCCGCACCGAAGGATGAGATGTCCAAAAACTCCATTTATTTTTGGATGTATCTATGAAGACCACTATGATACTTGAGAAACATATGTTGCTCATAATATTTGATACCCAGCTTGGTGTGCAAGGTATGGACGATATTTTTTAACTATAGCACTGCTTGGTCCATTTCCTCTTGTAGTGTGGTCCATTTTGTATGCTTCTCATCATAATTTTCAACAGGGTAGTATTGGTCCTTAATAACATCCCTGAAGGACTCTGAGGTGAGTGTGACTATAAATAATTGTTGAAATAATGTAACTACAAAGAGAATTCTTATTATTTTTTATTATTGGATTAAATCCCCATTGTGGATTAATCATGTTATTATTATTATTATTGTTATTGGATTAATCCCCATTGTGGATTAATCATGTCGGTAATTATATAAGGACCAAATCCCCTTTTGTAGATTGGTCATCGAACAATTACAAAGGGAAGAATAAGAAGTCGGCCCCAACAGTTATTATGGAAGACCCAAAATTAATTAAAGGTGGGTTTACCCACCCAGAGTGAGAGGTTGGCCCTACCAGTTGTGACCTTTCACATGTGTCAGTCTTGTATAAATAAGAGACTAGTGCCTCACTTCAATACACAACTCCCTTGCTCATTCTCTTATGAGGCAAGCTGCAATTACCAGTTGGAGAGAGGAGAAGAAGAGTGGCACATCTCTTGGAGAGGACTATCTGTATTGGTTTGAGTTATATCTTGAACATTGTATAAGCTATTTATGATACGGAAGTTTTTTCTGGGTTTTCTTCCCCTAGAGGGTTTCCCAGGATAAATGTTGTGTCTCTTGTGAATGTGTATTTCTCAGTGATCCTGCTCTTATGGTGATATTATCTATTGAAATGCAAAGAACTATAATAATGGCATAAACATTAACATGGTATCAGAGCCAACCTGAAGAAAGCACAATTTGCAAGAGGAAAAATGTCACTTTTACCGTACCCAAAATTAGGGTTTTGCAAAAGTGAGTATTTTTAGCTCCCTAACCTCCTAGAAAGCTGCGTCCTCCCCCAAGGATCATTTTGGCACTTAGAGTGCACCTTTTCAGTGGATAGATCTTCCGCAAAGTGAAACCCTAGTTTCACAAAGTACCAGAAAACCAATGTACCGGAAGTACCAAAAGTACCAGAGTACCAGAAGTACCAGAAAACAAGAAGCACTAGTCCAGAAATCCGTAGATCAAGTTTGAGAGGGAAAAAGTTGGATTTTCAAAATTCTGACTGCACCAGCTAACTCACCTCAGCTTAGTGCATCTATCCCCTGGATTATAATTTCAAAATTTGAAGTTTGAAAAATTAGGGTTTCCTCATAAAACCCTAAGTTGCAGTTGCAGTTGCAATCTCAGAACCAACTGCAGTTGTAGTACTAGTTGCAGTTGCAGCCATAGAACTAGTTGTAATCACTCTTGAAGATTTTGGTAATGGTTACCGCTGCTACTAGATGGATCCACTACTTGCAAATGCTATCCGAGGTATGTACTCACATATGGTTAATGGTTAAACCCTAAAGAGTATTTGTAGGAGAAGGGATCTTTTTCCATAGATCCAGAAGGATCCCAACATCCAACATATTCAGAGGAATGATGTAACCCAGGTCTGATTATTCTAATATGCATCTATTTGTTATGAAATTATCTTGATCAGTGTTGCATGTTGAAGCTATGATCAAATCATTAGAAGGATTAAAAGTTGATCATAGAGCTTATCCT
>JZKD02S0288225.1:78111-106878 GCA_000966675.3 Picea glauca
CTGTATTGGTTTGAGTTATCTCTTGAACATTGTATAAGCTATTTATGATAAGGAATTTTTTGCTGGGTTTTCTTCCCCTAGAGGGTTTCCCAGGATAAATGGTGTGTCTCTTGTGAATGTGTATTTCTCAGTGATCTTGTTCTTATGATGCTCTTATATATCGAAATGCAAATAACTATAATAATGGCATAAACATTAACAATAATGAGGGTTCTTCTATTTCTTTTTTCTCATAGAAAGTATCCCACAAATTTTTGACATGGGGAACTGCTTTGAGGATCGAAAAGTAATATTTTCTCTATTTGAAAAGTTATGAATAGAAAAATACCCTTCTAGTAGATTCAACCATTTGTCTACAAAATTTGTGTTTATCTGACCTTCAAATATAGGAATATCAAAATTTATCTATACCTTGAAGGGGGTGGAACCTCCTCTCCAGGATGATGTGTTTCCTGTTGGCATTGGTTGAAGGATTTGTACAAAACTATCTAGCATTCCTCTATTGTGTGAAGGCTTCCTCAAGTAACAATTTGAAAGGATCTCTTGTCGCGTTGTATTTATTTTCTCCCAGCATGGAAGGTTGCTTGGGCATGGGAGAGATTTTTTCCTCAAGAGAGGAAATCATGAGACTCAACTCTTTGTACCTTGACTTTGTCAGGGACATGCACTAATCACGACAAGGAGTAGAATGCTCCAATACCACTGATACATATTTTCTGAGTAGAAAAAAATGAAAAAATATTATTATCATTATTAACACAGAGACACAAGGAACAATAACAAAGATAAAGTTAAAATTCATTCTATTCAATAAAGAAATATGTTGAAACTATAAAATGCAGACTTAAAACAAGCTTGTTAGAATGGTGGTGGCTTATCTCTGATAAGAGATGTGACGGTTGCACTCATTTAGAAATATATAAGTACAATCATTCTATGAAATCCTTTTTACAATAAACATGAATGCCAAATCCCTAGACATCCAAAATCATAACTCTACGAGATGAAGAGCCAAAATTCATCTGGGCCCATGTTTGGGACCTGTGTTAGAAAGTAATGGATTTTCTCATTTAATCATAGACAATATAACAATATTGTCACCCAACCATAGGCCAAAGACACCCAGAGCAGCTTAACCTTGACAAAGAATGATTCCGGAAGAACACCAATAGTCAACCAAGGCTAATGCATAAATATAACCAATACTAATCATAAAGTCCATCCATAACCAACAAAAACTCCAAGCCTAAACTAGGAAACCCGATTGTAGTAGTTGTCGGCTGTAACTGATCCCCAGAATTGCACACTAGCCAAGTTCCTACAATGTGCACTTCTTCCCACCTGCAATTTTGAGCAGTGTGTATGAAATGAGGTCTACCTACTTGTATTTATACTATTTCCTGAGCTGTCTAGGATGAAATCTCATTCTGGAGACTAAATACTTAATATTAATTATTTCCTTGAGCCAACTTGTCTTCTAGGATTATGTTCAATGCTTTAGGGTTACTTCTTGCTTCCCGAAATATTCTATTCTCGTCAGGGTTACATGTGGGGGTAAATACCTTCCACATCTACCATAATATCATCACTCCCTCCTAGCTAGGGAGGTCTTGAAGGAAATGGTCTTGAGCACAAATGTACCATTCAATGAGTAGTATCATCATAGTCATAAATACTATCACATGATTATATCATGAGCACCATCATCACTATCAGATTCATATGATAGCATCAATTGCATCATCTCTCAAAACCATACTCCATCTAAGTAATCAGACATGATGTTGAATAAGTCACTCACTACAAAGAGTGATACAATAACCATTCTTCTAATCTGGGCATATGTTCTAGAAGAATAAATGTTTTGGAACATTTTCCATCTGGAGAATCTATGTCCATCAGTACACTGACCATACATCTAGTTGATAATCATTTTCAACACTACTGATACTCTTCAAGGAAAATCAGAACAATTTCATTCAATAGAACACAATTGTGTCTATCCATAGTAGTACACAACTACAATCTAGTTGTACATTACCACACCAAGTATCACACAATGAATTAATCAGTGACACATAGTCACAACCAGTGGAACACATCTACCATAGTAGCATACATCTATTGTCCAGAGACATACAATCTCCATAGAAATCATATCATCTCATATCAACCTGCACAAAAAAACAATGTCATCATATAAACTGAATCATTTGGGCCATTCTTCCACTTACATCTCTGAGATATGGAAGAGCATCTTCCCTCATAAAGTAAGACATCATTCATGAGCTACTGGACTATTATTCTCAAGCATAGAAAAATAATTGCCCTGATTTCTGATCCTGCACCATTCACCTATCTGGGCCATTCCTCTGGCACTAAACAAAGTGCAACCCTAAGAGAATGAGTCTTCCCTATGGAATGCCTATCCTTGATTGTTGAACCTGGACCATTCACCTATCTAGGCCATTCCTTTGGCACTAAACAAAGTGGAAGCTAGAGAGAATGAATCTTCCCTAGGGAATGATTGTCTGGACCATTACCTAAAGAAATGAATGACTTGCAACAACCTCCAAAATAGACCATTCTTTGAAGCTTCTCACAACTGTGAGCTTCGAAAGAATGAATTTCCGGAGAGGCAGACTAGTCTTCTGGACTACTACTGAGAGTGACTTCCAAGAAGAGAGACCATCCTAGACCATTCCCCCACACTAGCCACAATGGGAATCATTGTCTATGGTACATCAAAAATTCATCGAACCATTTTCATTACGAAAATGATCGTTCTATCTGGACCATTTTCTAAACTGGAAAATTCATGTCAATCAAAAATCTCAAACTACTTTCCGAACTGGAAAGGAACAACTCATCTAGGACCATTTTTTGAAATGAAAAATGACTTTCCATAGATCAATAACACATCAGTTCTCACTCCCAACCTAGGATTCATATCTTCCCTTTTCAATAAGGAAGTCGCCTCCATGAGCACTAACTTGTTTCTTGAGTATGAAAACTCTTTCATATTGGATAGAGGCTTTACCAAAATGTCTACTATTTTCTCATCTATGGACATATATTGGAGAATCACTTCTCTTTTTCTGGACTTCATCATGGAGAATGTAATTCTTGATCTCAATGTGCTCTACTATTTCTGGAACACCAGTTTTATATGAAAGATTCATATAGCTTTGATCATTATAGTATATCATAGTTGGATTCAACTCTTTTGTTTCCTACTATATAAGGCTCAAACTGGGAAATATCCAAGTGGCACTTCTTTTGTCATCATGGGAGTTTGTCATGGATTACCAAACCATCATCCTGGACTTCTGAGTAACCATTCTGATACAATATATCTATTATAGAAAGTTTTAACCATGGTTTTGTTGTGCATTTGAGGCTCTGCACCAAGTTGTTTGAATCCATATAAGATCTTCTTCCATCTATATACAAGAGTTTCTTTCTGGTATACCTCAAAAACCTTGAGGTTTCTCTACATATGCTTCTTGTTCAATTACCCTGAAGAGAACATTCCTTACATTCATCTAATGTAAAATCCAACCCATGGATATTGAAGAAGATATAATGGATCATGTAGAGGTATGTCTGGTTTACTGGAACAAGCAATCATCATAGTCTTCTCCCTCCATCTGGGGGAACCTCTATTTCTAAATCTCACAACGCTTCTATCCATGAGTATTTCATACATTGTTCTTCATCACAAATTCTATTTCTTATTCTTGATTGCTTCTAGTGGGTTCAAACCAAGCTCATAGTCTTGGGATTATTGATATAATGACTCATTATTCTAGGTTGTCTTTCTCTCTTGGTATCTTCATGTTCTTCCTCATGTTTCTATTTAGCTCTTGGGTCCATGGATTTTTATATAAATTCCATTCCCTGAAGTTTCTGACTTTCTTCCTTTCATCATAGGATCATGGATGTGGATGGACAACCAATGAAACTTTAAGGTTTATTTTTGAAGAAGAATTATTCTCAAGTCAAATTGAACACATGTTTCTTTTCATGGTTACTACCATTGATGAGAACATAGATATATACTTCATAATCTTCAATCGATCATATTATCTAGGATTATCTCCCTCTTAATCCTTGCTTCATGCATGAATGCATGCTCTTATTTTGGAATTATATAATCAACTCCCTCCATATAAGAGAGTCCATGCTTTTGTCAGGATGCTTATTTCCTTCTGCAAAGTGTCACAAGTCGTTTCCTTTTAATTTTTTCCTTCTTTTGATTTTTACTTCTTCGAGGTTTCTTCAATTTTGATTCTGATTTCGGCAGTTGCAATAGCTTCCACAAGAATTGTTACAAAGGAATGTCAATGTACTTCATCTTTCCATGTGAATTGCTTGTCTTAGATTCATCGTGATATGGAGACTTATCTTGTTATTCTTCCATAGGTATTGTTTCTATTTGAACATCATATCTTCTAGGAAATAGATATGCAAGATATGTACAGAGACTATGTAAACATGGTATATACAAGAACTATGGAGAATATTGTTACCTTGTCTTAGAAGAAGAAGTTTGTTTTATCGTACTTGGTATTCTTTGAAGGTTTCATTTCTTCGACAACTAATGCTTTGTGTGTTTTCTTCCTTTTCTTTATCTCTGGACAATGATTCTTGTAGTGACCATATTTTCGACAGTTGAAGCATTGTATTTTTGACATATCTTTCTCTTGATTTGTCTTCTTCTTTGAGCCAAACTTTCTTTTATTCCTGAAATTCTTGAACCTTGATGTAAAGGCTTGACCATCATATTTATTTTGAGGTTTCTCTTTTGCACTAATCCATGATTATTCTTGTGCACAACAATTCCAAATTTCTTCAAATGTAGGATATTTCTTCGTTGTGTTCATGCTTGCGGAAAATGCAGCCCATGTCTTGGGAAGACCATTGAGTACTATATTTACCAGTTCCTTATCTGAAATGATCTCTTCAATATCTTGTAGTTGATATCTTAACTTAGAGATCCTCACAAATTATGATGTTATGTTGTCATCATCATTCATTTTCATGTCATAGAGCTCATTCTTCAGACTCATTACTTGTCCAATGTTTCTGACTAAAAAGAGGTTTGTTAGGGCATCGTAAATCTTCTTAGATGAGTCAAGATGGGAGATGTAGGGTATAAAGTGGTCTTTTATAGAATCCACTATGATACTCATGGTATTGATGTCACTGTCTTTGAACTTCTCCAAAACTGCAACATTCTGAGGTTCCTTCTCTTTCCCTTCTTCGAACTCTGGTTCCACGATCTTTCCTTTCACGATATCCAACACTTTATTCTTGGAAAGGATAAGTTCAATCCTTGTCTTCTATGCTCTGAAGTTAGAAGCCCCTTCTAACTTATTTTCTAACTTCATAAAGTAATTCAGAATTGTTTTGACTTGGTCAACCCTTGATTTGGACGAAAAAACTCAAAATTGACATATTATCTTGTTGAGAGCACCAGGATATGCACGAGTCTAGGGCTCACTAGGCTATACAGAAATTAGTTCAATCTCTTCAATTAAGGTGCCTCAACAAGAGGGTTAGAGTTTCATTCTTGCAACAAAACCTAGTTGCAACTGCAACTGTAACTGAGAAAATCCTCCCATTCTATCTTCCAGTGGTTATATTGTCTGAAGGTAGTGTGGTCCCATAACCTGTTAGAAAGTAATGGATCTTCTTGTTTAACCATAGACAATAAAACAATATTGTCACCCAACCATAGGCTGAAGCCACACCGAGCACTGTAACCTTGAAAGAGAATGATTTCGAAAGAAAACCAATAGCCAGCCAAGGCTAATGCATAAAGATAACCAATATTGATCAGAAAGTGCAACCATAAACAACAAAAAGTCCAAGCTTAAACCAAGAAACTAGATTGTGGTAGCTGTCGGTTGCAGCTACTCCCCAGACTTGTGCACTAGCCCATTTCCTATAGTGCACACTTCATCCCAACTAAAATTGTGAGCAATGGGCATGAAAATAGGTCTATCTACTTGTATTTATACTATTTCTTGAGTTGTCTGAGTCGACTTCACATTTTGGAGACTAAATACTTAATATTAATTATTTCCTTGAGCCGACTTGTCTTCTAGGGTTATGTTCAATGCTTTAGGGTTACTTCTTGCTTCCCAAAATATTCTATTCTTGTCAGGGTTGTACATGGAGTTAAATACCTCCCGCAGCTACCATAATATCGACACACCATTCAAGTAATTTAGTACATCAACTTCCCAGGGTTGTAACGTTTGCATACGATCTTCGTTTTAGACGCACCATAGCGTGTTAGAAAGTTTTATCAAATGAATACACACTATGTTATCAAACTCTAACTCTGTCTATATTTTAACAGTGGCAAGCCATAAAAACGTTGTTTAGGGCCTCAAAACGATCCGAAAGTTTAGTACCCAAAAACTAGGAAAAAACTGCCAAACTAAAAAACTGTCAAGATCATATTGTTGGAATAGGTGGGTAGCCACAGATGTCCACTTGGATAAGAACTATTCTGATAATGGAGTTGACATGTGGAATTTAAAATAATTGGCATCTTTATGCCATCCCAACTTGAGTTGTCTGTGGTTTTGGATGGAGATTGAAGAAACTTTTGAGAGCCTCTTGTCATGCAAGTCATTTATTAGGTTCATTTACATTATGTACATAATCATATCCATGCTCTCAATGGAAGAAATAAATGCTTCTATTAGAAGTATATGATAGGCTGTCTTACCTTTAATTTTGAGATTATAAGTTGTAAAATTATTTTCAATTTTATTTATCTTCATCCAATGTTCTCTAGAGATGCTACATCCATGGACTTCACATCAATATAAAATGAAAAGTGTGACGAGATTCTCAAAGAGGATTTTTTTCTTATACCATAGCCAGAGGTCTTCGAAATTACAATTGTTTTTAAGACCATAATAAACTTTCCACCCTCCATTTATCCTTTTCTCAATGTTATAGTTCCAATTGATCTTGTGATGAATATTGGTTATGAGATATTTGTATGAAGGAATTTCCTCGAAGCTATTGTTTTCATGTATGAAGTTATCATAGGTGATATTTTTGGAGTTAATTATCATAAATTTTATTTTTCTAGTGCTCACATCCATACTCGTACTAGAGAAAAGGTCCTTGAGGATTCTTAATGTCTTACCAAGGTGATAGGAATCCTCTCCATAAGAAGAATATCATCTACATAAATAAGAAGGATTATGACTAACTGGTGAGAGTAGAGCCAACACAACCTGCATCTTCCACACAATCTTCTAACTTGTATATATATGCCAAAAATGGTATGGGACAAGAGACAACCTTTTTTGACTCTTGTATTACAATTTATTTTTTATGAGCAATCCTTAGTGTTCCTAAACTTGGAAAAAACATTCAAATACAACATTACCGCAACATATCTCAACTTGAAAGGAAATTTTAACTATTCTATCCTATTCTAAAGGTTAACCTTGGTTTCTATGTCAAAATCTTTTCTAAAATCAATGAAACAACAAACGAAATTGGTTTTAATATTGTAACACTCTTCTCCAATAATCCTAGGCATAACAAGGTGGTCGAGAGTTGAAGGATAGCCTCTAAATTTTGCGTGGATTTTAGCTCATTTTATATGGCTTTCTAGCCATATGAAAATCTTCTTTTCCAAAATACATTTATACAACTTGCCTAAAATTGGGTTAATCATAATGGTCCTATAAGTAGAGGGATTTTTTGTATCTCCACTTTTCAAAATAGGTAAAATTAGTCTTTAAGTCTCGGTTTTAGGAAATCCATGTTTGAGTGATAAATTGAATACATTGTGTATATGGGGGATGAGAATAGGCCCTCCAATTTTTCATCCTTATGCTTCCTCTTTTTCTAGCCTTTAATATCCTTAACTTCCCATTTTGTGAGTCTTTTAACCCCCAAATTTATATCTTCTATAGAAAAGTTTCATCGTGTATAAAAATATTTAGAATGTTGTCCATGACAATACAAGATGACTTTTAAGGTAGAAATTACACTTTGTCAAGGGAATCATATTATTTTCTTTAGTTTTACAAGTTAGAATTTTCCTCTAGAATTTCTTAGGATCTAGCAAAAATATGTGCAAAAGTTTTTATTCCTTTGTGTTTGTGTGGTGCATTTTTACATTCTTAATTAAGATTTTGTATCTGATTTTAAGGACTCATTAGAAGCACCCATGTTGGATTTTCTAGGAATTTTACACTTTCATAACAAAGGTTGGTTGTACCATTTTTCTTTTTACGAATACAAACGATAATGTCTATTTTATTTATGTAATTCATTATTAATTTTTTTGTTTTTAAATGCTTGTATATACATATAGAAAGGGATGATAGAATAAAGAATTAGTTGTTAATTTAAAGAGTTAGTCTAATTAATTTTTTGTCAAAATGATTAAATATTTGACTAATTTAATAGAAAAAAGTATAGAACATTTTACTCATTCATCTTATAGCAATTCAAAAACTGAGTGGCTTACTTCTAAATTTTTATCTCTTTTTGAATTTCTTCATTTTATATCACATTTTTAATAAACTAAAGAAAAACATTAATAAAACTAATGGTTTCCAACAAAAACACATTGCTTATTGCTTGATTTTTTCTTTTCACCATACATGTATTTATTAAGCATCTTGATTTTTTCTTTTCACCATACATGTATTTATTAAGCATCTAAAAAATTTGAGTATAATGTTTTTATGAATTAAATTATAAGATTAAAATGTATTGAAATTTTTTTAATTATATTGTAATTGAAATGTAATAATTTTTATTTTATTTTAGTTAAATAGTGTCATTGGCTTCTTTTTCATTGGAATGTGATTGGAAATTGTTAAGAAATTAGCTTTAAGGTGAAGTACTTATAGATCATTTTCTCCACCATAGCACTATAAGTGTCATGTTATTTGAGAACTTAGATTTTTCCCCAACATTATGTTTATATATATCAACATCATATATTTTTGTTAGTGATACGATAAAAAGTTTTCCTAGTGATATGGGAAAAAGTTTATAGCACCTAGTTTTCATATGTGAGTTTTTGAACACCATTTTGTTTCATTATTATATATATTTCTCACTACTAACTTCATAAAATTATCATTAATTACCATAATGTATGTTTGATTTTGGAAAAATAACTATCATATAATTCATATGATAGAAAAGATTTTCTACATTTTCATTGTATTCATTGTTATTTTTTATATAATCTATTATTTTCCCTTATGAATTAGACAAAACTTAAACTTAATCTTCCAAAAACTAACTACATTACAACAACAATTTCCTTATAAAACAAATTGATTTATGTGACTGAACTTTTAAAGATTTTATTAAACAAATGGATTTCTCTTATTGAACTTACATTATAGAAAAACTTGTATAATAAGAATGCATTATCAAAATTATTATTATTATCAAGGCACTTGTACATGATTGCAACCCAATACAACCAAATAAGATGGTTATTAAAGATTGTTATTAAATCTATCAAGCATAGTTAGGTTAGTTAGGTTAATCACAGCCAAAACTAAATTAGTTAATTTAACTTTAACGTCGTCGGGACTCGGGAGTATTGGAAGTATGGAGTTATTCTCCAAAGCAACATCAAGCAATCCATCTCATAGTGAATTTTGTACAGGACTTAACCAATTAGTGTGCTTTTAAAACGTGTGAAAGTATACTTCATTTTTTTTTCGGTTGCAAACTGTGGCAGAATCAGTGATGTCAAATGCATAACGTTTGTTGTTCGATCCCGGACGGATGACTTTACTACGGAAGTAAGGGCATATGTGCTTGGTACGGCTAACCATACCATTTCTATGACCAGGACCAGCCAACACATACTCTGACTTACCATACTATTTTCATGACTGCCATGGAGCCAACTCGTACTCTCATTTATTATATAAAGCCTGACTGCTGCTCCTGAGTTTCAAAGCTCTCTTCAGTAGATGGATGTGCTTTATAATGACTTTTTGAGCGAGTATGAAGAAGTTAGTCGGAAAATGATTAGTTCCGATTGTTTCGATGCCTCCAACGATTTCGATTAATTTTGGAGACTGTTTAGAGCAACCAGTGATGGAGTGGTATGAGAAATCTTCTTTGCGGATCATCACCGCAAGCATTAAAATGTGTGAGAAGCTTGTAATTGTAATCTTTTGTTGTAAAGTCGGACATTGAAATGGGTAGGATTGGAAAAAAATGGATTCCACCGGAGTTTTCTCTCATTGAGTCTCATTGTGATTGCAAAGGGTCGACTTTCATTCACACCCCACTTTTCAATCTCATTGTGATTGCAAAGGGTCGACTTTCATTCACACTCCACTTTTCATTGCCCTTACCCAATTTTAAAGTTAAACTTGATAAATTGTGAAGCAAGAAATGAAAAGAGAAAGAATAGCACAGAAAACAGTATATTAGAATATAAGAAGAGGAGTACAAAACGAGTATATGAAGAAGTTCTGAAGTAGTGAAGTACTATGCAAAGAGAAATAGCTGAGCTAAATAGGCTCAAACAAAACAATAATAGAAAGTACAGCTAGCAGTGTACAGCCAGCCTTTTGAAGTTGCAAACTATGGATATAAAAGGGTGGAAATATGGTGGAAAATTATATCCACTGAAAAATATATTATGTAAAACATAGTTTGGTACATACTATAATTTTGATGGGCATTCCTATCTGAAAAGTAATTTTAAATTTTATCTTTAAAATTAAATTATCATTTCTTTTAAACTAATTTTTTATGGTTTTCTATTTTTATTTTTGCAGATTGTTTAAATATTATGTGTTATATGTGTTTTTATTCACTTTTATTGTAATACAAAAACATTCCAAACATAAAATTATTATGAAAATGAATTTAATATAACATCATCAAACTGTTTTAAATGAACTACAACACCATTAAAAACATAAACATAAAAGTTTTATTGATTATTTTCATATAGCAACTGGCTTCTTATTAAGATAATGATAATTAAAAACATAAAAGTTTAACAAAATTTCAATTTGAAAAGCATTAAATAAAATGTTTCAACTTCTCTCTATACTGAACTCCTCCCAGATCTAATCACATTACACAAACAATCAACCAAACACTAAGTAGGAATATGGTTGAAAGAAAACTAATAAATACCAAGAGAAATGAGGTGGGAAAAATATTATGTAAAACATACGACGGGAATTTTTTTTATATAATATCTGGCCACCCATCCTCATAGACGCAATCGGGTTAAGAATGGTTAAGTAAGAGTATTCTTTACTAAATCGACTGTGCACTGCTTGTTGATCTTGAATCGCTACCATATACACAACAATGAGAAGATCGTATTCTGTTTATTTATTGTATGCGAGAGTATTATTTAGTACATTGAATGTGAAGTGCTCGCTCAACTTGAATAACTAAGATATACACAACCATTGTAAGATCAGAATCATTGAATGTTTTATTTATCTTCGCTTGTCAACTTTTTGCTTTAATCTTTTAGTATTTGTTATTGTGTTTGTTTTTCTACTTGGTTTTAAAAATACAATGAAGAAGGTTAATATGTTTCAACATAATATTAACTATTATACTGAACATAATATTAACACAATTCTGTTTTTTTGGGATCCAAACATGGATGTTATGATTTTTTACAATTGATTCTTTTTATTTCATCACATTAAGTTATGGATTCCAGAAAATCTCCTTAAAAAACCCAAATACTCCTTAGAAACCCAAATACTCCTTAGAAACCCAAATACTCCATCAGATGGTTCGAATTTGAGATAGTTTAGCCATTAAATCTTCCTCGCTTATAAGCATTTGTTTTTCTAATAAACAGTTGGGAATACAGAAAAATTAAAAAACTCTTTTTACTAACCTCAGCGGTGTATCACTTTGTCTTCACATTATAATGGCTGTCCCTTCGCGTGCTTGCATTTATTGCTTCCTCGTTGATTTTTTGACACTGTTTTAATTTGCATAATTGAACTGTATTATCAACAATTCTAAATAGGAATTAAAAGTTCATATTTTCATCCATTTCATTATGTTAATTAGGAAATCTGAAATCTTGAAAATTGATAAATTCAAGATGAATGTTGAATTTTTTGGCACTGTTTTAATTTGCATAATTGAACTTAATATCTTAAATAAAAATTAAATGTTCATATTTTCATCCATTTCATTTCATTATACTAACTATGAAATCTGAAATCTTTAAATTTTTTTTTGCCACTGCTCTAATTTGCATAATTGAACTGTATTATCAACAATCTTAAATCTCTGAATTTGAACTTGTGACTTCTTAAGAGGAAGCACATGTTCTTAACCATTCGGCCCACATGTTCTTAACAATCTTAAATAGAAATTAAATGTTCATATTTTCAGCCAATTCATTATACTAACTAGAAAATTTAAAATCTTGAATTTTCATTATACTAACTAGGAAATCTGAAATCTTGAAAATTGAAAATTCAAGATGAATTGTACCAAAAGTACATAATAATGACAAATTATTACGATTCACAATAAATCTGAAATATTGCCAATGCATTGAGGGCAATATGAGTTGTACCATATGTACATACTAATGTTACATAATAGATGGTAAAGTGATTTTTAGAGGTTGAATAATAATGTAATAAATGAAATTACCCTCCTCCCCTCCTGGGGTTGCACTATGTCTCGTCAAGGATATTCAAATATCTGAGTCGAATCGTCTTTTCGAGACCATTCTAGCCCCACAAATTATTTTACATAGGCCCCTTCTTCCAAAATATCTGAGCCGAATTGTTTCTTCAGGACCATTCTAGCCCCACAAATAATTTTACACCGGCCCCTTCTTCCCTAGGTGTAGGTCCTGTCACACCCGTTTGCTTCTGCTAAGCCCCCTGTTCTCTTTCTAACATTCGAATGACAGATGCTAGTTCCCTACGCTAGGCCTCTTCTTCTTCACATGGCCATTGGCTATGACCTCGAGCCAATCTTCTTTGCAACTCCATGCTTCGGGGATTTTGTGAGTATCTTGCTCTGTTTTTCCTCATCTCTGAATCAACGAATTTACCCGACACTAGATCTAAGGTCCTTTTTTCTCCCATAAACAACAACTGTGATTCACTTCGGACTGCAGCCTTCAGAAATCTCACCCACACTGCTCTCTTCTTTCTTTTCGGAGTACCTTTCCTCTGAAACACGTGGATCTCTGCAACATGTCCTTCTTGATCTAATGGTCCAGATCCACTCTGCTCTTCACGACTTCGCAAATATTGCCCTTTGCTCAATGCAAATGATTCCGAAGTTCTTTCTCGTGAACTCTCGGATCTTTCGCCACCTGTCAACCTTGAAGATGGACGGTCCCTATTAGTTTCGGGATTTTGAAACTGTGGCTATCCCATTCTCCTATTCACTTACAAAGGGAGTTAAGGTTCATGCACCTTACCTCTAGATCGGATGAATTTTGATCCAGACGCTTAGATCCGATGGCTAAGATATGTTCCTCCTTGTCACGTTCCTCCTACAAGCCCGACTGCTAGCTCTCAATAGTGCTTTTCCTCCTCAACTTGTAAGGTAATACTACCTTTCCTCCGACGAACCCCTTGTTCTCTCTGTGCAGACTTGCACTCGACTCTCCTTCATGTCTTAACCTTGTGCTGTGCCCTCTTGGAAACCATTCTCCTAGAACTCAAACTAGAGTTCTCGCGCACTCCTTGCACTAGAATGAGCCTTCAGACCACTTCAGCTTTTCAACACCTCCTCTAAGTGTTGTCTTGGTGCACTCCTCTCATAGGTCTTCCTACTCTTCTTCCTGAAATGCTTCGGGTTCACTGAAGCGACTCCTACATATGCTCAATGCACAATTACAAAGATTCTTTCCCTTAGAGTGTTCAATTACTCTCGGTTTTCCTCAAATTCTCCAACACTTTAGAACGTGTTCGTTCTGTGCACTCCTTGCACATGCTTGAACCACTCCATTCTGATCTTTCTAGGGTATTCAACAAATTTTTGAGTGTCCTCCTTTAAAAATTATGTTCTCAGAATTTGAAAGAGAGTTCATTTGTGCACACTTGCACCTTCTCAATGCCCTCGTGGAAGCGCTGTACAGAATGTTCAGTAACTCTGGCTACGCTTACTCCTGTGTAGGATTTCCTTTAGGGTATTGAATAGCCCTCTCTCTCTGTACTACCTCCTCTACAAAACCTCTCTTCCAAGGTATTCAACAACCTTGAGGTTCCACTTGAGTCATGATTGCTCTTGTGTGCCCTCCTGGCACGTTATTCTCTTACTCGAAAGAGTTCATAGGTGCATTCCTTATGTTGGCTACAAAGTTTCCAATACCTTGTTGTGCACCCCTTGCACAACCTAAAGAACCGAGAAAAATTTAACAAGACTCACAGATAAAGAGTTTCTATCCTTAACCTAAAAATGAAAAATAACACACATCTACAACATAAATTCATACAATCACAAATGAGATTCATAAACAAACATCCACCACATAGGAATTTGTAAAAGATGAAATCTATTCTTTTGTATTAATATGAGAATGTCAATTACAATGTGTGAGCTCGGACTACAATTGAGTCTCAACTCTTCTCTCCTCTCCTTGGCTTACAATTATTTACAATCAACCTTCAACCACTCTCCACAACAACCTCTACTGGGCATATACTACAATGATTTATACAAGAGGGGCTGATTGAGCTTTACCTTCAACTAGACATAGTGGTGTCTAATCACCATTACAATGCCTATCTATTGAGACTTATTACAATAAATTGAAATCTAGTCCGAATTAGATCTAGATCATCCTATCGTCAGCCATTAAGGGCGACTCTATTGACAACCTGTACAAAGGCATCAACTTAGATATTCCAACCTTAGAGATTTTAATTGCATTTAATTATAGTGAATTTTTAAATTCAAGGGGAAAATGAGAGGTTCGACACCTCTCCCCTTCTTGAATTTTATTTGATGTGCCAAAATGTTGGCATTTTGTTGAGGTGGAGCGATGTTTTTGCATCATACTCCCCTACTACGAAAATCATGAGCTCCTGCTCATGAGCTCCTATACATTGTTCTTGAAATCCCCCTAGATCCCAAACCCTCCCTTCGGGTTGTCCTCTTTCTCCTATGGTATGATGCTACTGCTACTGCCCTGCTACTCTTGCAGGTTCTCTTTGGCTCAGCTTCCCCTTGTTGACAACCTCCTGTGCTGACTTTGATATCAAATCTCTCATATCATCTATCACTTCTTCTAGTTTATTTGTTGGTTGTCTCCCTTAATGCATACTACCCTCTAGCACTTACACCTTATCAATGGGTAGATCTTGATCTCCCATGTTGTCTTCTTCCTCTATGGCACTAGATGGCCACTCTGTTGCAGACTCAAATTTCGTAGGATCCTTACTGAGTTGTTGCTCATATATCTCCCCTGACATGTCAAATTCTCTTAGTTCCTTCGCTGGTACATCTCCAACATTTTCTATCTACTCCTCGTGCTGGCATTATCATCCAATATGTATGACTGTCTCTTGACAACCTCCTTCTGTCTTTTTATTGTTCAACCAATCCTCCATCATCTCCAACTTTTTCTCCCACTAAGTGAGGATCTTAACTGTATTCTCCTCTTCTTCTGCTATTGGGGAAGATTTCAATGTCTTCTCCATATCCTCCTTTATGGCAGTCGTTGATGGTTTTCCTTCTGTTCCACCTAAAATTTGTGCACTGGCCTCTTCTTGGCTACTTGGAGGGAATATATGAATTCCCCCAATGATCAAAACACACCTCTGATCCTATTCCATCAACACTCATTTCTGATATGAACTCCTATGTGATTTTATCTCTTCTCCTTTGCCCACCTCGCAATCTGGGATTCCACTCCTTCCCTGTTGGCAGTCTATGATATCTTCAGATGATCTCATTTCATTGCCCACCTAGAAACTTGAAAATTCACCTCTTCCCTCTTGGTAGTTTATGAGATCACTAGATGATCTCTCTTCATCCTCACTAAGGTCTTCTCCAACCTCTGGTTTACAGATGAAAACCGTCTCCTCTGTGGGATTAAGGGTTTCAACTTCCCTAATCCACCTCCTCAACAATTGTTTCTTCCTTTTGGCCAACAACTTCTGGATAGTTCATTTTATTTTCTCCTTCATTGGCCATTCATACCTCCAGCGTACCTTTTCTTCTTGTTGCATCTTGAACGTTATCCTACCTAGCTCTGCTCTGATTTCTTCGAGATCTTTTTCCATCTCTAATTTTATTTTCTATTGGTGGTATTCTCTTTGACCACACTTATGGTCTTCAACAACCATTTCTCTTTATTTGTCTTCCCTCATGGAAAATCTACTGGTTACCCTACAACTGAGAGCACCTCCATATTACCCTTGCAACCCACCTAGCTGTCTATTGACTGTTGTTTCTTACATAACCTAAATTATTCTCTTTGCTACCACTTTATGGTATCATACTATCTCCTTTATCCCATTTTTCTGATTTCTGCAAGAAAAATCAAGTTTTGATACCACTCTAAAGCATCCCCCCTCCCCTCCTGGGGGTTGCGCGAATTCTCGGTCAAGGATCTTCAAATATGTGAGCGGAATCAAATCTTCGAGACCCTGCTAGCCCCAAAAATCATTTTACATAGGAACCTTCTTCCCTAGGCACAAGTCCTATGATACCTACAAGCTCCTGCTAAGTCCCATGTTCTCTTTCTGACATTCGAATGACGGGCGCTAGTTCCCTACGCTAGGCCTCTTCTTCTTCACATGGCCATGGGCTATGAAATCAGGCCAATATTCTTCTCAACTATGTTCTGCAGAGATTTTGAGAGTATCTTTCTCCCATTTTTGATCTTCGAATCAATGAATTTACTCGGGACAAGATATATGATCCTCGTTTATCCCACAACCAACAATTGTGATCTACTTTAGACTTCGGCCTTCAGGATTCTCTCCCACATTTCTCTCCTCTTTCTTTCCAAAGTACCTTCCCTCTGAAACATATAGATCTCCTCCATGTGTCCTTCCTAATCTAATGGTCCAGATCTGCTCCACTCTTCGCTACTTCGTGAGGATTGCCCTTTTCTCCACGCAAATTCTTCCATAGTTCTTTCGCACAAACTCTAGAATCTTTCGCCACCTATCAAGCTGGACAATGGATGGTCTTTACTGGTTTTAGGACTTCAGGACTTTGAATATCACATTCTCTCGTGCACTTACAAAGGGAGTTAAGGCTCATGCACCTTACCTATGGATCGAATGAATGTCAATCCACACACTCAGATTCAATGGCTAGGATTTTTTCTTCCTCGACATCTTCCTCACGTGATCCCGACTCATGTGAGCCCGACTAGTGGGTCTCCACAATGCTTTTCCTCCTGAGATTGTAAATTAATACTACCTTGCCTCTAATGCACCCCTTATGCTCTATGTACTAAATTTCACTTGACTCTCCTTCGATTCTTAATCTTGTGGTGTGCCCTCTTGGAAACCTTTCTCCGAGAACTCGAACTAGAGTTCTCGCGCACTCCTTGCACTCGACTGAGCCTTCATACAGCTTCAGGTTTTCAACACTTCCTCTAAGTGTTGGCCTAGTGCACTCCTTGCATAGGTATTTCGCCTCTGCTTCCTGAAATCCTTAGGGTTCACCAAAGAAACTCCTACATTCACTCAATGCACTGGGTTCTCCTCAAAGTGTTCAGTAACTCTGGGTTCTCCTCAAATTCTCCAACACTTCATAATGTGTTGGTTTGGTCCACTCCTTGCACCTTCTCGAAGCACTCCTTGTTTAGCTTTCAAGGGTGTTCAACAATTCTGTGAGTGTCCTCCTCTGACACTTATCTTCTCATAATTCGAAAGAAATTTCACTTGTGCACACTTGAACTTGCGCAATTCTCTCTGGGAAGAGCTCTATAAAGTGTTCAATAACTCTGTCTATGCTTACTTATGCATAGGATTTCCTTCAGTGTATTCAGTAACCTTGTTTCTTTGGGCCTCCTCAGCAAAACCTCTCCTCCAAGGTATTCATCAACCTTGAGGTTCCGCTTGAGTTGTGATTTCTCTGGTGTTCCCTCCTTGCACATTATTGTTTGACTCAAAAGAGTTCAAAGGCGCATTCCTTGCGCTCGCTACAAAGTTTCCAATACCCTGTTGTGCACTTCTTGCATAGCCTAAACAACCCAAAACAATTTAACAAGACTCACAGATAGATAGTTTCTATCCTTACCCTACAGATGGAAACTAACACACACCGACAAAATAAATTCATACAAACACAAATGACATTCATAAAAAAACATCCACCACTCAAGAATTTGTAAACAATGAAATTTTTTCTTTTGTATTAATATGAGAATGTCAATTACAATGTGTGTGCTTGGACTGAAACTGAGTCTCGACTCTTCTCTCCTCTCTTTTGATTACAATGATTTACAATCAACCTTCATTCGCTCTCCACAACAACCTCTACTGGGCATACGCTACAATGATTTATACAAGAGGGGCTCATTGATCTTTCCCTCCAACTACACTTATTGATGTATAATCACCATTATAATGCCTATCTACTGAGGCTTATTACAATAGATAGAAATATAGGCTGAATCAAATCTAGGTCAACCTACTGTTAGCCATTAAAAATGACTATATCTACAACCTGTAAAAAGGCATGAACTCAGCTCTTCTAACCTTACAACTTTTAATTGCATTTAATTACATTGAATTTTTAAATTCAAAAGAAAAATCAGAGGGTTGGCACCTCTCCCCTTCTTGAATATGATTTGATGTGATGGGATTATGACTCATTGTTGAGGCAAAACGATGCTCATGCATCAATAAACAATGAAAACAACAAATTTCCATTAAATATTTAAATAAATTATACAACATTAAAAACCAAAAAAAAAAGTGTTATGTATTGAAAATCTAGTGATAACATGTTTTAGATCATGCATTTCCCAAGGCTAGTTGTGAGGCCAAGAAATTAACTTATACATCAGATCATGTAATAAGAAATAATTTCCTTACGATGAACCCAACCACCATAGGTCGACGCTTTTCATACTTCAGTCCCGATATGGACGTTTTTCATACTTCAGTCCTGATGCACTGATGTGCAAAGCCTTGCCCTTATGGTCACCTATAAATAAAGGGTCTTAATTATTTGCAAATCTTTAGGGCTTTAAAATATCTAATTGACCTTGCCCTTATGGTCACCTATAAATAAAGGGTAATTATTTGCAAATGTTTAGTGGTTTAAAATATGTAAGTTGGAATGTCTTTTTATGGGAATGTCTAATTTTTTAAAGATGCATTTTTTTTAATATTTGAATTATAAAAATTATATATTTCCATTTTAACCATATTTTATTATTTTTAATATTATTAATATTAAATATTATTTAGCTTATTTTATAATATGTACTATAATATAATAATTCATTATCAATATTAAATATTATTTAGTTTAGTTTATATTATGTATCATCATAATAATAATAATTTGTTTTTAAGGTCAAGTCAAACTAGATATCAAATTGGTGTATGAGACTTTTTTAGCCTAGCCAACTGCTAAAGTCTATGGAGGTATACATATCCTACTCCCTTTGGATTTCAACTTGTAACATTTTAAGAGGAAACACATGTTCTTAACCATTAGACCCACTCAAATAATACAATAGAGTTACTTATTGATGTTACATGTATATATTCTCATGTTGAAATACATCTTTAATAAATTTTCAAAATGCATATGTAAATATTTTTTTATTTTTATTTTTAAATATACAATTGATCATAAATTAATTTTTCTAAATTATGTTTAAGGTCAAGATTTGGTATACAGTGTGTATATGTAGAATTATCATTCTTTATTGGATTAAATATTTAATTAAAACTTGTAGTGTGATAAAATGTTCTATGTTAAAATTAGTGGCTTAAATGAATGTTTCACTTTAGCATTTTAAAGATATGTTGTTGTAAAAGAATGTGGAGAATATTGTAATAATGATAATATTTTTCATTTAGGAAAATTTGTATATTTTTTCAAACCACCAAATGGGAAGCATCAATCTAGTTAAAATCTAGTTAAAACAAGGTTGGCATATACATGTTTTGTAACATCCCGCTCTGGCACACTGAGCAAACTTATTCTTTGAGGACACTTGCTCGTAAATGATCTGGACTATTATGATATTAAAACATTTGTCTTTGATTATGATGCGTCATGGGTAGATGGCATGTTGTTTTACTATATTGACATAGACATGTGCTATTGACTCAATGTTACTCGGTGTGTAGGGTTTTGGACCCTGAGGATGCAGAGACATCGATGGAACCCCTTAGACTATGGATCGAGTTAGGGAGTGTGCTATTGGGATTTGATTTATTTACTATGATATTAGTATATTTGATTACATGATATGATGTGGATATGTTCTCACATGATTTGTTGATGATGCAGGTTGAAGATAACTTGCCGACCAGACTCACATATGGAGTAAAGGGGCCACACACGACCACCAGAGTGGTTGAGGGAGAGGTGTGGACAACATCCCTGCCATAGCCTACTAGCACTCTCATCGTGGCTCGAACTGTAGGTTAAAAATTACCTAGTTCGAGAGGACCCACGATGCCATGAGGGCAGACTGCGACAGTCGCTCACAATGATTCTAAGGGGTGTGCAATAAGGCGGGGGCCTTATTCCTTAAAATCCCTTAGTCTCCCATAAGTTCACCTGGTGAAGTGTTGACTCTAGGGGTTATTGATGTCTACGAATCAGTCAAGAGGCAAGTGGCACCCTTGGAGCGCGTGGTGCATCCTAAAGGGCACGTAGAGCAAAAGAAACAAAATAGGCAAGTGGCACCCTTGGAGCGTGTGGTGCGTCCTGAAGGGCACGTTGCACAAAAGAAACAAAAGAGGCGAGTGACACCCTTGGAGTAGGTAGTGCATCCTGAAGGGCACGTCACACAAAAGAACAGATGAGGTGAGTGGCACCCTTGGAGAACCTAGTGTGTCTTGAAGGGCACGTTGCATTGATGTGATAGAGGGATGAACCTAAATGGCCCTAAGACAGAAAACACATTAAGAAATTTTAAAACAAATTCCCTAATTAAATGTTACCCAATTGAGAATCTAAGTTCTAAGTCTAAAACTTCTCTAGGGGTAAAATTTTGTCTACCTTTAAGAAAATATACATATAAAAATAAAATAATAAAATTTAAACTAAAACCACTTAAGTAATAGTTTTGGTGATGTAGAACGCACTCACAAGCACGTCTGCTCATAGGATCTTCCCTTTTTTCTCGGCCTGAAGAAATCCAAGGCTCTTCTATTTCCCTGTTGGGAAATCTGCACCCACAACAATCCTCGTGGGATCCCCTCTTTACAATCAAGGGATCGAAATTCCCGACTTTACAAATCCAATGGTCGAGCATTGGTTCCACAAATCCCTGAAACTCGATATAAGTCAACGCGGACCCTTTCTGTTACCTATTGGAACTTTCCCTATCGCGATTTTGCCACTCGCGATGTCAAACAATTTGTATCCCCGACTCCTGATGCCCGATACGCCAAAATTCTGACGCATGCATGGGTTGACTATTCAACGGTCCTTCACTTCATCGACACTTTGGGGTTCACAATATCACGAATCCTTATGCATATGTTTCGAGACTTCTCGCCATGAAACCCCGATAAGGTCTGCCACCAGTCCACCTACCGACTCCTCTGTGGCCCACACTCTCTTTTGACTATCAGGATATCGCGTATCATGATTTCTTGATTCCTAGTGCCCGGATCTCCTTAATGGATGATCACATGACACGTGTCCCCCCACAAATGGATGGCTCAAATCAATTCTCACTAATTCGGGACTTTCGCTACCAATTCCCCAACTTCTCAACCTTGAGATCTTTGATATCCCAAACGTCGATATCCTAATAAGTCAACCCTTTGGGGACTTTTGTACCCACTTCTTTGCGCTAAGGGTTAAACCACGCACAACTCCCTGCTGATCCAACGGCTGACGGTCTAGATTCTATCTCTCCTGTCGATATGGCAGTTGTTGTGCTCCCTCCTTAGCTTTGTACACTTCTTCCCAGCCTTGGGAGAATTTTCCAAAACCAAGAGGCCGCAACCTTTGTCTATTTCCTCCCGCGAGCTCTCGACTTTAAGCTTTGTCGCACGTATGAAACTTTGTCCCTCTTGAGCTTTGCTCCTTTCGAATCCTTGAAGGATTCTTCTACTCCTGCGCCTCTGCAGGGAATTCACATGCACACAAAAGTGCTATCCACCCTGAGCTTTCCTATAGATTCGACCTCCAAGGAAATGCAGTTCTCCTTTCCTTTCTCCCTCAATTGGAGAATATTTGGATGCCCTCCTAGATATCCTCTACCTCAAGCAACTTCTTGTTGAGCCTTTAGGGTGTTCAGTAACCCTATGAAGATCCCTCAGTGGATTCTTCCTTCAATTACAAAACTCAAAGAGTTCTCTTCTCCCTGTGCTTGTCTGCACAATGTCTCGATGCCAACCTGGCAGAGTGTCAAGAATCCTTCATGAATATAACTCCTTAAGAACTCACAACCGAGTTCTTCCTCTGTGCACTCCTTGCACTGGCTCAATACCCTCCTGGCAGAGCTTCATAGAACTCCTCAGAGGTTCTGTCTGCAACCATGTTTTCTCCCACAACCTTGCCTCCAAGGTGTTCAACAACCTTGAGGTCTTCCCTGAGTTGTTGATTCCAGTTCTTGTGTCGTAGCACGTCTTTGTCTGAACCCAAAGAATTCATAAGTGCTTCAGTGCACTGGTATTCAAATACCGCAGTACTTCGTCATGCCCTCCTGGCATGAAACCTCAAAGACCTTCACCTGAAATCAGACATACTCCTGCAAATGAAAACCTATAGCATACATCTACAACATACATTCATATCCTATGAAAAACACTCACAGACATTCACTTAACACATAGTCATGTAGGACAAATTGTTGCTTGTATCAAAATGGAAAATGCCTATATTTACAAGGTGTTCCTAAGCACAACCTGTAACAAGGTCTCATCTCCTTCTCTTATGCTCTCTACTCATAGACTCCCACTCTACTACTTACTCTCTCCTTCAAAGAGATACCAAATGATCTTTTTACATGAGGGGGCTCTTAGAGCGCTTCCCTCCAATCTACCTACCCTATTCAATTACATTGAATGGGCTGTCTAGTCTGCTATTCAGATCTAGATCTCAGCCTTAAAAACATTAAAGCCCTACTTATCTACAACCTTCACAAAGACACGGTTTCATAGCTCAACAACTTCAACATTCAATTACATTCAATTCTAAATCAAAATGAGGACTACGCCTCTCTTCATCTTTGAATGCGTGTGCTTGACGTGGCTGGATGACGTGGAGAGATGCTCCTGCATCATTTGGTCTGCATGAATTTTTGGGGTAAAATGAAGAGAGTAAGAAATTAATTAAAATCTGTGGATATAAAATGTCAAGAAGAGATTTTTTTTTAAAACTTTTGATAATTTAAAAAGGTACTAAATTAATAATAAAAGTAAAAAGACGATAATTTGCATAACTGTCTTTTCTAGCTCAAATAAAAAGGAAGGAAGGAAATGTAAAAATTAGGAAATTAGGGAAAAGAGGTAACCTAAAGAGGGAAAGAGGGGAACTCATGGTAAAAAGAGGGAAACCAACTTAGGAAATAATCAACATTTAAGAAAGTTCTAATTTTGAACTGATTTAGTAATTTATTTTTAGGGAAAGCTTTTAAAACTTGTAAGGGAATCTAGGGACACCTAGGAGTGATTTTAGGAGTAACTCTAGGTGTGTGAGGGAAATAAGACAATTAATAAATTAAAGAAAATAAATATTGGAGGAAAGTGGGGGATGGATGACACTTGTACGAAGGAGAATTTTTAAATTTTTCTTATTAAAACTTAACTTAAATGAGATTTAGGGAAAGAATGGAAGTTCTAGAACTCTATAAAAGAGAGGGAGGAGAAGGAAGAAGGGAGGGGGTGGTTAGCGTAACATTATGCTGCCAGATTAGTGACTTGACTAATTTACTTATGGGAGCTAGGATTTCCCAGCTCGGAGAGGAGTGGTAGCTCGGCCTTGTAAGGCGAGCTGGGAGATAGACGTACTATCTGGATAGTGTGTGGCCCCTTTGTGGCTCGGGGGGATAAAGGGGAAGCAGAGTACCCCTAGCATTGGCTGGGAGGTACCGGCGAGGTCTCGATGGTTGGCGAGTGGGAGCGGAACGGAGAGCGCAGACGTCATTCGAGGCGGGCTATAAGGCAAAGGTACGCTCATTTATTTTGTAGAGTAGAATGCATTAGGAACTTATGCTTGGATCTATATGTTGATTGTAATGGATGAATTTCTCTTAAGCTTTTTCCAGTTCAATTGACTGCCTAAAATCATTGTGGTCAGCGTTCTGGTTTGGGTTTTACTATTCCTTAGTTGGATCCATATGGTTAACACACTGCATTCTTATAATGATTAGAGGATAGCGATTCTCTACAATTTTATAATGTTTAGAGGATAGCGATTCTCTGCAATTTTATAATGTTGTTCTTTGCGATTGTATATTGATTAAGGGATAGCGATTCATATTTATTCTCTGCATTCTTATAATATTTAGAGGATAGAAATTCCCTGGTGAATTTAAATGTGATTACTTTACTCCTGACCTGCGAATCTCATTCTTCAATCTGTTTTATTTAATAAGCAGAACTATTGTGAGTTGAAAACGAATTGTGGTAGTCATGTCCTTCCCGTGCTCTGTATCCTTTGAATTTTTGCTGGCTGAGAGTTACCTTGGGTTACTTCACCCCCCAGACTGAGTTGACTACCTTGACTGTGTTTATTTTCCTTGCTGTCACGATTTTTTGGATTAAACCTAGAGCAATTCTACTAATTAAATTCATCAAATTCTTAATTTGAAATCGCAGCAACTGGATGGTTAGCTCAGGTAAACTCGGAATTTTTTTTTATGGCATGAACTAGATAGGATAAATTCTTATTGTATTAATGAAGTGGCCAGTGGAAGTATTGACTGTAAATTCATGATTAGCTCATCCTTAAAACAACGGTAAGACTAGATTGGTTACTATGGTTTATAAAACTTATTATTTGCGTTGGGATCTGAAGAACTAGATCCATGATGGTTCTGAATGAACCCCTAACCTCATAAATCCGCTAAAGGATGGGTGTCCTATAACCAGGCACACAGTGGCACCTGATCGATACAATCACAACCTGAAAATGCATCTAAAAATTGTACTGGAATGGTACACTCTGAAAATTTTTCACCGTGAACTCAATGTCATCCCAACCATCCTCGAATGGCAAGTCCATCTTAGTGGATGACAACTATTGGGTTGATAAAACCTCTCGAGTTGTTTTAATGAATTCCCGGGCTGCTCACTTTAGTATCTAAAATAGGGGACACGGGTCCCTTCATGCTTTGCCCTAACTCTGGCAGTGATAGGTATTTTAGACAGAGATACCATTTGACACCCTTAGCCTTAAGATCCCTAATATCCATTCTCATAGATAGACTTTTATCTGACAATAGGCTTAAAATACAACGGGTTCACATTGATGTTGCTCATACTGTAGATGGCACACTACCAACTGATATCTTTACTAATGTTGATTATTAGCGCAATAATGATTTGGGACCACTGTTGTTTCTGGGTTCAATGGATTAATGAAGTGGTGTTGATTGTACTTGAGATTAAACAGTTTTGCAGGTTACCAACTAACAGTCGTGAGGTTTGCTGGATGGTTAGGATATTGGTTAGTATATACCACATTTTTAAATGCCGTGTTATTATTCATTACTTACCATTTAGTAGGCTCTACCTTATTATAGTTAATGCTTCATTAAATTATAAATGGCCAGGAGATGGAGATATGGGTTGAATCATAAATTGTTGACAGGATGAGACTATTTAACCTTAGCAATAACAACAACAACCCTCCACTTTATTTGGTTGAAAACAAAAACTACCTTTTTGTTAGTAGTTAAAGTAGCAATCTACTTATTTCCAAAAAAAAGGAAGCAATCTACCTAATTCAATTAACTTTTCTTAAACGACAATTTCCTTAATCTAGTTAGCATTTAAAAAGAAACAACATGCTATTTTATTTAGTAATGTTTCAATTGATGACTAACGGCCTCCTAGGATTGAGATTAATTACTTAATTTAAAGGTGAAGAAGTTATAGAAGAATCAAGTGATTTAATTATTGAGGATCACACGAATTTAATACTACCAACAACTATCTCTTGGGGGTATTATTGAAGTTTTCAAGGAGAATGATGACCTTAGTAATAGACTATTACAATGTAAAGTTGGTAACATGTTATATATATATATGGCATTAATGTACATACCTCTTATATCTAATTCAACATATGACTTCTCTTTATTGTTGTTAGAAATAATTTCTTTAGTTTCACATAAAGGATGCTTAATGAAAGTGTTGTTAAAGTTCATGTATTGCTTAAGAAGATGGAGTTTTCATGAGCCTTCATAATGAACTTATAACTATAGCTTCTCTTCACATACCCATAGGATATTTTCTTAAAAACAAGTTATATAGTTAAGCTGCATGAGATTATAATGTATACCACTCTTTATGAATCCTTACGAGATGACTTTTGCTCGTTTACACTCTTGTTGACTTAGCAATTTTTCTTTTTTTATTAGTTTGGGGTCTACTTGTGTCAGGCGGGATGTAGACACCTCCATGTTCCTCAGAATAGTCACCATCCCTAAGACCTTATATGGTTAAAATCGATTGGAGCCTGGGCTTGAACATTGCTTATGTGTCTTGGAGGTCCTAACCATTGCAGGGTAGGACAGATGGGTAGTCAGTCTTATATATTTGTCGATTGATTGTCCTTCATTGCATGCAGATACTTGATGTGCGTCTCAGGTCATCATGTTGTGTTCATCATTGTATGCATCTTGTTCGTCGTCGGGTGGTGATGCAAAGTCAAATGTGTTTTGTTTTACCCTTGTACACACGTGCACACAAAAAAAAAATGTACTTTTATGAGAGGTTGATGTCGTGATGAACATGAAGTTTGCCACATATGGTATCAGAGAGGGTTCAACCCATGACTTGGGATCTCTACGGATTTTGCTGACATGATTTGAATATACTATTGCAAATAGATTTTATTGTATGTGTGTAGGTAATCATGGTTAGAGGACGCCGCAGATGCAGACGACATGGTACGAGGGGAGGAGGCGCGACACCTCCAGTAGCATCCACACCTGAGGAGTCTAACCCCTAGGAAGACGAGAAGGTTTTCAGACAGGAGAAGATAGCAGTTGGAAATGTTGTCGGGATGATGATATATTTTCAGCACATGTCCAAGGCACTAATCATTTGTTTGGACAGAGATGAGGCCAAAGTGGAGGCACCCGATGAGCTTCCACCACGTGCTTCAATCAGTACTGGTAGCATTCACTGTGAACTCGAGAAGGTCAAATTTCTCGAGTACTTTAGTGCCTCAGATGGTGCAGCCACCGAGGCATGGTTGGAGAACATGGCGATGTGCTTCGAATTTCATGATTATACATCCAACATGAAGGTCCGCATGGCGGTCTTTCAACTAAAGGGGAGCACTCTTCTATGGTGGAAGACACTCCTACCATAGTTGAACATGGCTGTCAATGATGTGTCATGGGAACTATTTGAGGAATGGTTCTGAGAGACGTACCTTTCAGAGGAATTCATTGATCATCAACTCAATGAGTTCAATGCCTTACAATAGGGAGGTTGTACGGTGCCCGAGTACGAGGCTCATTTTATGGAGCTGCTCCGGTACACTCTGCACCTTAACATGGAGAAACTTAAGGTCAACAGGTTCGTGTCTGGCCTTAATGATAGTCTATGTGCAAAGGTTAGGATTTTTATGCCCCAAACCTTTCACAATGTCATCCAGAAGGCCCTCATAGCAAAGGAGGAGCTTATTAGTGGGGGTCAGACCAGGACATCAACGAGACCAGCAGGGCAGGGTTCATCTAGAACACAACAACACTAGACGCCAGCGAGACCTATGCTTGGATATCGTGGCTTCCAGAGGGGATCCACTTTCACTACACCTTGGTGACTGACACCTCAGTAGTGGACACCTTATCGGGGACCACAGCATCAGCAGCAACGTCGCCCGTAGCAGCAACAGTTTAGACCTGTTTAGCAGAACAAACAAGGGTTCTAGGCCAGTGGGTCATCATCTTCTACTTCGGGAACCAGAACTACTGGGCTGAAGAAGGGGTGTTGGATGTGTGGAGAGCCACATTACGAGTGTGAATGCCTCGTTGAGAGGACCAGAGTTAATGGATCATCCAGACCCACTACCTTGAGAGATATGGACAAGGCCCATCAGATTCATGTAGCGATGAATAATCGCCAGGAAGAGCGTCAGTCAATCTTGCTCGAGATGAAAGGTACTGTCATTGATCAGACCCTTAGTATTTTGATAGATCTCGGTGCTACCAAGAGTTTCATTTCTGGTGCAACACTAAAAAGGATTAAGGTAGAGGCAATTGAACAGGATGATTTTAGCTTCATAGAGATGGCTTCGGGAGCCAAACAGAAGTGTAACATCCCGCTCTGGCACACTTACCACAACTTATTATTTGAGGACACTTGCTCGCAAGTGATCCGGATTTTATGATGATAAAACTTTTTCTCTCATTATGATGCGTTAAGT
>JZKD02S0288225.1:106888-131303 GCA_000966675.3 Picea glauca
AAAAAAAAAAATGGCACCTGTTACCCGAATGGTTGTCGTAACGAGGCGGTTCGTTACAAGAAGGTTGGAGGAAAGGTTATGGGTTGTGCCCTTAACCTGGGATATTTTGTCACAAGGGCCAACCTATATGTCACGATCCTAGGATCTTGTGATGTCGTGATTGGTATGGATTGGTTGGAGTCGCATGAGGCGATACTCAACTATAATACAAAATGGTTGAGCTTGGTCGATGATGAGGGACAGAGACAAGTGATTGTAGGCCAGAACCAGGCATTTTCCCTAAGGTTCATCTCTTCCTTACAGCTACGGAAGAGTATGCACAAGGGGTGCAAGATTTATGCGATCATTACATTAAATGAGAAGGGAGTAGCGGAAGGTCTAGAACACCTTCCGATGGTGAGAGAGTATGTGGACATGTTTTCGGAAGAGTTACCTAGGATGCCACCAGAGAGAGAATTGGATTTTACCATAGACCTAAAATCAGGGACTGAACCGATAGCAAGAACACCTTATCGGATGTCGACTCTGGAGTTACAAGAGTTGAAAATGCAACTGAATGAGTTGTTGGACCTGGGACTGATACGTCCTAGTGTGTCACTATGGGGTGCACCTATTATTTTCATATGAACGAAGGACAAATCATGGAGGCTTTGCATTGACTACCTTCTACTGAACAAGGCTACAATCAAGAATCAATATCCATTGCCGAGAATTGATGATCTGTTCGATAAAATGAAGGGTGCGACGTTGTTCTCCAAGATCGATTTGAGATCAGGGTATCACCAGTTGCGGATCAAGGAGGATGGCATCCCTAAGACTGCCTTTAAGACAAGGTTTGGACATTATGAGTTTATTTTTTTACATAAAGGGAATAGTGAATCGAGTGGTAGATTCTTTAAGTCATAGACGACGCATATTTTCGGTGTTGCCTCTTCAGACAAATCTATGTGAAAAGATTCTAACTTTACAACGTGACGATGACTGGCACAAAGAGGTCAAGGGTTTTTTTGGACAAAACACAATGATGATACCATGATTTGAGGGATTTTCATTTGATGGTGATGGTTTATTGAGGTTTAAAGGTCAGATTTACATGCCGCCAAACGACGAGTTGAGGAAGTTGATCCTAAGCGAGGCTCATAGAGAAGTTTACATGGCTCACCAGGGAGTCATGAAGATGAGGGAAGACCTTAAACCTTTATTCTTCTGGAAGGGAATGAAGGCCGACATAGTCAACTATGTGGCCAGATGTCTTGAGTGTCAGCAGGTAAAGGATGAACATAGACACCCAGCAGGATTACTTCAACCACATTCCATTCCAGAATCGAAATGGGAGGTTATTTCGATGGATTTTATTGTTGGATTGCCATTGACGGCAAGGAGACATGACTCGATTTTTGTAATAGTAGACACTCTGACGAAGAGTTCTCACTTTATTCCTATGCGTATGATGTATTAGGCACCTGACATAGCTAGATTTTTCATCAGTGAGATTGTGAGGCAGCATGGCGTGCCTAAGAAGATTATATCCGATCGAGGATCGATGTTTACTGGACGATTTTGGACGAGTTTCCAAGAGGCCTTCAGAACCCAACTTAACTTTAGTACTACGTATCACCCGGAGAATGATGAGAAGACCGAACGAACAAACCAAACCTTGGAACACATGTTGTGCATGTACGTGATGGACCAACAAAAGTGTTGGGAAGAATTATTGCCACTAGTAGAGTTCTCTTACAACAACAGTTACCAGAGCAGCATTAATATGGCGCCTTTCGAGTTTCTTTACAGGCGACCGTGTCAGACACCCTTGAGTTTGGATCACCTTGAGGATAGGGTCCTGGTGGGACCAGAAGTAATCCAAAAAATGGAAGAACAAATGCAAACCACAATACAAAGGATTAAAGAAGCACACGATCGATAGAAACGTTATGCCGATGCGCACTATGTCAACCGTAGTTACGAGGTCGGCGACCGAGTCTTCTTGCGGGTTAAACCGCACAAGAGTTCAATCAAGTTTGGGAAAGGAGATAAAATATCTCCTAGGTTCATGGGACCTTTTGAGATTGTGGAGAGAAAGGGGCCTGTGGCCTATCGACTAGCCTTGCCTGATTCTTTGAGGCCTATGCACTATGTTTTTCATGTATCTATTTTGAGACATTATATTAGTGATCCTACACATGTTATTGACATGAGTTCCTTGTAGGTATCAGACAAGGGGGAGATCACGGCTGAGCCGGTCCATATCTTGGATCATCACGTTCGACAGCTACGAAATCGAACGATAGATCAGGTCAAGGCCCAGTGGGACAATTATAGTCCGTACTTGACGACCTGCGAGGATGCATATGATATGCGTCAACAGTTTCCATTTTTGTTTGATAGATAGACATATGATACTATGATACACTTTATTTCAGCGCATATACTATGAAACTTTGAGACGAAGTTTAGACCAAGAGGTGGTGTATGTAACATCCCGCTTTGGCACATTGAGCAAACTTATTCTTTGAGAACATTTACTCGCAAGTGATCCAGACTATTATGATATTAAAACATTTGTCTTTGATTATGATGTGTCATGGGTAGATCACATGTTGTTTTACTATATTGACATAGATAGGTGCTATTGACTTAGTGTTACTGGGTGTGGAAGGTTTTGAACCCTGAGGATGTAAAGGCATCGATGGAATCCCTTGGACTCTGAATCAAGTTAGGGAGTGTGCTATTGGGGTTTGATTGATTTATTGTGATATTAGTATAATTGATTAGATGATATGATGTGGATATGTTATGACATGATTTGTTGATGATGCAAGCCCACGATAGCTTGCCGACCAGACTCACATATGGAGTAAAGGGGCCACACACGACTACCACAGTGGTTGAGGGAGAGGTTTCGACATCATCCCTTCCTCAGCCTACTAGCACTCCCGTCGTGGCTCAAACTATAGGTTAACGATTACCTAGTTTGAGAGGACCCACGATGTCGTGATGGAAGACTGTGACAGTCGCTTGTGATGATTCTAAGGGGCATGCAATAAGGTGGGGGCCTTGATCCTTATAATCCCTTAGTCTCCCACAAGTTCACCTGGCAGAGTGTTGACTCTAGGGGTTATTGATGTCTACGAATTAGTCAAGAGGCAAGTGGCACCCTTGGAGCATGTGGTGCGTCCTAAAGGGCACGTTGTGCAAAAGAAACAAAAGAGGCGAGTGGCACCCTTGGAGCACGTGGTGCATCTTGAAGGGCACGTTGCTCAAAAGAAACAAAAGAGGCGAGTGGCACCCTTGGAGCACATAGTGCATCCTGACGGGCATGTCGCGCAAAGGAACAGATGAGGCGAGTGGCACCCTTGGGGCACCTAGTGCATCCTGAAGGGCACATTGCATTGATGATGATAGAGGGATGAACCTAGATGGCCCTAAGACAGACAAAAAATTAAGAAATTTTAAAACAACTTCCCTAATTAAATGTCGCCCAGTTCAGAATCTAAGTTCTAAGTCTAAAACTTCTCTAGGGTTAAAATTTTGTCTACCCTTAAGAAAATATAGATATAAAAATAAAATAATAAAATTTAAACTAAAAACCACTTAAGTAATAGTTTTGGTCTTAATAAATTTTTGGGGTAAAATGAAGAGAGTAAGAAATTAATTAAAATCTGTGGATATAAAATGTCAAGAAGAAATTAATTTATTTTAACTTTTGATAATTTAAAAAGGTACTGAATTAATAATAAAAGTAAAAAGAGGATAATTTACACAACTGTCTTTTCTAGCTCAAATAAAAAGGGAGGAAGGAAATGTAAAAATTAGGAAATTAGGGAAAGGAGGTAACCTAAAGAGGAAAAGAGGGGAACTCATGGTAAAAATAGGGAAACCAACTTAGGAAAGAATCCACATTTAAGAAACTTCTAATTTTGAACTAATTTAGCAATTTCTTTTTAGGGAAAGCTTTTAAAACCTGTAAGGGAATCTAGGGACAACTACGAATGATTTTAGGAGTAACTCTAGGTGGGTGAGGTAAATAAGACAATTAATAAATTAAAGAAAATAAATGTTGGAGGAAAGTGGGGGATGGATGACACTTGTACGAAGGAGAATTTTAAGAAGTTTTTTATTAAAACTTAACTTAAATGAGATTTAGGGAAAGAATGGAAGTTATAAAACTCTATAAAAGAGAGGGAGGAGAAGGAAGAAAGGAGGAGGAGGGGGGTTAGCGCGATGTTATGCTGTCGGATTAGTGACTTGACTGATCTACTTGTGGGAGTTGAGATTTCCCAGCTCGGAGAGGAGTGGTAGCTCGGCCTTGTGAGGCAAGCTAGGAACTAGATGTTCCATCTGGATAGTGTGTGGCCCCTTTGCGGCTTATGGGGATAAGGGGGAAGCAGAGTACCCCTAGCGTTGGTTGGGAGGTACCGGTGAGGTCTCGACGGTCAGTGAGCGGGAGCGGCACGGAGCGCGTAGACGTCATTCGAGGTGGGTGATAAGGCAAAGGTAAGCTCGTTTATTTTGTAGAGTAGAATGCATTAGGAACTTATGCTTGGATCTATATGTTGATTGTAATGGATGAATTTCTCTTGAGATTTTTCCTATTCGATTGATTGCCTAAAATCATTGTGGTCAGCATTCTGGTTTGGGTTTTACTGTTCCTTAGTTGGATTCGTATGGTTAACACACTATGTTCTTATAATGTTTAGAGGATAGCGATTCTCTGGGATTTTATAATGTTTAGAGGATAGCGATTCTCTGGGATTTTATAATGTTGTTCTCTACGATTTTATAATGATTAAGGGATAGAGATTCATATTGATTCTCTGTTTTCTTATAATATTTAGAGGATAGTGATTCCCTGGCGAATTTAAATGTGATTACTTTACTCCTGACCTACGAATCTCGTTCTTCAATCTATTTTATTTAATAGGCGGAACTATTGTGAGTTGAAAACAAATTGTGGTAGCCGTGTCCTTCCCGTGCTTTGTATCCTTTGAATTTTCACTAGTTGAGAGTTACCTTGGGTTACTTCGCCCCCCAGACCAAGTTGACTACCCTGACTGTGTTTATTTTCCTTCTTGTCACGGTTTTCCAAATTAAACACAGAGCCATTCTACTAATTAAATTCATCAAATGCTTAAGTTGAAATCGCAAAAACTAGATGATTAGCTCAGGTAAACTCAGAATTTGTTTTTATGGCTTGAACTAGATAGGATAAATTCTTACTGTATTAATGAAGTGGCTAGTGGGAGTATTGCCTGCAAATTCATGATTAGTGCATCCTTAAAACAACGGTAATACTGGATTGGTTACTACAGTTTAGAAAACTTATTATTTGCATTAGGCTTTGAAGAAACAAATCCTTGATGATTCCATTTGGACCCCTCACCTCATAAATATGCTAAAGGATGGGTGTCCTGTAACTAGGTGCACAGTGGCACCTGATCGATACAATCACCACCTGAAAACACATCTAAAAGTTGTACTGGAATGGCACACTCTGAAAATTTTTCACTGTGAACTCAATGTCGTCCCAACCATCCTCGAATGGGAAGTCCATCTTAGTAGATGACAACTATTGGGTTGATAAAACCTCTTGAGTTGTTTTAATGAATGCCCAGGCCGCTCACTTTAGTATCTAAAACAGGGGACACAGGTCCCTTCACACTTTTCCCTAACTCTGGCAGTGATAGGTATATTAGACAAAGATACTATTTGACACCCTTAGCCTTAAGATCCCTAATATCCATTCTCATAGATAGACTTTTATCTAATAGCAGGCTTAAAATATAGTGGGTTCACACTGATGTTGCTCATATTGTAGATGGCACACTACCAACTGATATCGTTACTGATGTTGATTATTAGCACAATAATGATTTGGGACCACTGTTGTTTTTGGGTTAAATGGATTAATGAAGTGGTGTTGATTGTACTTGAGATTAAACAATTTCGCAGGTTACTGACTAACAGTCGTGAGGCTTGTTGGATGGTTAGGATATTGGTTAGTATTTTCCACATTTTTAAATGTCGTGTCATTTTTCATTACTTACCATTTAGTAGCCTCTACCTTATCACAGTTAATGCTTCATTAAATTATAAATGGCCAGGAGATGGAGATATGGGTTGACTCAAAAATTGTTGATAGGATGAGACTATTTAACCTTAGCAATAACAACAACAACACTCCACTTTATTTGGTTGAACACAACAACTACCTTTTTGTTATTAGTTAAAGTAGCAATCTACTTATTTCCAAAAAAAGGAAGCAATCTACCCAATTCAATGAACTTTTCTTAAATGGCAATTGCCTTAATCTAGTTAGCATTTAAAAAGAAACAACATGCTGTTTTATTTAGTATTGTTTCAATTGATGACTAAAGGCCTCCTAGGATTGAGATTAATTACTTAATTTAAACGTGAAGAAGTTATAGAAGAATCAAGTGATTTAATTATTGAGGATCACACGAATTGAATACTACCAACAACTATCTCTTAAGGGTATTATTGAAGTTTTCAAGGAGAATGATGACCTTAGTAATAGACTATTACAATGTAAAGTTGGTAACACTTTATACATATATCAGGCATTAATGTACATACCTCTTATATCTAATTCAACATATGACTTCTCTTTATTGTTGTTAGGAATAATTTCTTTAGTTTCACATAAAGGATGCTTAATGAAAGTGTTGTTAAAGTTCATGTATTGCTTAAGAAGATGGAGTTTTTATGAGCCTTCATAATTAACTTATAACTATAGCTTCTCTTCACATACCCCTAGGAGATTTCCTTAAAAACAAGTTATATATTTAAGCTTCATGAGATTATAATGTATACCGCTCTTTATGAATCCTTACGAGATGAATTTTGCTCATTTACACTCTTGTTGACTTAGCAATTTTTTAATTTTTTTTAGTTTGCGGTCTGCTTGTGTCGGGTAGGATGTAGACAACTCTATGTTTCTTAGAACAGTCGCCATCCCTGAGACCTTAAATGGTTAAAATCGATGGGAACCTGGGCTTGAGCATTTCTTATGTGTCTTGGAGGTCCTAACCATTGCAGGGTAGGACGGATGGGTAGTCAGTCTTATATATTTGTCGATTAATTATCGTTCATTGCATGCAGATACTTGATGTGCCTCTTAGGTCGTTATGTTGCGTTCATCATTGTATGTGTCTTGTTCATCGTCGGGTGGTGACGTAGAGTCGAATGTGTTTTTTCTTACCCTTGTACACACGTGCACACACACACACAAAAAAAAAATGTACTTGTTATAAGAGGTTGATGTTTCCATCTTTGTTCTACCTATTTGCTAATAAAAAATTATTCTTATATAATTCCACCACTTTATGTTATTCATAAATTCAAGTGCATAAACATAATATAATAATTATTTAATGTTTGATGCAAGTCTTTAAAGTGGAAAAAATTATCCTCTTATATTTCCACCACTTTATGTTATTCATAAATCCATGTGCATGATCATAATAACTATTTAATGTTTTATGCAAGTCTTTAAAGTGGGAAATATACATTTGTGACTCATATGATCTCTTAAACATCTTCTTAGATATATTTTTCTATTATCTACCAAATTAGTGTTTTAGTGTTGTATATTAAATATTGTATTGATTTGATATATATATAATTAGATTAAACATTATGAGATATTATATTATGATCGATATTATATATTATATTAATAAATTAAATTGATAATATTAAAAATTCTAGAAGTTTAAATAGTAATTTTTATTTTTTTGAATATTCACATATGTATGATTTTTCAAATAAAAAAATAACTTATTCTAATATATATATATAGGTATATAATATTCGAATATTTATAAAATACCTTGTTTCCATTCATAGTTTTACTAACTAAATAATAGACTATGAAGGTCCTATGGAGGAAGGAAATTATAGCCTCTTCAAAATCATGGTTACCATTAGACCAAAAAAAAAGTGGTTCCTTAAATATGTAACTGAGAACCATCAATAAAAAGGTGTTTACAAGGTTGCACACTCTATGAAAAAAGATACAATAGAAAAATTAGGAATTCATTTCATGTAAGGATAAAAGAATATGGGAAAAAAATTAAGAATGAATGTATTCACAATTCCACATTGGCACATAATTCCCTCAAAGATAGGCATTGTGTGTTTCCAGAGGACACCAAAATCCTTGTAAAGGAATATCATTATTATAAGCAATATTTCATAGGGGCTTGGGGGATAATCAAACCCTTAAATAACTTAAATAAGGTAGTATTGAAGTAAGTAGAAACTTGCTCCCTCCAATTAACTAAGACAACATAATTAAGTATAACTCTCTACTAGACTACTCTTCTTTATTAATTTAATAAAATATTTTTAAAATATAAATATAACATAAAAATAGATTAATTAATTATGAATAAATTAGAAGATAATTTGAATTTGAATATAAAAAATTTAATAATTAATGTCTATGTTTTATATTAAAATTGTAAAATGATATTTTTACGTGTCTTTTTTATTTAATCGGCAATGGAAGAACCATAAAAACTTTTTCCTATCCCAGAATGTGATGCCACCTTGGCTATTTGAAAAGAAAAACTAAAAGTGTCCCTATCTTGGTATCCTCAAATTGGAATATTGAATTTCGTGTACATGTGGATGTACAACTTTGCGAGAAATACTAACCCAACTAGGATAATTTGTTTTTTGAAATACATTTGTATGGTTAGATTATTTTTATTTTGTTTTTAGTGTTTTTTATATATACTAGTGTTGGATTACTAAGACGGGGGGTGAATCAGTAATAGAGAAATATAATCCTTTTTAACCATAAAATGAAAGTGTTATATCAATGTATCATTATCATCTGATAGTTGTAGAGTAAATAAGAAATGAACAAATGAGAAATCATACACATACATAGTACACCAGTGTTTTTGCATGGAAACCCAAACTGGGAGAAAACCATATAATGTTTTTTCTTGTATGTCTTTAAGAATTACATTCATTGGAAGCACCAACTTCCTTTGTTTTCCAGCTGCAACTCGAAGGAGGCTCCAACCCCCTAGTCTCTCAAGATAGAACCTTAAGGAAGCTCCAACTCCCCAATTCTTTGGCTACAACCCCTTATGTTCTCCATATACAATTGTAAGGTGGATACAACCACCTATGTTTACCCCATCCAAGTAACCTGAAATATAAGTAGAATGATGGAACCACTACCACAATAACACTCCGAGATAAACTGTCGTAAACCTGTACGAATCAACCTGCACCAAACAACCTATACCAATAAACTAAACCAAACAACCTATAATGAACATGTACCATAAACAAGTGCATCAACCATGCACCAAACTGTACCATCAACGAGTGCATCAACCATGAACCAAATATGTACCTGCAAATGTACAATAAACGAGTGCATCAACCATGCACCAAATATGTACCAATCATGCATCAAATACACATAAACTATGACTCATCAATATGTACCAACAACATCAAATCTGCACCTCATGTATGTGGCAACTCATTAACTACTTGTCTCAACCATGTACCCAACATGTATGTCAACCAAAATCCCTCATCAATTTCATCATACAAATATTATTTGTAACTCTATAGTAGACCTGGTGATTATAATCACATACCTACAAACCTTCCTTAAACTTAACAACAAGAGACTATAATGTAATTCAAACTTTACTTTAGTCTCACGTGACTAGTTTTGGATTAGTCAACAACCTTAACTTGCAATAATAATAAATGTGTACATGTAATGAATAAAATTCTAAAAATAGTACACAATTTTCTTTAGTGTATTTTCTTCAATTTCTCCATGTTTCACTTCTTGGAACCTCCCATAAAAGGATTTATAGAAAAAATGACATACCTTGTTGAATTTTGGATTATTCTAGAGACCGAACTTGTAGAGAATTCATCGCACAAAATATTTTATTTGTATATCTAAACATGGTACACAACATACTACACATTGTAATCTAACCAATACATCTGATCTTACTTAATTTGGATCTGTTATGAAGAATTTATGACATTTTTACCCGAAACACATGTTTTAGACTAGTTTCAGGACTAGCCACAAATCCTATTTTTCACAGAGCGTAACTCAAAAAATACAACAACCCACAAGATGAAATTGTTATCACAAATATTTGGATATGTTTCCTTAATGGTCTCCATATTTCACGGTCTGAATCATTTTAGAAAAAAGGTTATTGCGAAAATGGTGAGATGGCATGTAAATAACATACCTTAGAAAGCATCATCAAAATAATTTATTCTCCCTTGAATTATGGCCTTCTTTCCTTCACCTTCCCTCTAAAATTTTCTTTATATATGCTTTGGTTACCTCAGCCACTTATAGATATTCAATATCCTAAAGTGTGATTAAATGAGAGACCCTTGTGTCTTATTTATACTTTTATGTGGCTTCCTCAAGGGGTTACCTTCTAACCATCTTAAACCACTTTCTTTATTTTAGGGATAAACCACTTCTAACCACTTTTCCACTTAGTAATTTCTCCATTAAATTTATTATTTAAATAATTTCTTTTCTGTCCACTTTAACTTATAGTACACTCATCACTTCACTTTATTATTTAAATAATTTATTCTTTGCAACCACTTTGACTACATTGACCTTTTGGGGTTTCTACATGACTCATGAGGGTTCTTCATCTTGACATGGCCATAAATCTCTAGCCGTGAGAAGTTGTGTGTCGTTCCACATACCATCGAAAATTTCATGACATGTACTCTCCATCTAGAATAGTTTTACCTTAAAATATATTAAAAATCATAACATTATACATCAAACAAACTTGGGTCCATTACACAAACCTTTGTGCTACTGAAAATTTCTACCAAATTTTCTTCAAGGGTTGACACCGATGGAAACCAACCAAATAATCAACAATCTGCCCCTTTGGCATTGATGGGAGCACTCTGATGCAATACTAAAGTCATATAACTCATGTTCCCCCTGTGACCATCGCTCCCCCTTGAACCATGCCTTTGTGCTCTTTCTCCAAGCATTACCTTTTCATTTGATAAATCTCTCCCTCTTTGTCATCAATGGGAAAGGTATCTTTCCATCCGGGCCTACTCCCTCTAACTGAACTCTTGCTAAAATTGATTTGCCAACCTGAATTGTCCTCTTTATGGTGCTTCCTCCTGTAAATATAACACATATAAGATAAGAATTCAAATGCATCAATTTTGGAGTAGAAATTACTTTGAGACTTTGGAGAATATACTCAAAGGCTTCCTGTGGAAGCGATTTTTTAAAGATGTCTTCCACTTGTTCTTTTATTCCCACATATTCAACTCTAATGTTGTTCTCTGCAACTTGTTCCCATAGAAAGTAATACTTGATTGGAATGTGCTTTATCTTGGATTGCATCACCAGGTTCTTTGAGATACTAATCTTACAATATTCCATTCTTCCAATATGAACTTATTTAGCATTTCTTTGATATACTTAGTTTGATAAATAAAAATTCCTTGGTTTCTTTGACATATCTAAAGACCCAAAAATAAGGATATTTCTTTGAGTAATGACATTTAAAATTCATTATGCATATACTTTTCAAATTGCTAGCTTAACCTGCCATCATTACATCCAAAAATAATAGCATCAACATAAATTTTAATTAATAAAATACTATCTTGAGTTACCTTGATGTAGAGCTTGTTTTCTGCACTTCATTTTCTGAAACCTACCTATTGTACATATTTATCCTGTCTAAAGTACTATGCTTTAGGATTTTGTTTTATACCATACAAGGCCTTATTTAATTAACACACATAATCTGTGTTCTATGACAATTGAAACCCTTCTGGTTGTTTTATGTAGACTTCTTATTCAAGTTCCCCATTCAGAAAAGTTTATTTCACGCCCATCTGATACACTTTAATATTCTTGGAGCATGCATAAGATGAAACCAAACAGATTTTTTCCATTCTGAGAATTGGGGAAAATGTGTCTTCAAATTCGATTCCTTCAACCTGTGCGTATCCTTTAAATACCAATATATATTTGTTACCTGTAACATGTCCATCTTCATTCAATTTATTTATGAAAACCCACTTTGTGCAAATCACTTTCTTATTAATTGGTCTTGGAACCAATTCCCAAGTGTCATTCTTCTCTATTTGATCCAATCCTTCATCCATGGCCTTATTACAAAATTCATCATTGATGGCCTCTTCAAAATTGTTTGGCTCAATCATGGATAAGAGTGTTAGGTGTTTTTTTTATGGTGAATGGATTCTTCCTCTACTCTCAACTCGTGCATCCTTGTTTCCGATAATCTAATATGAAGGATGATTCTTCTATACTAGTTTGCTAGGTTTATTTGGAGGCACTTGCTAAACTTTCTCTTTTACTTATGTCCGATCATATTCATCTTCCCCTTCTACTTTTTTTTCATATTCTCATTCTTCTTCGTAAAATTATTCCATTGATTCATTTTCTTCTTCCTTTAATTCTTGTCCACTTATTTCATCAATTATTACATTGATGATTTCCACAACTTTTTTCAACCTCATATTGTAACACTTGTATGCTTTCCTTGTACTTGAGTAACCAACAAGTACTCCTTTGTCCACACATTTTATGGTCTTCATTTCCATAGCTCATAGGGAGTTTTGTCATTATTTTTTCTGAGAATTACTATGTTTTTAATTTGAACTGTTGTATGCACTACATGTGTCCGAAACATATCTGTCAATTTGGAATCCATTAGCATTGTTCGAGCCATTTTTTGTATTGTATTGTTCTTTCTTTCAAGAACTCCATTATGTTGAGGTGTCCTAGAAACAAAGAATTTTATTATTATTCCATGCCTATTGTAGTAGTCCATAAATTCATTTGAAGTGAACTCTCCTCCATTATCATATCTCAAACATTTGATTTTTGAATCCATTTCATTTTCAACCATATCCTTGTAGACCTTGAACTTTTCAACTTATTTCTAAGATGCATCCATTCTTGTATAATCATCAACTAATAACATAAAGTATTTCGCACATTTTAAAACTTTTGTTGTAGTTGTTCGAACTAGATCCACATGCAAAATTTCCAGTGGTCTTATCGTTGAAGATTCCTTTGATTTGAACCTAGTCTTTGTTTTCTTCCTTTGTTGACAATTCTTGCATAAAGTGTTGGTTGGTTTCATGATCTGGGGCATTTCTCTAAATAAATCCTTTTTGATAAATTTTAAAAGGTTATCAAAGTGTATGCAACCCATTCTTCTATGCCATAGAAAACTTTCATCTTCCTTTCCTAGAAAACACTTTTTATTTCCAATTTCACTTAATACATAGATGTTGCTTGAACTTCTTGCAGTTGTTGCAATGAATTTTCCCGAACCTTATTTTCTTATCCCTCACTTATGTGAAGCGAAAGTAATATTATGACCTTGGTCATAAATTTGCTTACACTTAGAATATTATGTTTCATATCTTCTACTAGTAGAACATTTTTTGCCTTGGTATCGTTGTTTCCAATTCCGACTCTGCCTTTTCCAATAATATTATCTGAATCATCATTTCCGAAGGAGATTGATCCCTCTATTTCCTTTATTAATGTAAGAAACTTGTCTTTATCACCTGTTATGTGTTTTGAATAGCCATAGTCAACATACCAACCATGTTTCTTCTACTTATCTCGTAGAAAGAGTGTGCATTCTTCATTGTTATATTGATTCTTCTTTATTATACATGTTCTCTTCTCATGTTCATGTATGCGATTGTTTTTGTTCTATTGTGGTTCTCTAGGAGGGACTTTCATCCTACAATCTTTGGCCATGTGTCAAAAGTTGTTGCACTTGTAGCATTCCACTTCAGTGCTTGATGATTCAAACATGTTGCAGTTTCTTCTATGTGTTTCAATAGGCCTTATTGGATAACCATTTTTTGTATAACTTTCAAAGTTCTTTATGTTCCTCCTATTATCTCTGCAATTTACAACTTTATGCATAACATAAACTAGAAATGATAGTTTTATAACCAGGAGTTGAAGATCTTCTGAAAGAAGTTACTTTTATGAATCCTTGTTCTTCCTGAGGCATGTTTGTTTCTATCTGTCATTGATTATGAAATATGAATCGTCTCTATGGAGGAGTGTCCCTGTAATCTTCTTTGTAGGTCTTCCTATTCTCTTTGATTGTTTTTTCATAACGTTTTGGGTATGTTTCTTGTTCGGTTTCCTTGGAGCTTGATATGTTTTATGTATGTTTGTATCCAAGTACAGACTTGTCATGATGAGGCTTTTGAATGTTGATAATGTCATCCAAAACTTTTGAGTTGTTCTGCATATTTTTCTTTTGAATATCCTTTCTCATTGTGACAACCTCTACTTCCAAATTTCCAATGATCTTGTCTCTTTCTTCTAGTTTTTCTTTGATTGCTTCTTCAATTCTTTTATCTTCTACTATTTTAACCTTCAATTTCATGATCATTTGTTATAGTTCTTGAGTGTCTTATTTCTTGTCTAGTTCTTATTGTAGCTTCTTGTTTTTCTTATTTTCTCTTCTTATAAAATCTATGGCACTCAAAAATTATTCTCGGTTGTCAACTTATGTCTCTTCGTATTCTTCTTCGGTGTCCTATTTATCAGAGTCTTCTACTTCCAAGAATACAACTCTTTCTATCTCATTGTCACTGACTTCATCTTCATCTGATGAGGAGGTTTCTTATTTCGTGCATAAGCTTTTCTTGAAATATTTCTTTTTGGTTGTTTTGTCATTATATGTTTGTTTTCTATTTGAGTAATCTTCATCATTCCTCTTATTTTTCTTATGAGGAAATTTGTTAGAAAAATGACCAATACCATCACAATTAAAACAAATCAATTGAATCTTACCTTTATATCTATCATTGGTTCCCTTGTTCAATATTCTTACAAAGTTGGCCACTTCTTATTCATTGTCTTCTCAGAAGTTACTGATCCTGCTATTTTCCTTTTTCTTTCCCTTTTGATTTGAAATTTTGGATTCTTTGACAGATACTTCTTTTATATATGGATTTTCCTATTCAGTTCTAATTTCATATGATGTGAAGATTCCATGTGGTTCATCCATGCTTATTGAGTCTAGATCTTCTCTTTCTTCTAGTGTTGATATCTTAGGATCAAATCTCATATGAAGATATATTAGTACCTTTTGAACAGTTAAAGATTCTTCAAATTCTTCTCCCAATCCTATTATTTCATTCATTGTTTCATCGACTCCTAAGAAGTAAGTTGCAATATTCTCATCTTCCTTCATCTTTAGTTGTTCGAATTGGCCTCGGTAAGTTTGAAGCTTTACTTCTTTGACTTTTTAATCTCCTTCATAAATATTTTGAATTTTGTCCCAAATATATTTATTGGATTTACAATGTACAACTTTGGTATATACCGATTCACCAAGAACATTCATAAGTCCATTTGTGGCTTTGAAATTATTTTACTAAGTTTTATTGCTTTTGACTTATTGATGGAACTATTGGTTCTTTGTATCCATCTACTACCGATTGCCAAATTTTGAATCCCCGTGATTGTATATATGTTTTCATCCTTCTTCTCTAGAATGCATGCTTTTGTCCATCAAAATGTGGTATTCCATTCTTATACATCATGTTTCTCTCCATGATCTATCTTTCAGTGGTTAAACAAATTTTAAAAGGAACCGACTCTGATACCAATTGTTGGATTACTGAGAGGGAGGGTGAATCAGTAATAGAGCAATCTAATCTTTTTTAACCATTAAATGCAAGTGTTATATCAATGTAGCATTATCATCCAATAGTTTCAGAGTAAATAAGAAATGAAAAAATGAGAATTCATACACATACATAGTACACCAGTGTTTTTATGTGGAAACCCAAAGCGAAAGAAAACCACATAACATTTTTTATTATATGTCTTTAAGAATTACATTCATAGAAAGCACCAAATTCCTTTGTTTCCGAGCTGCAACTAGAAGGAGGCTCCAACCCCCTAGTTTCTCAGGCTACAACCTGAGGGAAGCTCCAACTCCCCCAATTCTTTGGCTACAACTAGAAGGAGGCTACAACCCCTTATGTTATTCAGCTACAATTGGAAGGTGGATACAACCACCTATCGTTTCCTCATCCAGACACCCTGAAATATAAGTATAATTATGGAACTATTGTCACATTATCACTAAGAGATATACTTTTGTAAAACTATACCAATCAACCTGCACCAAACAACCTGTAGTCAACGTGTACCATAAACAAGTGCATCAACCATGCACCAACCTGTACCATCAACAAGTGCATCAACCATGAACCAAATATGTACCACTCATATATCAAATATACATAAACTATGACTCATCAAGATGTACCAATATCATCAAATATGCACCTCATGTATGTGCCAACTCATCAACTACTTGTCTCAACCATGTACCCAACATGTACCTCAACCAATATCCCTCATCAATTTCATCATACAAATATGATTTGTAACACTGTAATAGACTCGATGTATATGATCACATACCTGCAAACCTTCCTTAAATTTAACAACAAGAGTCTATCATTTTCATCAAACTTTACTTTAGTCTCACATGACTAGTTTTGGATTAGTCAACAACCCTAACTTGAAATAATAATAACTATGTACTTGTAATGAATAAAGGTATAAAAATAGTACAAAATGTTATTCAGTGTCTTTTCTTCAATTTCTCCAGGTTTCACTTCTTGGAACCTCCTAGAAAAGCAGTTATAACAAAAATGGCATACCTTGTTGAATTCTGGATTATTCTAGAGATGGAACTTGTAGACAATGCCCCACATTGAATATTTGTTTTATAGATCTGAGTATAGTACACAACATACTGCATACTGTTCTCTAACCAATACATTTTGCCTTACTTAATTTTTATCTATTATGAAGAAGTTATGACTTTTTTATCTGAAACACATGTTTTAGACTAGTTTCAGGACTAGACACAAACCCTATTTTACATGGAGTGTAACTCCAAAAATTCAATGACCCGCAAGAAGAAATTTTTATCACAACTACTTGGATATGTTTCCTCAAAGGCCTCCACATTTCATGGTCTGAATCATTCTATAAAAAACATTATTGTGAAAATGGTAAGATGACCTGTAAATAACATACCTTAGAAAGCATCATCAAAAGAATTTATCCTCCCTTAAATTTCGGCCTTCTTGACTTCACCTTCCCTTTGAAATTTGCCTTATATATCCTTTGGTTACCTCAGTCTCTTATATATATTCAATATTCTCATGTGTTATTAAATGAGAGACCCTTGCCTCTTATTTATACTTTTATGTAGCTTCCTCGAGGAGTTACCCTCTAACCATCTTAAACCACTTTCCTTATTTTAGGGCTAACCCACTTCTAACCACTTTTCCACTTAGTAATTTCTCCATTAAATTTATAATTTAAATATTTTCTTTTGTATCCACTTTCACTTATAGTACACTCATCACTTCAATTTATTATTTAAATAACTTATTCTCTGCAACCACTTTGACTACTTTGATCTGTTGGGGATTCTAGATGACTCATGAGGGTTCTCCAACTTCACTTGGCCATAACTCTCTAACTGTGAGGAGTTATGTGACATTCCAGATACCACCGGAAATGGCATGACATGTACCATCCATGTAGAATATTCTTATCTTAAACTATATTAAAACTCATACCATTATAAATAAAACAAACTTGGGTCCATTACCCAAACTTTTGTTCTACCAGAATTTGCTACCGGACTTTCTGCAAGGGTTGACATCAATGAAAACCAACCCAAATTATCAACAGCTAGTTCTCTTACAAATTTTAGAGATGTTATTTTTTAACTTTAAACCAATTAATATATGATATATTATCAACAAATTAAGAAAGTAACAATTTTTCATAAAATATTTATAATATATTGATGAATAAAATATTAAAAGATTAATTAAGTCGAAAGGAGTACACCTATTGACAATGGGCACATTTAATAGGTTTTTAGTTCTTCATACATTTTCTATGGATGAGATTAAATATGCCTAGAATATTCTTAGTTGTCACAATAAATGAATGGCTCTGATTTCATCCATTAACTTCCGAGTTGTTATAAAGACATTTGTTTATATGTTTAATTTTTTACATTTACCTAATCGTGTTTAAAAATTACTGTGTTCACTAACTTATTTCCACGTCTACCTAATTAAAAATATTAAGGTATTAAGGTGGCCGCGTTTCTGTGCTAGCATCACCAGCAGTCACCAGTCGGAAGTTTAACAGTTTAACAACCATAAGCCGCCTTTCGGCGTTCACCAGCCGCGAGTTAGCAGTTGTGCTAGTACTATATTACATCAATAAATTAAGGTTTTTATTATGTTTTTTAATTCTTAATCCTTATATTTTAACCTTTAACTTATTAATATATTATTATTAAAATAATATTAATGTATTGCTTTCAATTTATTAATTTTAGTTTTTTTTGGTTTATATTTGGATTTTTTAAATTTCGTATGTGCTAATATAGTTATATAGTTTTTATTATTAATTGATTCTTTGTCCTTTCCAATGACTATTTGTCTTGATGATGAATCTCATTATGGATTTTTTTTTGTGAAATTTAGGTACATGTGAGGACAAGAAAGTGTGGTGATACCAATTGTAATGTGCTTATATAGTAAAAAGAGAGAATTTAGAATAATATAGGAATACTTTCAATCTATATAATGTGAATGAATTAGAAGAGAGTATTATACCTACAATATGAGAAAATCTATTTAAATATTCCAAAAGGTGAGAAATGTTCATGTGCTTTGTCAAGGAAACAACCCACAAGTCAAAAAGAGTTTTAATACAATGTTAATTCTTGATAAAAACATTTCATCACTTTTACCACTATTGATTCATAAATGGTAGTTATATGGCCCATCCATTTTGTCAATACATATACTTTTTTTTTTAAATAAATCATGTTTTATGATATCGAGATGATGATGAGATCTCTATTCCTTAGAAATAAATCTAATGCCTTGGTTCACAAGGTAACTAGCACTCACTCAACTGAAAATGTAATAACATTAAGGACTTTGGGCTTTAAGGGAATCATTCACTTTGTGGTACACCAACAACACCCATAAATAAATGAAGACACGGGGAATTAGTTTAGAGGTGAATTTCTCTTCAATTAACAAAGTAGAAGATGTTTCAATAGCTTCTAAAGTCCACACTCCTTGTTCATTTTATGGTTAACCCACACAGTGTTTCACTCAATAAATCACAATCTACTTCCCATTATTTATTTGTGCAACCTTGAAAACAATATTGCTTCTTTGAAAACATTCAAATCAATGATGAATGCGTTATAGTGCAATGTTGGCACCCAAAGTTTTGGGTTAGATCTTGAGTGCGCAAAAATGAAGGTGTGCGTGCACATTCTATACTTTGTCTAAGTTTTTCGCTAAGAATGACCAGAAGTGCACATTGGACAAAGTTTTGTCAATTTCATGCCACGTTTAAAGTACACCAAGTGCACATCTGTCATAGTTTTGTTAGTTGCATTGGCAATCAAGAATATTACTGCCGGAATCAAGAAAAGAATCAATGGGAAATGTTCCCAAATAATTACTACCAACATCATATGAGGATTTGGGACTGCCAGAGGATGGGATGGCCAAGCAATTAAGATTTCCATTGATACATAAAGTCTACATGGAGTGTTGAAAGAAACCATAAGCATGTAAGGAATTTTTTTCAGTTAAGCAAGCAGAAGTGGAGAAGAAAGAGACAACACTCCCCAACAAAGAAAGTTATAAAGAAAGAAGTAAAATAAAAAATAGGGTTGGTTACCTAGCTATATGTTTGAGATGAGATTCATTGATTCCTTAGCATCAATTTTGCTAAGCTACTATTGTGATATTTCATTTCTCTTGAATATACTCATGTGTTTGTTGTATGTCTGAGTTTTGAGCAAGGGTGCATTTCCTAGTATGCTGTAATTCTAAGGATTTGTATAGAAAATATATGAATCTCTATGGCTACCATGTATCTATGTTTTGTACAATGTATACCTATGTTATGATGGAAAGGATTTGGTAATAAATATGTGACATTTATGATCTATTATGTGTCTATCATGTATGAGTTGAATATGTGTCTGTATTTTTTTAATTCCTAGTCCTAACAATCTATCAAATATGAGTTGTGGAAATTCCATCCTCAATGGGTTTTTGTATGTTTATCCTTCATCCTCGTAGCAAGTCCTTATGGTCTCTTCGTTCCTTTCTTCATCTTGGGTGATACCTTCCTCGTCCTTGATCAAGGATTAATATGTTGATTCTCTAGGGTTTTTGTTTGTCAACTCTGGAAGAACCCTGGGTCTAAACTCCTAGTATTAGGATGGATGCGTGTAAGTGTAGATCAAAATTCCAACAAATGGTTCCATTTTTTTGACCTGAAAGTATTCTTGAAAATAATTAAGGAACGAGATAAGGTCACATCCATCTAAGGACGAAATTCAATAATGGTTGTTTGCAAAAGAACATGATTTTCCCTGCATGAAACCTAGGGACTAAGAGTCAATGCACAATGCTATAAATATAGGTACCTTTACACTAATATGCATAATTTGTTCTTTGTTGAATTCCCTTGTCTATTTCATGATTCGATAAAGAGACAAGATGCTACCAATTCTACTATCTGGCCTCTAAAACTAGTGGTTTGGGATCAAGTCAATCTTGACAGATTGAAAGTGTTGGATAATAAATAGACTCGTGCTATTGAATTTTAGTTTTCTCATATAAAAGAAGGATACATCATTGATTTTTTTGTAGAGTACAATGCCTCCTTCAACAAGGTTGAAAGAAATTTTGTAGAAGGATTGAGAAACTATATGCTGGAGGAGATTCCACTTTGAATAAACATGTCATTTAGGGAGATGGGGTTGATGCGCATGCAACCCAATTGAGTGGTTTAGTTAAATATCCTAGCACACATGGGGGGAGAATTTTGCAAAAATGAGGAGATTCCAAAAAGAGAATGGGCTCATTAAGAAGGATCCAAAAATTGTTGAGAGGAGGTGACTAATGGTATGCACCTAGAGGAGAAGAGGAGAAAAAGAGTCGAGACGTACACAAGAATAATTGCAATAAAAATGAGATAATAAAAGAGAGGTAGAAAGGAATTACCCAGGGGCACATGATGAGGGTTTAGGTCCAAGATGAAAAGAAAAGAAACCTCACCAGGTGGTAGTGTGGAAGAGTATGTTGTGACAAATTGGAGCATAGAAGAGGATAGGCCCATAAAGAGGAATGGCATAGAGGATCTGGTGTCCATGAAGGATACAAGTAGTGATATTAGTAAGGTCCTAGGTGAAAAATTATGCCCCTATTGGTTGTTACAAAGTGATGCAAACTTACAGGAGGATGAAGCATAGAGTAGTGGTGCATTGATTAGATGAGAAGTAGATGCATGAAGTAGTGGTGATGTAATAAGAGAACAAGTTGGCATGCAGAGAAGTGGTGTGCTGTTAGGAGAGGAAAATAACACGCATAGTGGTAGTGTGCGGATAAGACCAGAAAATAGAGCGTAAATTTGTGGTGCACATTTAGGACAAGAAGGTAGAGTGAAACTTGTTGGTGCATCAAAAGAAGAGGAAGTTGGAGACTCCCCTAGTTGTGGGGGAGACAAATTTTCAATAGTATATGTTCTTACATAGATGCAAGTAGAAAATTATTTGTGTGACCTCACGAGAAATTTTAGAAGAAGGGCAGAACCTCCCTGTGCACATATTTTATAAAGAAGAGAACCCAATAGATAATGAAGATATTGGAGTATAAGAAAGAGATGAAGAAGATAAAATCAAAGAGATGAGTGAAGAATAAGGTGAAATCAAAACTTCTTTACACCAAGCAATAGTAGTGTGAAAAATTCAAACCCCTAGCAGTCAAAGAGGAGGAACTAGCTCGAGTTTTAAGATGGTAACTCAAGATAGTACATTGAGACTACTCATGTTCTACAAAATGGGTAAGTATGATTCATAGCATCATTGGTTTACATGTGAGGCAATCTGGTCTGTGAAGAGAATCATAGATGAAGCATCCAAAGTCATGCATTTGGAGACCATGTTCAAGGATAGAACCTTGATATGGTATATCAAGTATAAGGTTTTTGCACCAACAGGATAGGAGAGGTACCTGCTAGAGATTAAATAGGATCTTCGTAAGGAGTTGCATAAACCTAAGTTAGAATCCTAGTGTATCACTAATATAAAAAAAATCACATAGATGGAAGGATAAATCATTTGGGATTACATCTAGTGGTTCAATATCTTATCAGATCGGCTGATATTTCAAATCCAAGATGTGTAGCACAGAGAATGGTTCATTCCAGGGTTACTTCCCCATATATGATTCCTGCTCACCCAATAAAACGTGATGAATATTTTAGAGGCAGTCAAAATTTCCATGCACCTGGAGACTATCCAAGGAGGGGCAGAGACATCAATAGATTTCATGCAGGTACAATCACAACTAGCTAACCTAATGATGAAGCTACAATATATGTCCAAGAAAAAAGTTGTGCATGAGCACTTATGGTGTACCACATGTCGATTATAAGTTCATTGCAGAGATGAATGTCTAGTACTTCCCAATTATATGGTGATGGGTGCACTAAGTCCATTTCCATCAGGATAGATAGAGTGGTGTGAAATATGCCACCCAATTGCCCAATTTTTTAGAAGTACCAGAAGATGACTCATACTCCATTTTGTGAATTTTGTAAATTCATCAAGAAATATGTTAATAACTACTACTCACTCCAATTGATTCAAGACAATACTCGCGATGCATATTAGGTATAGGTTGAGCATAAGGGTGGTGAGTGTGGTGGTGTAGAATGAGGCATATACAAAGGAGTTCCCCGAGTTGGATATGGGTGTGATCGTGATCGAGGATATGGAGGAGGGGGATCTACACTGAAATAGTTAAATCTTTCTGCATTCGCCATTAATGGGTGTTTGGGTGTATGTGTTCTTCGAAGGTGGCTCCTGTCCTTCCCTCCTATAAAATCATGCCAAATCAACCCTACCATCGTTGTACCCTCGACAATTACTTGGTCATCAAAGAACTTCTCTTAGGGTTAAGTGTGTTTTTCCTTTGTCATTGTGAATCCCTCGAGATGGCTCTACTAGTTACTCCTCCATAGGGAAAACTTTCCAAGTGAAGGCCGCTACACGATGGAGAATGTAATGTCTCTAAATTAATTATAACAACCATTAAATTAGAACACAACAGTAAAATTTAATTATAACTTCATCTAGCACATTCGAAATCTAATTTTTCATAGTAATAAAATTTAATAACAATTTACTTCAAAACAATTCATAACTCTAACCTGAACTTGATGCTGCCGCTTGCTTCCTTAGCTTGCTTCTTTAGGACACCACCCAAAACCAACCTCCCTGCCAACTAGTAGCGCCTAGCCCTAGGATATCAACGAATATCCTAGCCCTCTGAGAGCAAAACCTCTAGCAGCCCCCCAGTGCACTGTAAATTCCACTCAGAAAATTCTTCCCTCTGTCCAATACTCAACTCAGAGCTCTCCCCAAAATCCTTCTCCACTCCCCCGTTGAATGAATCCCCTCACAACTCCTTTTCCCCCCCTTATTCCTCCTCCCTTCACCGACACTCCATCTTGAATTAAATTCCTTATCCCTCCATTTAATTACCCTTATCCATTCATTAATTCTCTTATCTTCTCGGGATCCTTAGGTGATCCCTTCTTATATACGTAACTTGATTAAATGTTATATTTTATTCTCCACCTTTAATTTAATACTTTTTTAATTAATGAATTAATTAATAATTAAATTAATCATTAACCATCATTGAACAATTATTTAATAATAATCAATTAGAAATGTTATTTTAAGACATAAATACAGTTTAGCTAATCTTTTAGGACTATATTAATAAATTAATTATACTTAATAATCAAGGGTCGTTACATACACCCACCCTTCAGGAAACTTCGTCCCAAAGTTAAGGTATCTTATGGTACAAATAACAAGAACATGGTTCACACATTAATAACAAGTAACCGACATTATTAGTGAGTAAATCAAGAAAACTCATACATACTAGTGTATATGTACAAGAAATGTATGTGTAGCTAGTACATACAATGATCGTACATGTACTAATAATCAAACTATCATCATTTAGTATTTTATGTATACATCCAATCCAATTAGCAAGACTAGTCTTTTATAAAAGACAACAATCAATTAGTTGTTTGAGAAATTCTTAAATTACAATTATTTGGTTCAAAAATTTTAATTTAATCAACTGTGGTTTAGTTACATAATAATGAATATTCATATATACATATTTTCTTCATCAAATC
>JZKD02S0288225.1:131575-146212 GCA_000966675.3 Picea glauca
TGTGACTAGAAAATAAAGTATATAGGCCTCAGGTAATCTTGGTTGTCTAAGTCAAAAGGTGGTGTTACATACACCCCACCTTCGAGAAACATGTTCTCAAGGTGGTCAAAATAGTAAGGAATAATCTCGCCGTAGTGTCTTGGCGTCTTCCCAAGTAACAGATCCTGGACTATACTTGTCCCACTGGACCTGTCTGCATTGCTGGCAATGATCGAGGTGCTGCGCTCGCTGCCATTGAAATCCCTACAACTTCTGTCCTTGGCGCAAATTTGTTACCATATGGCGGTGGCCTTGAGCCCCCTCCCCTAGGAAATGTATGCGGGGCCTTTCCTACGAATCCCGGGTGCTGCGGAAATGTCGGTCTTGCACCCCCAGTCAATTTCATATGTTCTTCCACGTAACGCGCATTTTCCACCGCTTCTACTACTAAAGACAGTTTCCACATCCTCACCATAGCTCTTATCCTATGGTTCAATCCATAGATGAAGCGCTCTGCCTGTCATTGGTCACTATCCATATACGACACATATTTGACCAGTTCCATAAACCTAGTCTCGTATTCTTCTACCGTTTTGTTTCCCTGTATTAAGGCATGAAATGCCCCAACCTGTTGCTCCTCGTAGTACGCCGGTAGATATTTCCTCCTGAACCTCTCCTCGAAAAGTTCCCAAGACACTATGTCTGGAGTAAGGTGCAGTTGTCTTTCCAGGTTACCCCACCAGTTCAAGGCGCTGTCCCTTAACTGAAAAATGGCGATCTTCGCCTTTGAGTTGGACGCATAGTCCCTTAGGGAAAAACACCTGGTCATGCCTTCCAACCATGCTTCCGCGCATTCACTGGTGCGACCTCCGACAAACTCTGGAAGTTTGATCTTCTGCAACTCTCGCGTGATGTCTTCAGGTGGAGGTCCTCCCCCTGAATCCCTTGACACTTCTGGATTACCCGTTCCAGATGGTGGGGGTTTCACTTTAGTCCCTACCGGTTGTCGCCCCTTTAAAGTCTCATTGATGGCTTCCAATGAGCGCAGTATGAGGGCGAGTTCAGGTGATGGTGGTGGTGGCGCTGGTGGTGTTGGAGGTGCTTGTGACGACACTCCCCTGCCTCGACTCCCTCGAGTCCTGACCATCCTGTGTGCTTTGAATTGTATCACCAAAGTTGTCAGGGTGAGTTCCAGGATGTTTTAAATTGGTGCTACTAAACTTTAGAAATGGGGTTAGGCGTAAGTTTTCTTTACTTGTCTGTAAACAAACATTACTCCATTAGGGGATTGGCTAGGTTAGGGTTAGGTTTAAGAATCTAAGCTTCATTTCTTCGCCCCTATGAAAATAAATATTGGTTCCTTTGCCCTGCGGCTGTGCTAACTTTGTGCCTTACTCGCCACTTCCTAGGCTTACGCTCCTAATGAATATGCCGTCTCCTTCCCGCTTGTCCTAGTCTGAGCCCTTTTAATTTATGCTTACAACTTGATTAAAAATGACTTCCGACCTTATGTTTATTAATTTATGCCAAAAGGTGTACACCTATCGAAAATGGGCACAATCAATGATCTCTTAATCTTACTTAACTTTAAACCCTGATTTGATAGCTATGCCTTAAAGATGTTGGCATATTATTAGTCGTCCTCCAAAATCAATGGGTCTGATTTATCGTTCACAACTTTCTTGCATTTATCAAGGCATCTGTTAACATGTTTACTTTTTAACATTTACCTACCACAAAAAAAAATTAGTTGTAAGGTTATATAATTACCACGTTTATCGATTAAATAGGATTAAACTGCGGCAACTGAATAGTCGTCCACAACTGCCAACCACGTTTCGGCGTTCACCAGTGCTATGTATCCTTCGACGTTGGTGTTCTTCTTAAGACGCCGCGTTGAGCACATACGTCCCTTTATGGGCTCCTCCATTCACGTCTTTGGCGCTTGATAGCTTGGCATGCGACTTGTATGGCTCAAAAGGTGCTTGATAGCTTGGCATGTGGTCTAGGGTATGAAAATTAAAGTATTTAAATGTTAAATTAATTTGTAAAAGAAACAACGCATGGCGCATTGGTAGGGCGGATTTCGTAAAGACTTTCACGGTGGAAGGTGGTCCGAGGTTCAATCCTCGCGCACTCCATAAAAATTTATACTTAGCCCTAACTAACATTTTATTAAGCTAAATAACTTAACTTAGTTAATTAGTTAATTAAATTAATCTTAACATAACTTAATTAGTTTAATAATTTAATTATTTTTTTTTACTTAATTTAATTTAACTAATTTTTATTTTTTTTTACTGAAACGGTTATGATTTTTATTTATTTGAAAATGATAGTAGGGGTCTTTGCCAAGGCAGCCCTGGATACATAGTTGATAGCCAACATTTTTGGCCTCATTGTTACACTCTTTTCAAGGAATTTGGTAGCTGATGTCGTCATTGATTCAGATCTGCCCTTTAGGGAGGGTGCATCCTTTGTTTGCCATCTGGTCTGCTTCTCCATTCAGGTTTCTGAGAATGTGATAGAACTTAATGGAGGTGAAAGCTTGAAGGACTCTTTTCACTCTACCCAGAATTTTGTTGAGGATAGCATTGTTGAATAGGTCCTCCGAGTTTAATTTTTTAATAAGAAGCTTTGAATCTCCGAAGATTTGGAGATCTTTGTCTCCCTTTTCTCTTGTTATTAGGCAAGCTCTAAGGATGCCAAGGATCTCTGCCTGGTTATTAGTCTTCTGTCCAAGGCCCCAGAAGAAGCATTCTCTTGTGGTCCCGTCCGGAGTGTAAATGATCCCTCCAGCACCCGCATTTCCGGGATTTCCTTTGGAGGCCCTGTCAAAGAAGATTGTGGTAAGATATTTAGATTTCCACCAGTTTGTGAAGCTTTCTTCAGATTCTCTTAATCTCCACTCCGGGTTTGCTGATTGAGGAATGAGAAGGCGCTTGCGAGGAGAGGGTTCTAACGGACTGAGCCATCTTCTTTCTTCAGGTCGGAGCAGAGGATCTTCGATAAAGTACTGATGCTGGGCTGTTTCCAAGAGAAGAGGTTTAGCTTTGACAGCAACCTGTAGGGGGGTGTGAGAATGTCCATTAAAGATTTGGTCATTCCGAGCCAACCATAGCTGCCAGCAAACATATTTGGGGATTGTTGTCCAGATTTTTCGCCAGAAGGATTTAGTGGGAATGCAAAAAGGATAGATGTTGTTCCATGAGGCGAACCAAGCAGCAACTGTGCTTCGGGGAAAGGCTGGAATTTGCAGGTCCAAAAGGGAGAGTCTCCATACTTCCTTGGCGAAGTTGCACTCCAGGAATAAATGTTGGGCTGTTTCGGTATTGCTTCTGTAGAGTTCACACCTGTGAGGCCCTGCAATTTTCCATTTTTCTAGATTATCACCTGTGAGAAGTTTGTTTTGCACCACTGTCCAAAAAAAGAAATTGACTTTGGGGAGAGCTAAATTGTCCCACACTAGCTTCCAGAAGGCAGGAGGATGACTGTTGTCGTTTGTATTCTGTAGAACGTTGTATCTGACTGCTGTGGTGTAAGTTCCTGTCGGTCCCTAGGCCCAACTGTCCTTCAATATGTGATTTTCAGGATTGGCACCATCTAGCGATTCGGTTAGGAGATTTTTTTGGTGTGTAAGCCATTCAGGAATACCAGTAAAATCCCAGCCGGTCCAATCTCCCCATATGTCCCACATAGAGATATCAAAGAGTCTGATTTTGCCTGCCTGAATTAGCCATTCTCTGAGTTCTGCTATGTCTTGATTCGCCTCCAGAGGATCACGCCCCATTATTTTGTCTTGCCAAATAGAGGTACTCTTGCCATTACCCGACGCTCTATACAAATAGTTGTTGAAGAACTTTCTGCTCTTGCAGCATAATTTCTAGACTAGCATGCTTTTACCTGTGGGATCGAATTGAATTTTTCTGAATGAAGAGTCCCGGGCGTATTTGCATAGGAGAGTTTTACTGGTCGGGTGATTAGGGTCGTGGGCAATTTGCTAAAGAATTTTTCCTCCCAATGAGTGATTAATAAGGGTGGGGTCCCGGATTTGGAGTCCACCGTCTGCAATCGGGCACCGAGTCAACTCTCATTTTGCTAGGTGCAGTCGATTTTCGTTTCCTTTTCCCCCATGCCAGAGGAAATCCCTTAACATCTTTGTGATCTGGTCCGTGACAGCTCTGGGAGCAAGTAAAAAGGCCGACTGGTAGATTGGAAGCACGGCCAATTGGGACTTTATTAAAATTAGTTTGCCTGCATTGGTCCGCCAGAAGCCACCCCAGGCTGCGATTTTGGATTTGAGTTTACTGATAATGTCTACCCAGAGAGATCTTCTATTGGCCCCAATTGTGATAGGCAGGCCAAGATATTTTATTCTTTCGTAGTTGGCGTGTCCATTGAATCCCAAGATTTTCATGATATTGTTAAGCTCTTGATGGCCTGTGTTCCAGCTGAAAATTTCACTCTTTCTTTCATTGATTAGAGCTTCTAAGACTCTGCAATAGCTTTTGAGGATAGAGTCAAAAGCTGTAGCTATTATGGTGGACGCACCTCCGAGGAGCAGAGAGTCATCTGCAAAGAGGGAATGATTCATAGCATCAGCCTCTGGGGAGGATTTAAGGCCAGGAATGGTACCAGCTATTCTTTCAGCTGAGAGTTTTCTACTAAGAGTGTCAGCCATTAAGATATACAGAAAAGGAGAGAGGGGGCAGCCCTGCCTTATGCCTCTCCTGGCTTGGAAAAAATTGGAGGGTCTACCATTGACAAGGGGAGAAATCCAAGGATTTTCTATACAGGCGTTTATGAGCTGTACAAAATGAGGCAAGAAACCAAAGGCAAGGAGGGTCTTGATGAGGAAAGAGCGATTTACTCGATCGAAAGCGTTTTCCATATCTAATTTGATCAGCATTCCTTTCTCTTTTCTCCTTTTGCTGGAATGGATTATTTCCTGAACTTGTATGACGTTGTCAAGAATGTTTCTGCCCTCCACAAAGCCTCCTTGAGGGCTGGAGATCAGCTTCTTAAGTAGGGGCTTGATCCTATTTGCCAACAGTTTGGCCATAATTTTGTAATACGCGTTACAGAGTGATATGGGTCTGAACCTGGCAAAAGTTTCAGGGTTGGATTCCTTGGGGATTACAGCGAGATAAGTGGAGTTGATTCCTCCTCCAATATTGGCTTTTCGCATGAACCCCTTTATCATTTTTTGGAGGTCTCTTTTGATGATATTCCAGCAGACTTTATAGAAATGTATCGAGAATCCGTCAGGGCCTGGTGCCTTGTCTGAGCCCATGGACCAAATTACTTTGATAATTTCCTCCTCTATTACCTCTCTGGTGAGAACAGCATTGTCTTTTGGACTGAGGAGGTGAGGAATTTTGCTCAAGAAATCTGCGCTTTCTTCTTCTGTGGCCTGGGTTCCATCAGTAAACAGATTTTTGAAGTGGCTATCCACTGCAGCTTTGATTTGGGTGATGCCTTTGCTGACCTGGCCCTCTCCTGTCTTTATTTCAGAGATATGGTTCCTTGACAGCCGTGCTCTATATTTTCTGTGGAAGAAGGAGGTGTTTCGATCCCCTGCCTCTAACCATAAACTCCTGGATTTGATTCTCCAGTATTCTTCTTCATTGCGAAAGGATCGATATGCTGAGACTTGTGCTTTTGTTTCTTTTTCCAGCAGTTCTAGAGTAATCTCTTTGTTTTCAATTTCTGCCTGCATAGCTTCCAGGTTCGCCACTGCTTCTTTCCGTGCATTGATTGGAGTAGGGGCATGAGTCTTTATCCACTCTTTCAACTCTTGTTTAGTAGCTTTCAGTTTCTATTCCCATATGTAACTTGAAGATCCTGTGAAATCTTTGGCCCAGGCTTATTTTACGTTTTCATAAAATCCCTCTCGCTCTATCCATATGGGGCTAAAACGAAATGGGAGAGGCCCGAGATCTTCCTCTTCTTCTATGTGTAGCAAAATCGGCTTATGATCAGAGGTAAGCTTTGGTAATATTTTGTTTGTGATTATCTTTTTTCCCATGATGAGGGAACCTTGAACCATAAAGCGATCAAGTCGAGCAGAGATATGCTCTGTCCCTGTTCTGTTATTTGACCAGGTGTAGAGGCCACGTACAGGGCTGAAATCTAGTAGATCCCAGTGATGCTGAAGGTCCTCCATAAAGGTCAGCATCGGGTCTCTGTTGTTGGAGCCACCTCTTTTCTCTTTTGGTTTGAGTATTATATTGAGATCTCCTGCTAAGATAATGTTGTTGGGGTTGTGCTGTTCTAGAAATGATGAAAGAGAGGCCCAACATTCTCTTTTTTCGGAGTAAATGAAAGGAACGTAAAGATTAAATAAGGAAATAGTCAACATACTTGCAAAATGTGTCAGCTCCGTGAAGATCCAATGTTGAGTTTCATGTGATTTGTTCAGCGAAAAGTTTTCTTCTATCCATAGAGTTTCCAGCCCTCCGGAGGAGCCCCTTGAACTTACTGTAATGCCAGCTTTCTTCTTCCATTTTGATTTGCTGATGTCTAGTAGTAATCGGTCTTCGATCTTTGTCTCTTGGAGCATGAGAATATCTGTGGGTTCTATTTTCTGGAGGTCCATGACTGCTTCAGCTTTGGAGGCGTTCCCTAGTCCTCTACAATTCCAAGAGGTGAGTTTCATGTTGAACTTATGAGGAAGGGGAACGGCCTCCCTTAGGTGGCCTAGATCTGGTATTTTTGCCGATGGACATTTCTATAATGGATTGATTTCCTTGGACTTTAAGTCTCTCTGCTTCCTCTTCCCTTAATTCTTTGCGGGATTTCCTTCCTGCTCTTTTAGTGGGACGCTCAAAGGTTTCGTCCTCTGATGATCCGGCACTTTCAATTTGTTTTGGCCTTGTTATTTCAGCGTAGGATGGATTGAGAGGGCTGCCTTGTGAGGCCACTGCCTGAATTTCTGCTCCCTTTTCTTTATTGAGTGAAGGGGCTTCTGTTTGCTCCTGATTTTCATTAGTTTCTCCTGCATGGTTGTCCTGTGGTATTTCTATTAACTTCGGATTTATTTCCTGTTCTTGAATTTTATTGAAGCTGCCTGTTGCTCCTCCATTGTGCCTTTTGTCGTTTCCCTTTCTTTGTTGGGGGTTCTTTTGCACTACTGTCCATTGGTCCTCTTTTGGCATGTCTGATTGCACCTCTTCTTTTTTTTTGCAGTGCTTTGCAAAGTGCCCATGGCTGTGGCAGTATTTGCATTTGAAGGGGAGCTTCTCGTAGTCCAGTTCCTGGATATGTGTCCATCCAGCGACCGTGATATTGATTGCTTCAGGAAAACCCTCTTCTAGATCAACTTCGACGTAGATTCTGGCACACGAGAACTGGTCTTTCCTTGCTGCATGGTCAATGTATTTTCCAAGCGCATTGCCGATGATCTGAAAGGTTTTTTTATTCCAACAGTGAAGAGGCAGATGTGGGAGACGCACCCACACCGGGAAAGCCTTGGGGACATCCTGAGTGGGGTCAAAATCGAGAGACCATTTGTTTAGATACAATCCTTGTGGTCCCATGAAGTAGGGGCCATTTCGGAATATTAAACTTCTATCATCTGTATTTTCAAAAACGAATATGAAGAAACCCTTACCAACAAAGTAACTCTTGACATCAGAGGTGACCAGTTCCTTTGTGTCCAATCTTCTACTAACTTTGGGGACTGCCAGAGACCCATGAGCTAGCCTATAAGCCCTCTCTCGGCGAGATTCAGGGCAGCTTTGCATGTCTCTTCTTCAGGGAGAGCTACCGTGGGGATCGAGTCAAGCTTCTTAACGAACTTCTGCTGACTGGTTGTGAGAGGGTGTTTCTGTGTTGTTGCTATCAATGCTTTGAATGCTATGATCTCAGGCGAAGGAGGAGGGCCAGATCCCCCACTGGAATCCATTGGCAGAATTCTACACGAGCCCTACATCCGCGAGGGTGCTCAGAGTGGGCTCCAGAATACCGAGGATTTCAAGCTGACACTCTTCGACTGAAGAAATAGGTGCTGGAGAGGCTCTGACCTGCGCCAGAGGCAGAGGCCGACGGCTAGGTCTGGTTGCAGTCCGCAGCATAGAGGTCCCTCGCAGTTTTTTCTTTAAGTCTTTTTACTCTAAGGAAAATATGATCACTTCTATTTTGACCCACACTTGTAGTGGAAGTAATATTCTTTGACATAGCAATTATATCAAAAAGTTGAAGAACATGGGGGTGGGCTTTGATCCACTTATGTGTGCACAGGTCACGATACCATTTATTATAGTATCTCTGGGTGCAACCACATGTTCGACCACTACCTCAAAGTGTCCCCATGGCTCCAGGTAAATCCCTCATGAGAATTGAACCTTGCCCAACGGTGAAAAACTCCTCGCTTTCCACCATTGGATCCAACCCCTTTGGGCGCTTTTTTAATTTTAATTTAACTAATTTTAAATTAAATTATTTTAATTAATTTAACTCAATTTAGTTTAAATTTAAATACAATAATAGTAAAAAAAATTTGTAAAACCATATTTTAGAATAATTAACATTAAAAAAAAATTTAGCCCTTAATTTATTACGTATAGGAATTGATCATAATAAAAAAAAAAATTAAACCCTCAATTTATTACGTGTAGGAATTGGCATCATGGGTCCTCGCATGAGGCCCACGTGCCTCCTCCTCGAAGGGATCGTCTCCTTCTAGACTTCTCTTCGGCCTCGTGTTTGACATTCATGAATCCGTGCCCTATGATCCCCAGATCGATTTCCACCAAGCTCACTATCAACTTCGTCTTTCCCTACCAGGTCGAATGGGTTTTACTTTTTCAGGACGAACAGAAGAAGCCAGTCTTAGATTGAAAAAAAAATGATTCAAGATCACTTTGCTCAGCATAGTGCAGCAAGAGTCTGAGAACTTTCTTCCGAATAGTTTTGCAGACACAATTTTGTGTTTGGGAGAACATCTGATGCTGGATTTGGACTCAATATGAGATTCTTGTATTCGTAGCTGAAGTCATTGCCTCCTATTTTGAACATGTAAATTCCCTTCGCCAATGCATCTGCTCTTGGAAGAGAGATTTGAGGACCGTTTTCTCTGATGCTCTGGGCCGCGACCTACTACTTGAAGATCTTAAACTGATTGATTTGAACAAGAAGAAAAATTGGAGCCATAAAGGAATTGACGTCATCAGCAGTTGCATCGGAGGCTGCAAAGTTAGCTCCCTGCGAGTAATTAGAGCCCACAGTCTGCAAGTATGGACTTAGAAAGGGCAGTCCCAGCACCATCGAGAAAAAATCAATAGAGAGGCACCCGTCACTGTAGTGATAGAAGGTCTACCGAAGTAGGTTTGTCCATAAGGAGGATTCTCTGCAGCTTCATGATACGGGAAAGAAAAGTGAATACTGCCGGTATCAGAGGTCGAGTCTCCGAAATTAAATATTGCCAGAAAGTTGCACCGACAGTGGCAAGATATTAGCAGCAGGGCCACCATCAAAACTGAACCTGATACTCATTGAAAGTCTCTGAAACGGTGTAGAATAGTGGTTTGTGGAGGAGGGTATTCAAGAAATCCACGGTCGAGCTGGAGAAGCGTTAGTAAGGAGAAATTCAATTGTTTTTGGAATGGGTAATGTCACTGATAAGGGAGTTTTGCCTGCATAGGTTCGAATCCTGCTGTTGACGCTCTGTCTGATATTTCTGCAGTTCGTATTAGAGCGCTGCAGTTCGAATCCTGCATCTAGCATATGTCCCACCTTATCAGTTCATATTAGAGTGCTTGGATTTGTGGGTGCCTTGTTTTCTTGAAGCTCAAGGGTTGTTTGCTGCGGATCGGCCATTTCCCTGCTGCAGACTTGCCATGGCTTCCACCTCCGCTTTCAAACGATGGCTCAGGCCCGAGGTTTGTCCCAACACTTTTGTTTCGTTTATTTGAAGGGCGACTGGCGGTTTTCAATAATTTCTTCATCTGAATCCGATTTTTGTTTCATTTTTTTTTTTTTTAGATGACTCGTGGTATTTAAGATTCATATATTATGGGTTATGGGTGGTATTTGTCGGGTTCAGAAAATACATCTTCGACAACATTAACGATCTTGAAACCCTCCGAAATGAATTGGCGGTGGTTCTTAGTAAAGTCCCCGATGCGGTGAAGGTGGTGATGAGGGCTCTGGAGGTCTATGATCTCTCAGAGAGTGTCTTGATTCACAGTGATGAGAGTACGCCCGAAGATTCTGCCAATAGAAAGGCTATCATTTTGCTTGTAGAATCCCTTACCCTCGTTTTTGGCAATGATGACATGGGTGTTGTTCCATCGAATGTCAAGGATTTGGCCCAGGAGATTGCTAAGGTTTGTAGAATAGATGTAAACACTCCGAAGAAGATGCCTTTCTTTAGGGGGGTGATTAAGACCTTCCTGAAGTTCTTGGCCTCGTTTGGGATTGCGGCGGACTACGAGAGGGATGAGCTTTGGGGGTTACTGTTTGCTCTTGCGAACAACGATGAAACTCTGGAGCTGTGTCGGTCTCTTGGATTGTCTCCTAACATATCAGGTAAGTGCCTTGATTACTATCTCTTGGTGTTAAACATCAAGTAAAAAGACGAAAGAGTGGAAGTCAATGTAAATTCTCACATTAACAACAATTCTGAGACAAGGGTGGTTTTAAAATAAAGTTTTCAGATGTGAATGGTGTTACTTGTTGGTCTGTTTTCTGAAAACATTTCAATTTAAGCCATCTGCAAACGTTTTAGGGATGATTCTGTGAGGATCCGACTCTGGTTTTATTAATAAAATATTAACCTCGACGATGAGCGCATTTTATAGCATAAATCCTTTATATTTAGAAATATAGTAACCCGGATCTAGATCATGGAGTAATCATGTTTAGAATAAGGTAACATGGTTTGATAAGTAGATGACACAGTTTAGGTAGACAAGAAATAGAAGATCATAGGTTTCTTTCGTCTTATTTTTTTTATTTATTTATTTTGAATTAGCAAAATTCAGATCTCAAAATAATTTGTTGGCTATGCATCGATTTTTGAAGTTTTTTTTTTTTTTTTCTTCTTTTATATATGGTCCTAATGACCCTATACACTCTATTCGGCTCAAAAAGACCCAACAACACCGTGAACAGTAAAAGTCTCTTTTGTCCATCTTAGTGTGCTTTGAAGAGAAGTTAGGCCTTACCATATGGCTGTTGGCTCAATACTTCTTATATGTTGATTACACTATGGAAAGGACTTTCTTATTTACCGTTTTAGCTTTTATTTCTTCTTATTTTTTTTTTTTAAAGGGAAAGACATCCTCATGTACATATTCTTTATAATTAGTAATTAAATGGAAGCATTTATTTAAAATATTAAGATTACTGTGTATGAAATACTACATCTACATTGTTGAAAAAAAAAAATTGTCTGAAAGGGTGAAAATTTCCAAGAATAAGAAAGTGTATAACGCATACATTGGAAAATCAAGGCAATGGTTTTACAGAGATCAACAAACTTGTAATTGAAAAAAATGAATCTTTTACCCAAAAAAAATGTTTTCATAAAGACATTAGGGTTTGAAGTAGGCAAAATAAACAATTACATGCACGGTTTTTTTTTTTTTTTAACATTCTTAATTCATATTTCTTTTATATTTATTTTATTTTTATTTTTATTAAAGTTTCTATGTTTTGTGTGCAGGTTAAGTGAAGGGGAATTTGAGTTGGGAACGTGGCCCTTAATGCTCCAGTCCTTCAACTACGGCTCTGGTACCAGTTGTAATGGCTCTAAATTAATTATAACAACCATTAAATTAGAACACAACAGTAAAATTTAATTATAACTTCATCTAGCACATTCGAAATCTATTTTTTCATAGTAATAAAATTTAATAACAATTTACTTCAAAACAATTCATAACTCTAACCTGAACCTGATGCTGCCGCATGCTTCCTTAGCTTGCTTCTTTAGGACACCACCCAAAACCAGCCTCCCTGCCGACTAGTAGCGCCTAGCCCTAGGATATCAACGGATATCCTAGCCCTTCGAGCCCAAAACCTCCAGCAGCCCCCCGATGCACTGTAAATTCCACTCACAAAATTCTTCCCTCTGTCCAATACTCAACTCAGAGCTCTCCCCAAAATCCTTCTCCATTCCCCCGTCGAATGAATCCCCTCACAACTCCTTTCCCCCCCCTTATTCCTCCTCTCTTCACTGACACTCCATCTTGCATTAAATTCCTTATCCCTCCATTTAATTACCCTTATCCATTCATTAATTCTCTTATCTTCTCGGGATCCTTAGGTGATCCCTTCTTATATACGTAACTTGATTAAATGTTATATTTTATTCTCCACCTTTAATTTAATACTTTTTTAATTAATGAATTAATTAATCATTAAATTAATCATTAACCATCATTGAACAATTATTTAATAATAATCAATTAGAAATGTTATTTTAAGACATAAATACAGTTTAGCTAATCTTTTAGGACTATATTAATAAATTAATTATACTTAATAATCAAGGGTCGTTACAGAGAAGACCATGTAACCGCGTCCTCTGGTAAGTTTTTCTTTTGACTACTACTATAATATCTAAGGTAGAATGAAACTTTATAAGAATCATTACAGTGAGGACAACCTCTATTCTGTGCCTTTATTATGTGCTCTTGTTATGATATTTTTCTTAAACATCCCTTGTCATGACGCCTTAAATATTTGGACTAAAACCGCTCCTGGAGGAAGTATAATATTCACTTGTTTCCCTCTACAGTTCTCTGAAAGTCTCGACATTCCAATCCTTGATTATGTACTTAGAGGGACTTTCAGTTGCATAGTTCCCTCATGAGTATTTAACTCCTAGGTTTTTTTATCTTCTATTATCGTTATTCTTTACGAAAACTCAAAGGAGGTATGTCGGGCCTGTTAATAAATCACCGTGAGACTAAGCAGTTTTCTTCTGTGTGGTAGTGTAATATATTACATTCTTATTTTACTTCCCTATTAAGGGTGGATCCATCCTTCTGTAGTTTTTCCAAATCCTCAGTTGGTTCCTACATGAATACATGATTTATTTATGTTTATTTTCCTCTTGTCTCTGTGGTACTCGAATAGTCCATTCGAAGGTCCTACTGCATACAATGTTTTGAGTCTGTAATAAAACCTTGTCATTTTTATGGTCAGCGAATTCTTCCTGCCACTTGAATACCATAGAACGATGACTCTGTATTTACTGTTGGTTTATAAATATTCATTGTAATTTGGTCCAAGAAGGATTTAAACATAAAAATTTAATAAGGTCTTTGTCCTGTGTGAAATGTCTTCACTTTTGCTTTAGTTTTCTCATATGTCATGTTTGAATAGTTTATAAGTTAAGAATTTCATTGTTGACTATTTCTTTTGTAAGAGAGAACTATAAGGTTTGATAACGACACTAATGGTGGGACCCTGTTGATGCGAGGGTACCCATCAGGAGTACTTAGACCCCCCTTCCTCGGCCTGGGATGTTTATTCAATCGGAATGCGACAAGTAAAGGATGCCAGAATCCAGGCATGAGTTAAGTATCATTCCGTCTCAAGTGTTTCCAACATTCATCATTTTGTTGAAAGTTTTTCATTAGTTTTAATTCATACATTATACTAATGTTTTACAATCATAAAACTTGTAGTGATGTCGTCCATACAAGGCTCTCGAATACCGTTTCTTATGTTGGGTATGTGTTATATTCTTTGCATGTGTGTGTGTGTGGGTGTGACAGATATGAAAACTGCGTCTGACGATCCCTTCACCTAGAGCTCTACTGTGTGTGTTGGGCACTTTCCTAGGGGGGGTCCCAGGGGGGGGAAGGTATGCCCCCCCTGGTTACGTGCAGCGCCCTGATTTTGTTTTTGGGGGCGGTTTTTGCTATTCTTATCTGATTTGTAAATTAATCCCAGATTAAGGGATTAGGGTTTTGGTATCTATGGAATACCTAAAAAAATTGTATATATTGTATGGTGAATGGTGAAATTCGATATAATGAAAATAAGAAAGGTTTTTCTGGTTGAGGGTTTTCGGTAAAAATCTCTGTGTACTCTATGTATGAGCCATTGATTAATTTTTGTATTGCATAAGAATATATATGCATTGCTTTAGTTCGCAGGTTTAAAACTTACATGTGGTATTAGAGCTCATTTTTGGCTTCAGAGGGATGCCTTTGTTGCTGAGGGTTTGGCTCAATATTGATAGATCATGTTTATCTTGGGTCTGTGATAAACCTGGGTTTAGTGGGAGCTTTTGCAGTGGAGATTCAAGTAAAGAAAGAGGAATGGCGAGCTCATATAGAATCGAGATAGAAAAGTTCAACGTTAAAAACTTTGAGCTATGGAAGCTCAAGATGGAGGACCTTATTGTAGACAAAGAACAATGGATCGTTGTGGATCCTAGTACACAGTCTACCGGTACACCATCTACAAGCACACAAGCTACTGGTACACAACCTACCAGTACACAAACTACTAGTACACCAGTTACTAGTATGTCGAAGGAAGATTGGGACAATTTGGACAGAAGAGCAAGGAGTATTATTCGTCTCTGCCTGGCAAATTCGGTGTTGTTGAATGTCTCGAGAGAATCTACAACCAAGGAACTATGGGATAAGTTAGGGAATTTGTATCAATCAAAGTCCCTGGTAAACAAGTTGTTTC
>JZKD02S0288225.1:155621-178418 GCA_000966675.3 Picea glauca
GTGGACATTATGAACCACTGTTGTATAGGAAAATGTTCATATGCAATATAGAAGGTCCTCGTATCTACTTGTCTGTTATTTGCAAAGACCTTCAATCGCAATGAAAATAGACTTTTTTTCAGGCCGACATATTTTTGCCAGGCCGACATATTTCTGGGCCGACATATTTTCACCGGGCCAACATATTTCTGGGACAACATATTTCTGGGACCACATGATATTAGGTGGTTTTCGGCACATGGTTTTTTGCTGATGGTTTTCTAGTTCCGGTTAACGAATTAGGGTTTTGGACTAATCTAGGTCATTGGGTTAGGGTTTTGGATGCCGCTGGCTCCTATATGTATATTGTATTGTAAACAATGTAACACAATGTATCAATATAATATATGTTGGTTTTCCCAGTTTGGGTTTCCAGGTGAAAAATCTGTGTGTAATGTTTGTATTTGCCATTGTATCTTTTTTGTTCTTTTCTGAATATCAGTTTGCAGTAGATATTGTACAAGGTTAGGATTTACACCATAGACAATTTGAAATGGACTATTTCCCTAGATATGTTAATTGAATCATTGTAAGCAAACTCATCCTAGGCCAAGGCCAAATACAATTTTCCTTCCTTCTCCACACTCATAATCCTCAACAAATTCCCAAGACTTTGGTTAACCACCTCAACATTTCCATTCATTTGTGGATGATATGAAGAACTATACAACAGCTTGGAACCCAAAATCTTCCAATTTATCCTCCAAAAGTGTCTAATAAATATCATATCTTTGTTAGAACTGAAACGTATTTGCAGTCCATGTAACCTCACAATCTCTTTGAAAAATATAACAACCACATTAGTAGCATCATTGGTCTTCTTCATTGTATGAAATGCATCATTTTCAAAAACCTGTCCACTACAACCATCACATAATCATGACTACTCTGCATCCTAGGAAGTCTCAAAATAAATTCCATAATTATATCTTCCCATGTCCTCTTGGGTACCGGCAATGGTGTATATAACCTTAGGTTTTGACTCCTTCCTTTTTGTAGTTGGAAAATTTTATATCACTCAAAAAATTTCTTAACATATTTTTTGATGCTAGGAAAAAATAATCTTTCCCATATTGACATTGTAATCTTATCAACACCAATATGTCCACCCAAACCCCCCCTATGTATCTCTCTAACAATATTTATCCACAAGGAACTCTTTGAAATGAAAAAAAAATGGTTCTTAAGCAAGAAACCTTCTTGGATATGGGAATTCAAATACGATGCTCTATCAATGCTGTAAGGTGTTGTTCATGCTTCTTAAGCCTCTATAAAATCTACATCTTCTTCATAAAACTCCTTCAAACATTCCAATATGACAACTTTAGTTGAAGAAGTATTCAACAAAACTATTCGCTGGCTTAGTGTATCTACAACTTTATTCGACTTTCCATACTCGTACTTCAAAACAAAGGAGTAGGCTTGAAAAAATTCTACCCAATTATAATGTTTTTTATTTAATTTTCCTTGCCTATTAATGTACTGCAATGTCTTATGATGATCAAATAATAAAAAATCCTTCAGTAGCAAGTAATGTCTCCATTTCTTCAAATCTTCTACAATAGCATAAAACTATTGACCATAAACATAATACTTCTTCTTATCATCATTCAGTTTTTCATTGAAGAATGCAATTGAACTTTCTTCTTGGCTCAAAATTTCTCAAATTTCATCAGAGACCACTTGAAATACTTTATTGAAATATGGAAGTGCCAAAACCAGTTTTTCAGTTACCTTTTTCTTCAAGTCTTCAAATGACTTCATGGTTTCCGCTATCAACATCAAAATCCCCATTTTCATGCATTCAGCAAGTGGTGCACAAATATCATTGAAATTTTAAATAATTTTTTTGTAGAATCTATCCAAACCATGGCAACTTCTCACATCAAATGTACAGTTAGGTGTTGGACAGTCCAAAATAGCCTTTACCTTTTCAAAATCCATCTTCAATCCTTCATTAGAAATCACAAATCCCAACTACACTAATTCATTTTTTAGAAACGTACATTTATTCAAATTTATTACAAATTTGTCTTCTCTCAACCACTATAACACCTCTCTCACATTCTCCATATGTTCCTTGGTTTTACTAAAAATAAAAATGTCATATACGTACACGACAACAAAATTTCAAAAAAATGGTTTCAAAACTTCATTCATAACTGTCATGAATGTTCTAGCGGCATTGGTTATCCCAAATGACATGATTAGTTGCTCAAACCATCCATCTTTCATCTTGAAAGTTGTCTTCCATTCATCACCTTCACTTATCTAAATATAATGATACCTACTCTTCAAATAAATCTTTGAAAATTACTTGGCCCCACTCAAATATTCCATGAGATCATCTTTCCTTAGTAAGGGAAATATGTACTTAATAGTAATCTCATTGATAGCTCATGAATAGATACACATTGTCCATCAATTTCCTTTATTTTTGTGTCATTACTGTAGGTACAACACAATGGATTTAAATCTCTTTGATTAGCCCTTTGTTAATCAACTCTTGCACCTACCTATTCACTTCCACACTCTTTGTTGGAGTCATCTGAGATAGATCTTTATTTGGCATAATTTATCCTACTATCAAATCATTTGATGTGATATACTACTCAAGGGAGGTATACCTATTGGTAGATAATATCCAATACCTTTTTTAAATTCATTGAATGAAGGAAATTCATTCAACAAAGGTTTAATTTCTAGTGGCACATAGCTCAATTTTCCAATCTCTAGAACTTGTTTTGGATTTAAGGCCAAACATAAAATGGTATTTTTATATTCTCTCAAAAATTATTTAGTTGAACACTGCATAATGTGACTACTACTACAAAATTTTATGTTGTCATTTCCTTTATTATCATTACCACTTAACTTAGCCTCCACCATTGGATCCAATATGTACCATTGTCCATCTTTTGAAAATTCGTAAGTATTTTTCCTTCCATCGTGGAAATGTTTTATGTCAAATATCCATGGTATTCTGAGTAGTACGTGACAAGCATCCATCTCTACTATGTCACAAAATACCTTCTCACTAAAATTTCCAATATGAAAAATTAACAAACATTGCTCAATCACGGTCACCTGGTAGCCTCTTTTCAACCATCAGACCCGATACAAATTTAGATGTGGAATATGTTTCAATTTTAAATTCTCTATTAACTCTGTGGATACTAAATTTTTCGTGCTTCCACTGTAATAGACCAGATGACAACACTTATCCAGAATTTTTCCCTTAGTTTTAAAAAAATTATTTGTCTGCTCACATTTTTCTGTTATCTTTGTCTTGGGGTTAAGTAATACTCTTCTAAACATTATTTTTTCTCCTTGTTATTGTTGAATTACTTCCAAATTTCTTCTAGTAACCACTGCCTCATCTTCCTAGGTAACCTATGTTCTGGCTTCATTTCGTTTCCCTATATTTAACTTCTCTAAACATTTTGATACCTTATGACCCTCTACTCTGCATATGTAATAGGAAATCACATAGTTACCTCTACCAAATCCTTTGCCTCTTCCAACACTACTTCCTCCTCTTGTATTCTAATTGTCGGTCCCTCCATCATCCTTTTTCACTTATTTTAGAAACACTTTCTCTGCCCCTGCCTCTAGTTCATTTTCACTGAAATTTATGTCACAACATTCTATCAATATTTTATTTCACCTTCAATGAAACTTGATAAGCTTCGTCTACATTATGAAAGTAATGCATACTCATATCATCCTAAATATGTAATTTCAACCCATTCACTTATCTTATCACTTTTTAGTATTTTGGCTCCTTTATCCTTGATCTAAGCAATAGTTTCAAAATTCCTTTATATATTCTAAAACATATGTCTCTTTCTTCCTTAATATTTTGTACCTGCTTACACAAATTTTTCTGGTAATCGACAGGTAGGAATTTATCATTCATTTTTCTCACCATATTCCTATGGGTTCTAATATTCTCCTGCTTGTTGTCTACCCTATCCATCTATAGCATATCCCACCAAAGTGAAACATGATGCTTTAGCTTATTCATTCTGAATCAAACACAATTGGGATCATGAACATTTTCATACTCAAAATATATTTCAATCTCCTATATCCATTCAATGAGAGTATTGGATTTAAAACTACCATCGTAGCATGAAATTTCCACCCTTTCACTACCTTTGTCTTTCAGAAAAGTTATCAAATGTAACATGTTGGGTCTACTTCCTCAACATTTCTCTCTTCTTCAAGTTCATCCTCCAACTTTGAATATGTTTCATCATCTCGACATATTTTGTTTTCCAGTTCTTCAATCCTCATCCCCACTTCATCTAATTCTCTATTCCTCACACCTCCTCGTGCTTCTCTTACTAAATAGGCGAGAATACTTAAAAGTTGTCCTATAGTCCTCACTTAGACTAACATTTGCAGGCCTTACTTGCAAGGATTTCCTCTTACAACTTAGGAGATTAACCAACTCTGATATCACTTGATGCAATCACCCTTGATCCTGTAATCAACGCACTACAAGAACTTGTTTATGCCTACAGAGTACACAACTAAGAACTATCTATGTTAATAGAAATTTAACAACTTAATGAATGACAAGAGGAAATTACAGTAATAAGAAAATTGACATCAAAGACAACACCAATAAAACAGGGACTCAAAATCATTTATTAACCAGGTAGAAAATTCTCTCTCACAGTCACATTACATTATCAACCAATCTGGAACAACTTTCATTCAGACTCAATGAATGGAGGCATGCTCATTGTTTCACGTTGTCCTGATGAAACTTGTATCTGTTCCTCTACTCTATTTCTCTTGCAGACATAACCTCTATTTTCCCCTCCCTTTTGTCTCTCTTTCTGCAATTGAATTGTCCCTTTTCTAAATTGAATCCCTTCAAGCTAACCCCATTTCTATTTTTCCCTTTCCTTCTTTTCTTTTGTTTATTGGAATTCAAAATGTGACGTATTGGTCACTAGAAACCCCAAAATTATTTTCTTTGATACCAATCTATAATGAACCCATCGACCCAGGTACCATTAAGTTAACCTTATTAAACAATTACAAATTTTGATACCAATTATTAGAATCAATAAGCATAGTAACAACACATGCACTAATCAAGAACCATGTTAAACTATAAAATAAAAGAAAAATATTTCATGAATGACATTAACAACAATAGACACATTATAGCACATCTAAGAGATAATTAATATACAACAAAACATAAAATCCAAGAAAACATAGAGAACAATTATCCTTTTAAATAAACATTCACCAACTAGCTGCAGATGTTTGACGTTCCACCCAACCACAGAAAATTGTGCTCTATCTCTTAATAGTAGGTCACCCCTAAGCTAGGGATATGAATATACAAGGAAAAGTGTTATCCTGAATCTAAAAAACACAGCAGTTAAATAACAAGCTCTCACAGTTTTCCCAACCACATAGTAATCCTAGTTTACCAACTCTATTTCCCTTTGACCTCCACAACTCAAAGAAATGAGCTTATTTTCCTCCCATAATTCCTTTCCCATGCTGATACCAAGACCAAGAATGAGAAAGAATCAATGAAGAACCAAGTGAAAATCATTGAGGAACCAAATGAGTGAGTAAAAAATGATTGAGTAACTATGCATGACTAATAAATGAATGATCACTGCCCAAAGAAACCCAAATTAGGGTTTATATAGTTGCATGCAATTAAGCACCACATGGCTTCCCCAAGAAGTTCATGTAACCACTTTCCCCAAATCCAACCAAGATGGGTGAATAAAATGTAATAAAAAGAATTATCCTCTTTATCCCCCTCCTGATCCATATGGATGTCTATGGCCTCCCACCTATTCTAGCTAGCTCATTTTGGCAGTTTTCCAGTTTGTCAGTTTTTTCCTAATTTTTGGGTCCCTAACTTTTGGGGCCGTTTTGGGGCTCTAAACAATGTTTTTAGGGATATCCTTAGTCACATTGTACAGGAAGTCAGAGTCTGATAGAAAAATGTATATTCCTCATATATACTTTTCTAACGGGCTATCGTGCACCTAAAATGGAGATCGTATGCAAAAGTTACAACCTCGGGAGGTTGATGTACTAACTTACCCCAATGAGGCCAACATGAATTTTGGCACTTCATATCATAGGGTTAGGTTTTTGGATTTCTAGGGTTTTTGTAATTCTTGTTTATTGTAAAAAAGGCTTCAGAGCCTCATTTTAATCATCTTCTTGTGAATGAGAGCACCCATCACATCTCTTCTCAGAGATAAGATGCCACCATTCTAGCAAGCTTGTTTTCTGCTGCATTTTATAGTTTCATCTTATCTCCTTATTGAATAGAAACCAGTTTTACTGTATATATATTATTTTGTTTTAATCATATTTTGATAATAATATGTATTCATTTTGTTTTTCTCATAAATCTAGATCAGTGGTATTAGAGCGGTCAACTCCTTGTCGTTCTTAATGCATGTCCCCATCGAAGTCAGGGTACTAAGAATTTTGGTCTCGAGCTTGTCTGAGGAAAAAATATATCACATGCCCAAGTGACATCCCATGGTAGGATAAAAGAAACAATATGGGACATAATATCCTTTTGATGCAGGAGCATCACTCCAAGCTAGCTACGTGGTAGCCAACCAACACATCAAGCACACATTCAATGGAAGCAGAGAGGCACAACCCTCTCGTTGTTCAAATTTTGAAATTGTATTAAATGGTTGTAATTCTTTAGATAAAGGTTGCCTTAAATGGTTGTAAGGCTGAGATCTAGATCTAATTCAGACTAGACAGCCATTCAATGTAATTGAATGTAAATTAATGAGAGTTGGTGGGGATGGAGGGAAGTGCTTGAGGAGACCCCTTTTGTAAAAAGATCTTCTTTTGTTTTTCAGTTCAAGGGAGAGAATAAAAAAAAGAATAGGGAGAAGAGAAGAAGCTGTAACTCTATTGCAGTCAGAGCTCGAACACATTGTAATTAGACATTTATGTTAATACAAAGTAGTTTTTCCTGCATATGTTTTTTCTATGTGTTTATGTGTCTTTTATGAAAGTTGTGTGTCCATTCATGTTGTAGATGTATGTTAAGTTTCATATGCAAGAGATAGATAGATTTTCCTATATGTGAGTTCTTTGATTTCAGGTTTGGATTCTTTGAGGTTTCATGCAAAAGGTTGCATTACAGAATACTACAGTTTCTGCAAGCCATTACAAGGAGTGTACTTCTGAATTTTGTGGAGTTCAGAAAGAGACGTGCCAGAAGGGCACACCAACTGAAGTCATTGACTCAAGGAGGAAACCTCAAGGTTGTTGAACACCTTGAAGGAGAAAATGTGTAGAGGAGAGCACAGAGAGGAGAAGTAGAATTGTCGAAAATTCTGTAAAGGCTCTGCCGGGAGGGCATTGAACAAATGCACAAGATGCATTGAGGATAACTCTATTTTGAATTCGGTGAGAAGACCGAGTCACTGAGGATTCTGGAAAACTCTGTCAGGTGGGCATTGAGCAGGTGCATAGAGTGCACAAAAGAATTCTATTTTGAGGTCAAAGAGAAAATAGAATCACTAAGGATTTTGTGGAAGCTCTTCTAGGAAAGTATTGAGCGAGTGCATAGAGTGCACAAAAGAAATCTATTATGATTTTAGAGGAAGGAGAAGTGTCAAGGAGGAAGAAACTCATAGATTCGTTATATACTCTGTTGGTTCATTAAGGAGTGATTGAACGGGAGGTTGCCAAGAGGGCAGTAATCTCCATTTGAAGGAGAAGGAAAGGGTTGAATCCATTAGAGGTTTGAGCAGGAAAAACTTAGGATGGATAGCACAGTTGTGTGCAGGGAACCTAAAAGGAGTGCAAAGGTCGAGGAACCTTTTGAGGTTTCAGAGTGAACAAAGCTCAAGAGGGTAGAGATTTTAGTAATGCAGGCAAGACTAAAGGTCCTGGACTCGTGGGATAAAGAACAAAGGTTTCATCCTTTGAATCATTCGAAATCTTCCAAGGCTTGGAGAGAGCACGTGCTCAGGAAGGAGCAATAGTGTTCGTTGGATCAATACTAAGAGGAGAAGATCTGGACCATGGGAGTCTACATCCAGGCACATAGAAGAGCGCACAAGAGATTATATCTGGGTCGTCAGATCTAGCACCAAGGGTCGATAGTCGTCCAATCCAGAAGAAGGTGCGAGGGGTTTAATCTTTGGGAAGCCACACAGAAGGGTAGAATGGACGATAGAAAAATCGAGGGAGAAGTACCGAGTTGTCATGAGCCGTCGGATCCAGAAGAGGTGCATGAGGTTTAAACCTTGTAACAGCAGAAGGAAGAGGACTCATCAAGTCCCAAAAGCATTAGGACCATTCATTCTGGAGGACAAGTGGTATATATCTAGATCGTTTCAAGAATTCAAGGTTCGTGAGTTTGGAGGGCAGACCAAATTCTTGGTTTTGTGAAGTCCCGAGTTGTGAGGAGCAGGGAAGGAGATCCATACCATTAGATCCAAACCACGGGAGAATCGTTGGATCAGAACCTCCACATGGTATCACACATCAGAGGTTGAAAGAGTTTCTTTTCCACTACATAAATCGCAAAGTGCCAAGCGCTAAGGGCTCATGTGAACACATGGCACATTCATTAGGTGGGGACTACATGGTTGATAGGTGGCATAACAACAAACACCCAGAGAAAGGTGGGATTTTATGACAGGTAGTGGACACACGTCACCTTGGAAGGGGTAAACCCATCGCTAACTTATCATGCTTCGAGGTTTCATAAAGGCGGATCATGAGGCCTCAACACTCCAACTCATGAAGTCACGAGTTGTGAGGGGTGCTATAGTTAGGCCCTAGCCGATGGTCGCTTGTAGAGGTGCTAGCAAGGGAGGAGCCATACCTGTATCGCATCTCGGGTATCGACGTTTGGAGAAAGAGGAGTCAAGAGTCTTCAACTCATGAACTCGTGAGATCGCAAGCCACGAAAGGAACTTGCACTAAGGTTGGGTCATGGTTACATGGAGATGTAAGGCTCACACCTGGTGTTAAGTTCCGCAGGAAGGGTCTTCATGAAGGACCTGTGGATCGGATTTGTGAGGTTCCAATAGGGACCCGAGGGATCTGCTTTGGCTCAAGGATAATTTAGAAGGATCCTATGTGGATCTTGAGCAGAGGGTCGGAGGTCTACGTCAAGTGGTATTAGAGCCACTTTCTTCCTGTAGACTGCAGGTAGAGGGAGGCAGAGTAGATAAAGAAAATACTCGGATACACACCATCAAGTGGTATCAGAGATTGATTTTGTCTGTATATTATAGGCAGAGGGAGCCAGAGGAAAAGGAAGATAGAGTGTTGAAGCTCTATGATGATTGTTTCAAGGTGCGCAACAATCAATAGACAATCAAGAGGACTGTAGGAAAGGCTAGAAGCACTTACGGTTGTGGAGTGACAGCAACAAGTTTTCCAGGAGGGTAGACAGGAACATGAAGATGGCTACTGAACACCATGGATGTAGTGGAAAGAAGAACCACCAACAATAGAGAAAAGGTGAAATGGATAAATAACTCGCTAAGGTGTGGGAGAGGATGGAAGAGCTTTCACTGCAGGTGTAGTAGAACGCAAAGACACATTTGGTGTATGAATGGCCCATGAAGAGGAAAGTAAAGTGGCCAGTCAAGAAATTTTTGACCGGAGGACAACGAAGGCTATTGAAGTAATGGTTGAGGTATGTGGAAAGCCTTAGAGATGAAGAAGAGATGTTTCATGTGTTTAAACCAAAATCTCGGAGAAATCTCAGTGATGATGAGGAGGAGAGATCATTGGAAGATCTCGTGAACTGCCCGGTGGGCAGGGCAGAAATCCCATATTTCTAGGTGGGCAAGGGAGAAAATATGAGCTTAGAGGTGAGTTCATATCACCGTGGACAACTGATAGAGAAGGGATATCAGAAGAGCATTATGATGATTAGAGGGATAAAGGTATTCCTGCCATATAGCCCAGTTGAGGCCAGCGTGTGTGTTGCTAATGCAACAACAACGAAAGGACAAACAACAAAGACTGTCAAAGAGAAAGAATAAATGTAGCAGATGTCAAAATCTACCCTAGCAGAAGAAGAGCTTGCAAATAAGATGTTCGCTCCATGGGAGTTGGAGTTAGAAGTGCTAGAGGATTGATTGAACCATCTAGAACTAGTAGATGACTGCCATGAGCAGACAGTCATGAAGATTTTGGAAAAAGAGCATCAAGAGAAATTGCTCGAAAATTTCATCTAGGGAGCTAAAAAAATGATGATGACTGTAATGTCGAGGCATGCAACAACAAATGAAGGGAAATTCCAGTCTGAGGAGCAGCTGGAGGAAGCTGGAATTCAACCAGGACAAGGAGAAATGGTAGAAGTTAAGCTATCAGAAGAGGAAGTTGGGCAACAATTCAATGACAAGACTGCAGAGATGAATTTTTTAGCAGGGTGGCAAGTTGAGGCCACAGAGGAAGAAAATAGCATGGGGGATCTAGTTGATCTGCCCACTAATAAGGACGAAGAAGTGCAACTGAGGAGACTGCATAAAGAGAGCTAGCCACTAGATCTATTGGACGAGGTAATTGAGGGAATCATAAGGTTGATGATCAGATCAACAGAAGCAGTCAACAAAAGGAAGCTGAGCAGAGGAGAACCTATTGTAATAGCAAAGCAACAGATGTAGTACTAGTAGCAAAGCAGTGGAGTAGATGGACAGCTCCAAAGAACTGTTTGGGATCTAGGTGGATTTTGACAGCCATGTTGGGAAGCTCATGAGCAGAGCTCATGAATTTTTCACAGCAGAGGAGTATGATGCAGGAGCATCACTCCAAGCCAGCTATGCGTCAGCCATCCAACACATCAAGCGCACATTCAATGGAAGGAGAGAGGTACAACCCTCTCATTGTTCAAATTTTGAAATTGTATTAAATGGTTGTAAGGCTTTAGATAAAGGTTTCCTTAAATGGTTGTAAAGCTGAGATCTAGATCCGATTCGGACTAGACAACCATTCAATGTAATTGAATGCAAATTAATGAGAGTTGGTGAGGATGGAGGGAAGCGCTCGAGGAGCCCCCTTTTGTAAAAAGATCTTTTTTTTTTTTTTTTTTTTTTTTTTCAGTTCAGGGGAGAGAAGAACAGAAAAGAATATGGAGAAGATAAGAAGTTGTGAGTCTATTGCAGTCAGAGCTTGAACACATTCTAATTAGACATTTATGTTAATACAAAGTAGTTTTTCCTGGATATGTGTTTTCTATGTGTTTATGTGTCTTTTATGAATGTTGTGTGTTTATTCATGTTGTAGATTTATATTAAGTTCCATCTGCAAGAGATATATATATTTTCCTATCTGTGAGTTCTTTGATTTCAGGTTTGGATTCTTTGAGACTTCATGCAAAATGTTGCATGACAGGACACTGCAGGTTCTGCAAGTTTGTGCAAGGAGTGCACTTCTAAATTCTGCGGAGTTCAAATAGAGACGTGCCATAAGGGTGCACCAGCTGAAGTCATTGACTCAAGGAAGAAGCCTCAAGGTTGTTGAACACCTTGAAGGATAAACTGTGTAGAGGAGAGCATAGAGGGGAGAAGCAACATTGTTGAGAATTATGTAAAGGCTCTGCAAGGAGGACATTGAGAAAATGCACAGGATACATTCAGGAGAAATCTATTTCGAGATCGGTGAGAAGATAGAGTCACTGAGGATTTTGGAGAACTCTACCAGGTCGACATTGAGCAAGTGCATAGAGTGCATAGAAGAATTCTATTTCGATTTCAGAGAGAAAACATAATCACTAAGGATTCTGTGGAAGCTTTTCCAGGAGGGTATCGAGAGAGTGGATAGAGTGCACATACGAACTCTATTCTAAGTTCATAGGAAGGAGAAGTGTCGAGGAGGAAGACACTCACATAGTCATTAAATACTCTATCAGTTCGGTAAGGAGTGCTTGAACAGGAGGCTTCCAAGAGGGCACCAATATCCATTTGAAGGAGAAGTCAAGGGTCAAATCCCTTAGAGGTTCGAGCAGGAAAAGCTTAGGACAAATAACACAGTTGTGTGTAGGGACCTTACAAGGAGTGCAAAGATTGAGGAACCTTTTGAGGTTTTAGATTGAAAAAAGTTCAGGAGGGTATATTTTTTAGTAACATAGGTGAGACTAAAGGTCGTGGACTCCCAGGATAAAGAACAAAGGTTTCAACCTTTGAGGCGTTCGAAATATTCCAAGGATCGAAGAGAGCGCGTGCTCAGAAAGGAAAAAAAATAGTCATTGGATCGATACTGAGAGGAGAAGATATGAACCGTCGACGTCTATGTCCAGGCACATAGAAGAGTGCAAAGGAGATTAGATCTGGGCCGTCAAATATAGCACCAAGGACCAATAGTCATCATATCTAGGAGAAGGTGCGAGGGGTTTAATCCCTGGGAAGCCACACAAAACAGTAGAATGGACAACAGAAACATCGAGGTGGTAGAGATCTAGATCATTTCTCAAATTTGGGTTTGGAAAGTTTGGAGGGAAGACCAAATTCTTGGTTTTGTGAGGTCTCGATTTGCAAGGATTAGGGAAGGAGATCCAGACCGTTGGATCCAAACCAAGGGAGAACCGTTGGATCAGAACCCCCATGTGTTATCGCGCATCGGGGTTTCAGGGGTTGAAAGAGTTTCTTTTCGACTGCAGAAGTCGTGAAGTGCCAAGCACTGAGGGCTCATGTGAACACATGGCACATCCATTAGGTGGGGACTGCATGGTTGATACGTGGCGTAATAACAAATGCCCAGAGAAAGGTGTAAGCGGGTGACAAGTGGTGAACACACATCACCTTGGAAGGGGTCAACCCATCGTTGACTTATCATGTTTCGGGGTTTCATAAAGGAGGAGCATGAGGGCTCAACACTCCAACTCGCAAAGTCGTGAGTTGCGAGGGGTGCTAGAGTTAGGCCCTAGCTGATGATCGCTTGTAGAGGCACTAGCGAGGAAGGAGCCATACCCGTATTGCATCTCGGGTATTACCATTTGGAGAAAGAGGAGTCCAGAGTCCTCGACTCATGAACTTGTGAGATCGCAAGTCACGAAAGGCACTTGTGGTAAAGTTGGGTGGAGGTCACATGGAGATGTAAGGTTCACACCTGGTGTTAAGTTGTGCAAGACGAGTTTTCACGAAGGACCTGTGGATCAGATTTGTGAGGTTCCAATAGGGACCCGAGGGAGCCGCTTTGCCTCGAGGGTAATTTAGAGCGATCATGTGTGGATCTCGAGCAGAGGGTCGAAGGTCTATGTCACCTTTCAAAATGTTTCTCGAGGAATCCCTCATGCAATAGAGGAACAAGATGATGGTTAGTTTTTCGCAAATCCTTCAAAGGCTACCAATAGGTGAAACATATTCATAAAATGGAGGCATCGCCCCCTTAAAGGTACAAATCAACTTTGATATTCCGATATTTGAAGGTCAAATAGATGCAGATGTTGTACACAAATGGTTGAATCTACAAGAAGGGTATTTCTCTGTCCATAACTTCTTGAATAGAGAAAATATTACTTTTACGCTCATCAAAGTCATTCCCCATGTTAAAGATTGGTGGGAAACTTTTTGTGAGTAAAAGGAAACAGAGGAACCCTCATTATTTATAGTCGCGGTCATCTGGGAGTCCTTCAGGGATGTCATTAAGCAATAATACTACCTCGTCATAAATTATGACGACCTATACACAAAATGCACCACACTATAGAAGGAAAGAGACCAAGTAGTTCCTCAGTTCACAAATGTCTTCCATACCTTACGCACCAAGCTGGATATCAAATATTCTAAGAAACATCTAGTGCTCAATTATCACAACAATCTGCATAGATAAATCCAAGCCAAAATAGAGTTTTTGGACATCTCATCCTTGGGTGCGGCCTACTGATATGTCATCAAAATCGAGGAAGAGATTAAACAAAATACTCGACAATTTGGGCCTGGGAAACCCCCACAGAAAATGTAAGGAAAGGGTGTCCCCAGCCCACATAATAAAGAGAAGAGAAAACATGGAAAGCCTCATCACAACCAGTCCAAGCCGCAAGCAAAGAAGGACATCAAAAATACAAATAAATATATCGGGAAGTGGTGCAACTTCCATAAGAGACCCTAGCCTAACACTATTGATTACCGCTCAAAGAAGTCGTTGGTGGCTGAGGTGAAAGCCTATGAATCAGATGCGGGTTTTGACTCTGAGTTAGAATTATAAAGGGGGAGATGGATCATTGATGTGGAACCCAATGCTACTGTTTCTTCCACCAAGTTCTAGCTTGGTGAACCAGATGAGCCAAGGGAAGGAGAGCACATTTTTTATTAAAATATGTGGGTGAAGGGTACCCCACTACACTTCATTGTTGATAGAAGTACACAAAAGAACCTCATCTCAGTAGAGGTTGTCAAGCGGATTTCCCTGTCGAAAATGTTGCACATGCAAACCTACACCATTGGATGGCTCTGTTAAGGAAGAGATCTCCACATTAGCCAACAATGTCGTCTGTCGTACGACATAAAGCCCTTCAAAGACGATGTATTTTGTGGTGTTTCTCCTCTCGAAGCTTTTAATGTTCTTTAGGGACAACCTTATTTATGGAAACATCATGTTGTATATGATTCTAGGCCTTGTAGTGTTATTATTACTTTGAACAATAAATTGTATAGGATACTCCACGCAGTCCCACCTAGTGGTATTTCCTTGATCTCTGCCAAGCAATGCAGGAAGGTCATCTCCTAAACGAGGAAGTTTGTGTTCTTCGTGATTCGCTCTCAGAATGAGAGAAATACAACAACCACATCCAGGGCCTTTATGGCCGACCTCTGCACACAACAGAAGGAAGTGGATAAGGTCATGGAATAATACTTAGATATCTTATCCTAACCTACCTAGGTACCTCTACACTGTCAGGTCAAGCATCCCATCGATATGACCCGCGATGCACTGTTGCCCAATGGGATAGTATACCACCACTCTTTGTTAGAGAAGGAGGAGATCAAGTGGCATATCCAAGAATTTCTCCAGAAGGGGCAAATCCTTCCCAGATCATCACCTTATGGGAGCCCAATCGTGCTGGTAAAGAAGAAAGATGGAACCTAGTGACTCTCCATTGATTATCAGTACCTGAATAAAATCACAGTTAGGAACCAATACCTGATTACTTGAATCGAATACCTCCTTGATCAACTCATGGGGGAAAAATACTTCAACAAGATTGATCTTAAGTATGGCTACCACCAGGTCCTAATAGAACAAAAAAATGTATGGAAGACTGCCTTCAAGTCAAATAAAGGTATTTTTGAATGGTAGGTCATGCCCTTTGGTTTGACAAATGCTCCAACCACTTTCATGAAGATGATGGACAATATCTTGTGACCATTCACCAATAATTTTGTAGTAGTTTATTTGGATGAAATCTTCATCTACAACAAGACTTGGGTGGAACACTTGCAACATATTCAATTGGTTTTACACACCCTGCAGTAGCACAAGATATACACCAACTTGGAAAAATGCTCCTTCATCATCGACATAGTCCATTAGCTAGGATACATCATTGATCAAAATGGCATACATGTGGATTTCACCAAGATCCATATCATCTGTGACTGGCCAGCCCCAACCACAGTCACTAAGCTTTGGAGCTTCTTGGGCCTTGCCAATTTCTATCGCAAGTTCATGTTGGGATTCTCCCATATTGCATGGGGTATCAACAAAGTTACCAGGGGTGGTGGTAAGGAAACGTTTGTGTGTGGGTGGTACCAACAACAAGCATTAGATGATTTGAAGAAGCGCTTGTGCTCTACCCCAATACTTTCATTACCAGACCTGCCATATCCCTTTGAGATCGAGATATATGATTCATACTATGTTGTGGGTGTCATTGTCACTCATCATCACCACCCTGTGGCCTATCATAGTGAGACACTATCATATGATATCTGTAATTACCCTACTTATGACAAAGAAATTTACTCCATCGTGCAAGCTTGCCGCCAGTACCAACCAATTCCTTGATTGCCTCAAGCGACCACCAGTCGTGAAACTCACCACATTGCTAGAATATTATGGTGATGAGACCTCTGGATGGACCAAACACTATGAGACAAGCCCAGGCTTCGCCACCACTTACCAAATGTTGGGCGTGAACTCAGTTGTCACTAATTTCCATATTTAGGATGGGTTGTTGTGTCATTTGGGTCATATTTGCATTCCATCAAGAGAGAGAGAGAAGGTAATTTGGGAAGCCCACTACAGTCAGGTTGAAAATTTTTATACCTTGGGAAACGTGTCATATATATTTAGGTGGTTTTTCAACACATGGTTTCTTTGCTAATGGTTTTCTATTTCTGATTAAGGAATTAGGGTTTTGGACTAATCGAGGTCATTTGGTTAGGGTTTTGGATGCCATTGGCTCCTATATGTATATTTTATTTTACAAATTGTAACAAAATGAATTAATATATAATATGTTGGTTCTCCCGGTTTGGGTTTCCAGGGGGAAAATCTTTGTGTAATGTTTGTATTTTCCATTGTATATTTAATGTTCTTTTACTGGAAATATGTTTGCAGTAAATATTGTACAAGGTTAAAATCTACATTTGGTATCAGAGCTTTGTTGTCTTCAGGGGGACGCCTTTGTGGTCAAGGGTTTGGCTCAGGATTGTAATAAGCCTTGCTATAGTTGGAGATTTGTGGTATTGATTTTTTAGGTGAAAAGAAATGGCAAACAATTCGAAGATGGAGATCGAGAAATTTAATGGGAAATTGTTTTAGTTGTGCAATCTCAATATGGAAGATCTATTGGTGGACAGAGATCAATGGATCATGGTAGATCCAAATACTGTATCTACGGTGACTTCAACAGATGATTGGAAAATTTTGGATCGGAAGGAAAAGAGAAAAATCCGACTGTGTCTCTCCGATTCAATATTATTGAATGTGTTAGATGAAGCTACAACCAAGGATTTATGGGAAAAGTTGGGGAAGTTGTATTAGTCTAAGTCCCTATTAAATAAACTATTCCTGAGAAATAAGTTGTATAACCTAAGGGTGAGAGATGGAGACTCGGTGTCCAAGCATTTGAACGCATTTAATACTATGTTAAGTTAGTTAGTATCTGTTGAGATTAAAATTTCAGATGAAGATAAATGTAATAGTTTACTATGTTCTTTACCAGACTCCTAGGATATTCTGGTTGTGTCCATAGGCAGTAATAAAGTATTCCTTGAAGTTTGATGAAGTGGTTTCATCCTTGTTGTCGAAGGATATGACATGGAATAACATGGAAGGACAGAGCATAGACACATTATTTGCAAGAGGACGTTCCCAGGAAAGAAATAGATCTAATTTCTCAAGTGGGAGATCTAAGTATAAGGGTCGATCTAAATCTCCCTTAAAAGTTTGTAAGGGTATGTTGGAGATGTGGAAAATAAGGGAACTACAAGAAGCACTGTAGATCTAAATTTGAGAAAAAGAAGGGATTTGAAGAATCTCCTTCTATAGAAGAAAATACCTCCAAGAAAGAAGGAGGGGATGTGTACTTGGCTTCTTCAGGCACATATCTAGATCATGAGGCATGGTTGGTTGAATTTGGTGCATACTTTCATATGACTGACCACAGGGAGTGGTTCTATGAATATGAAAGGTATGATGGAGGTAATGTTTTCTTAGGTGATGATTCAACAACCAGAATCATAGGAAGAGGAAAAGTCAAGTTGAGGATCATAGATGGAAGGGTTAGAATACTGCCTGGTGTTCTTCACATCCCAGGTTTGTCTAGAAATTTAATTTCTATAAGAAAAATGGATGAGGAAGGGGTAAAAACAATATTTGAGAAGGAAACCTGCAGGATGGTTCGAGGAGCAATGGTTTTTCTTAAGGGGGTTCCATTTGGAAATCTGTATAAGCTTCAACGAAGCACTATTAGTGATGGGTGCAATAGTTCCATTGTTCCTGATATTGGAGTTGATAAGAAGGAACTCCTACAATCTCTGGAGAAAAGTTTATGCTATGGAATCAAATACTAGGGCATATCGGAGAGAAGGGTATTCGAATACTACACTGTAAAGGTATGGTTGAAGGTATGTCTAACTGCTCTCTGGATTTTTATTTTTGTGAACATTGTCTATATGGGAAACAAAATCAGGTAAGATTCCCGTCTGGTGCAAAGAGGGCAGAAGGAATTTTGCAGCTAGTTGACAATGATGTTTTTGGACCTGTGTCGGTCCCATCAGTGGGAAAATCTGTGTACTATGTCTCATTCATAGATGACTTCTCAAAGAATACTTGGATATATTTCCTCGGGAAGAAATATAAAGTCTTTGGCACATTTAAAGAGTTTAGGGCTCTGGTTGAGAATGAAACAGAGAAAATAATTAAGGTGTTGATGACAGATAATGGTAGAGAGTTCTACGGGAATGAATTTGAAGAATTCTGTAAGAAGTGTGGTATAGAAAGGCAGAATACTACTCCATAAACACCTCAACAGAATGGAGTTGCATAAAGGATGAATAAGACGTTGATGGAAAAAACAAGGTGCATGCTCAGTGGTGTCAGGCTAGGGTAAGAATTCTGGGCAGGGGCAATGGGTATTCCATGTTACTTGGTCAATAGATCATCCTCATCACCGTTGGATGACAAGACTCCACAAGAGGTATGGACTGGTAAGGAACCTTCTCTCACACATCTCAAGGTATTTGGTTGTGATGCATATGTTCACGTTCCAAAGGAAAACATGAGTAAGCTAGATAAGAAGGCCGAAAAGTGTATTTTTATTGGACATAAAGATGGTCTCAAAGGTTATAAGCTTTGGAACCCATAAACTAAGAAGGTAGTGTATAACCGAGATGTGGTATTTAGAGAAATGAAGGATGTTGTCAAACATGAAATCCTACCAAGTAAAGAAGAACCAAAGAAAATAGAGTTTGATTCAAAGGATGATGAATCAGACTCTACAAAAGAACATGAATCAAAGGAAGAAGATCTTCATACTCCAGTATTGAGGAGATCAGTTCGCAAAAGAAGGATAACAGAAAGGTATATTCCATCTGATTTTTATTCAAATTTTTCTTTGTCTATTACTGATGATGATCCTAGAACTGTTAGGGAGGCAATGGATTCAGAGGATGAAAATCTATGGATAAGGGCCATGGATGAATAAATTTCATGTTTGGATAAGAATGAGGCTTGGGATCTAGTGGAGTTGTTGACTAGAAGAAATCCCATTGGCAGCAAATGGGTATCTAAAAAGAAGCTGAATGAAGAAGGAAAAGTGGAGAATTACAAAGCTCGGTTAGTAGCAAAGGGTTATTCCCAGGTTGAGGGAATTGATTTTAGTGAGATTTTTTCTCTTGTTACCAAGTTAACCTCTATAAGATTTATGTTATCTATTTTTTCCGCATTTGATTTTGAAGTAGAACAAATGGATGTGAATACAACATTCCTACATGGGGATCTGGAAGAAGAAATCTATATGAAAAAATCAAAAGGTTATGTTGTGAAGCAAAACAATGAGCTGGTATGCAAGACGAAAAAGTCCTTGTATGGTTTAAAACAATCACCAAGGATGTGGTATAAAAAATTTGATACTTATATGATGGGAATTGGCTTCACAAGAAACAAAGAGGATCACTGTGTGTATTTTAAATTAATTGGTGATCATTTGATTTATTTGGTCTTGTATGTGGATGACATGTGGTTGATAGGAAACAACAAGGAGATTATACAGGATGTGAAAACTCAGTTGTTCTCTAAATTTTACATGAAGGATCTCGTTGCTTCAAATTTCATTTTGGGCATGGAAATTAAAAGAGATCAGAAAAAGAGGAAACTCTGGTTAAATCAGAGAAAATATGTCGAGACAATATTGGAGAGGTTTAATATGCAGGAATGTAAACTGATCAAGGTTCATATTCCTATTGGGGTAAAGTTATATGTGTATGAGTGTCCCAAAATACATGAAGAGGAGGAGGACATGCTTCATGTTCCATATGCGAGTGCAGTTGGAAGTTTGATGTATGCAATGGTTTTTACTAGACCGGACATTGCACATGTAGTGGGATTTTTGAGAAGGTATATGTCAAAACCAGGGAAGGAGCATTGGACAGTAGTAAAAAGGGTTTTCAGGTATTTGTGTGGCACTGCTAGCTATGGATTGTGCTACGAAGGAAGACTGAGATTGGACAGAGTGGTGGATATACATGGCTTTGTTGATGCAGACTAGGCTGGAGATATGGATCGTAGGAGATCTAAAAGTGGGTATGTGTTTAACCTGTTTGGAGGAGAAATAAGTTGGATGAGAAAAAGACGGGCTGTAGTGGCACTTTCAACTACAAAATTTGAATACATGGAAACCACTCATGCAAGTAAGGAAGTTGTATGGTTACAAATATTGTGTTCAAGTATTGGGTTGGTACAACAAGTTGTAAGGATAGATTGTGACAGTCAGAGTGCAATTTTTCTGGCGAAGAACCTAGCTTATCATTCAAAGAGAAAGCATATTGATATTCAATATCACTTTGTAAGAGACATGGTTGAGCAAAAGAAAGTATTGTTGATGAAGGAGGTCACTTTGAAGAATGTTGCAGATTCATTAACAAAATCTGTGAGCACTGAGAAGTTCTCTTGGTGTAGAGGATCCATGGGCATTGTTTCCCTAGATTATTGACTATGTAACCCTGTAACCCCTTGTATGCAAAGAAAAAAATAAGTGGGAGAATGTTGGGTATGTATTATATTCTGCCTCAGGAAATGTGTCATATATATATAGGTGGTTCTTCGGCACATGGTTTCTTTGCCAATAGTTTTCTATTTTTGGTTAAGGAATTAGGGTTTTGGACTAATCCAGGTCATTGGGTTAGGGTTTTGGATGTCGTTGGATCCTATATGTATATTGTATTGTACAGAATGTAACACAATGAATGAATATAGAATATGATGGTTTTCCGGCTTTGGGTTTCCAGGGGAAATATCTCTGTGTAATGTTTGCATTTGCCATTGTATCGAGTAAATATTGTACAAGGTTAAAATCTACATTTACTAGCTTGAATTTAAAATGTTTTCTTTTTGTTGATGTGGATTGCTTAAGGCGAAAGCTGCTCCTGCATCAAGCATACATGATGAGTTTTCTAGCAATGCATACATGATGGATTTTCTAGCAATTTTATACTCGTTATCATATCAAGCAGTGGTCGTACCATTTTTTATACATAACACCTTGATAAAAAATATACATGTTAATGTGCATTTTATTTTTATACTCTGTTATTTTATATATATATATATATATATATATATATATATATATAATTAATTAAGAAAGTTAGTTTTTAGTTTAAAGATTTTGTCAATATGATTGAATATTTGTCTAATTTAATCTAAAAGTATATAGCAAATTTTACTTATTTATCATTATTCACAAACTACGTTTTGATTGCTTCTAATATTTTTGAATGTCTATATTTTATACTACATTTTCCAGTAAACTAAAAAAAAAAAGTTAATAGAAGTAATGGTTTCCAAGGAAAAGGCATTGGTTGGCCTTTTCTTTTCACCATACATATATTTTTATTAAGTATCTTAAAAAAGTTGGTTATATAATTTTTTTTATAAATTGTAACTATAAGATTACAATTTGTTGATTTCTTTTTAAATTGTATTGTTATTAAAAGGTAAATTTTATATTTTAGCTTAATAGTGTTATTGTTTTTTTTGGGGGAATTGTAAAGCAATTAGCTCTAGAGTACTTATATATCATTTTCTCTACTATAGTATTATCAATTTCATGTTATTTGAGAACTTAGATTTTTTTGATCAACATTATATAGAGAGTAAATATGATAAAAGGTTTATGTAATAATATAATAAAAAAACCTATCAATGTGACACCTGATTTTTTTTTAATGTGTAAGCCTTTGAATATCATTTTACTTTATTATACCATATAATTCGCACTAGTAATATCATAAAACTATCATTAATTACCATAAAACATTCTCTCATTATTTTTTTAATAAAATCTCTTATCTTCCCTTATCAAATAAGGGAAACTTAAATATAATCTTACAATGACTAACTACTTTAAAACTCTTTGCCTTATATTTTTTTAAGATTTTTACAACTGTTTACCTTATTATTTTTTTAAGATTTTATATAGCAAATTGATTAATATCTGTGAATTTACACGAATCTTTTTTTCATCAAAATAATCATAATTATTAATACAATTGTACATGATTGCAACCCCATACAACAAAATAAGATAATCGTTATTAAACTTGAATCTACTAAGCATAGATCCGGGGTTAAAATAAAATTAGTTTAATCCTAGCCAAAACTCAATGATTTAATTTGACTTTAACCTCGTCGGAGTATGGAAGTATGGAAAACTTACAAGTTATTCTCCGAAGCAGCACGGAACTGTCTATTTGACACTGAATTTTGTACCGGACTGGAGCAATTAGTGTGCTTTTAAAACTTGTGAAAGTGTATTTGTATATTTTTTAGTTGCAACTGTGGCACTACGAGTGATGCCAAACACATGCGTCCGGTGAGGCCGAGGATGCCCTTTTTGTGACCATCATAGCGTTTGTTGTTCCATCCCGAACGATGATTTTGCTTTGTGACCATCATAGCGTTTGTTATGTTAATATTATACTTATTAGTTATAATATTAGATGTTTGTTTTTCTACTTATTCTAAAAATTTAATGAAGAGGGTAAATATATTTCAACATAATACTAATTTCAAACGGTATACTATTTTCGGTAATGT
>JZKD02S0288225.1:270601-290127 GCA_000966675.3 Picea glauca
ATAAAACTCAACATCTATTACTTTCTCCTTCATTTAAGTTGTGATTTTCAAGACGTTTCTTAGTTATGTTTAGATAATATGAAAATAGAAAAAAATATAACTATAACTTCGGGAGTGCATACCAAGTCTACTATGTATCCTTCAACCTTTTTCGTTTCAAATTCAGTGCTTTGTGGTTTCTGTAGCATATGAAAAAGAAACAAATATATAGTTAGTGCTCAACCATATAGAAGAGATAATGAAAATAAAACAATAGTATAAATTTTTTAGTACAAAGACTGAGTATTTAAGACATATAATTTTAGAACTTATTTTAGTTGTGCACCTTATAAGCATTACGATAGTCATTGTATATATCCTTACAATAATCATTTAATTTCATCCTCACTCTTCACAAATTAACAATAAATAGATCTGAAATATCTTGTTGATGTCTCCCACTCAGAACATCACATAGATGGTCTGTGGGATAGAAAAAAAGGGGGAAGAATTAGGCGTTCATGGACCTCTACTATAGGAATGGAACCAACACATAGAAAAAATTCTCAAGGTTTCAATTATCTTACAAGATGAAGAATATATTCTAAGATGGGGAACTGCGGAACTCATCCTTAGACAGAGCAATGAACTGTCCATTTAGGTTACATAGAGTCATTTATACAAGATGAGGTCCATATGTGGAAATGATAATGGTAATGGAAGATTCTTTGGAAAACCTAAAGTCTAGGATAAAACTGACAACTATATGTGGCTTGCCTTAGAGAATAAAATCTTTCCCTATCATAATTTGCAAAGAAAGGGATGGCAAGGTCCTAGAAGATGCTTGCTCCACAATGAAAACTTTGAATTCATTTTACAAATTCTTGTGCACAACCATTTTACAAAGAGATATGGTATAATTTCGAGGGAATGGAAGTGGGAATATGTGATTGGAAAGGATTCAACCTAGAAAATGCACTTAACATATGGTTTCAGAAACAGAAAGATGAGGAGAACATCCCATTTCCTTCTTTGTATTTCGGTATGGCTGTGACAGAGGTGGGTTCTATATCGAGCATTGACATGCATGAACGTTTTTTTATGCCACAGGAGATAATTGAATGTGTAGACAGATTCTTCTCAAGCTATATCATGGTTTCAATTTCAGAACCCTTTTAGGAGATTAACTTTCTAGTTCCTTTTATTTCTGAAATGAATCTGAGCCATCGATCAGTTTTGCAATCCACGATCTAGGTGACCTTGCTACTTTAGCGCCCCTGATAAATTTTGGAATTATTCTAACCATACTTGGACATGGTGCCAATTCGAGACTCAATAGTTTTTGAATGTGAAGCATGAAAGTCTCCCGGAGTGACTTTCTACCGTATTCCTTAACTCGCACCTATTGTTAATTAACCTGAGATTACTTTAACCATCATTTTTAAGGACTTCGAGACTTTGTCTCTTCGACACTTCCGGAGTTTCCAAATGAAAACTTTTACAACTACTAGAGTAGTGTGGGCCCATATTCATACGAACAGGTGTAATAAATGCATATTGCCACCATGCATGTGGGACTCCGAAAGACAACTAACTAGATTAATTTAATCAAACAAAAACAATAACCAAAGCTCGTCGGTGATAAGTGTCCACCATGTTGCAACCATGACATGTGGTTAACCATGTCTCATCCATGCAAATAATAACTATCTACGAAAGAGATAAGGCCCTCAAATCTGCCAACGTCTACAAGCCATTTTTCACTTTCCTAAGCTCTTTGTTACGTTATGTATTGCCATCTATCTTTACACTTTTGGCACTAGGCTTCGATCCTTTTCTGGAATCATTTTTCTACCCTTTACCCCTACAGTTTATCCCTTTGGTAAACACAAGAAGTTAATAGAATGGCTTGCAGTGGTTGCACAAGAGGGCGATTTAGTACCATCCGTGAGTTGACATAGCGGCTTTAAATGTATTCACAAGAGGGTAAACCAGTACCATCCCAACGTCGAGTATGTGAAGATGTAGGTTAGGATCTATGCAATAAAAATTGTTGTCAGTTGTTTTAAGAGGTTTTGAATAGTATTGTACTAGTTAAAACCTATGGACCCTCATCCTAATCCTCCAATATCCCTTGATTTTCCCAAACCTATTGATAATCCCCCTAATCCTGCGATTACAAATCTTGTTTCTCACAAGTCTATTGATCCCCATAACATACTTTACAAAGAAACCAGTGTTCAAACTACAGTGCCCACTAAGAATTTAACTTTCCAACAAAGGAGATCAAGAAGAACTATAACTTCTTCCACTAAACTTCATTTTGATTTTTTTTGATGCATTTTTTGTTTTAGTATTTTTTACATTCCTCCATTATTTGGATATAGTTATTGAACCATTTCTGAGTTCGTTCAAATAATGAATCCAATAGTATTTACATGGATTTGTCTATTTTTTTTATGTCATGCTCTGTTATGAACCCCTATAATGGATAATCCTCATTGGCTCTACAAATGTAATCGAATGCATAAAATAGATTATTGAAGCTATCAACTTTTATCTCGCTCTAATTTATCTTGTTTATGCCATTGCATCATATAAAGAATCATTAGAAGGACCTGACATGATCCAATATATGGGTATTGATTTCGTTTAGCCATTTCAAGCGTTTTTATCCACATACATGGGAAAATTTCTTAGATTATGGTCCTGTAATAGTTCAATAAGTGACTCTGCACCTATATGTTATTTAGAATGTTTTGATTTGTGAATCTATCAAATGTGAAAAGTGCTTAGTTTTTTCCACATCAGTTTCTCTTGTATAATTGAATTACGTATACAATATGGATAATCTATGCCAATGGTTTATAGAAGTTTTCATGTTCCCAAATATGATAAGGAAACTTAGATAGGAAATCGCAAAATACCATCCCAACAATTTTATGTGTGTCAAGCCGAATGGCCAAAAGTAATTTGACGGTTTAACAATCTTTTTTTCGTTTTCTCATCAACTATTGAAAGTCTTAACCCTTATAAGAGTTATAATTGGAGTAGTAATCATCTGATATTGATTGTGTGTTCTCATGGTTTTCTAGTTCATTTGATCATGTGGGAGGATATTATGAAATCAGAATTAATGTTTGGTCTTGGGTCATTTTGTGTTTTATCTTCATCTTCCACCCAAGATTTGCATTTCAGGTCTTGGACCTTTTTATTTATAACTTACTGAAATATGTCACTCATAAAGAAGGAGAATTTCTGACAATGTTGTCGAATTTTCTTGCAGCTTGCTTAATTTTGTACCATACTCAACCCTTCTATACCTAACTGCAATTTTCTTCTACAAGAACATTTTGCAAAGGTAACAAGATTTGTTTTTCAACACTTTTCGGGGATAGTAATACATTCATGTTTCTTTGATGTCAGTGGTCACATTTAAGGATGTTATGTAAGATCATTTTCACTAGGTTGTTATTTCTAGATTTTTTATATTTATTTTGATTTTCAGCACCTCCTAGTATTTAGCATTCCTACTTGCAAACTATAAATAGTAAGTAGTAAACAATGAATATGAATGAAACTATGGTATTGAAACTTACTCGTGAATGATGAACGACATAATCGTAGGTCCAATTGTGGGTGTAGGATTTCAACACTGCAAAGTGCATTAATAGGTCCAACTACGGGTGCAAGACCTCAACCTTACAAAGCTGAATCAAACAAGGGTACAAGATTTCAACCCAGCAAAGTGCAAGAATAGGTCGAACTATGGGTGCAGGACTTCAACCTTGCAAAGTTCAGGAAAAAAAGAGCAAGGAGAAAACCACAAACCAGTGAGAATGTACCAAGAGGTTCAATTGCAACTGCATGACCTTACCTTTGCAAAGTTGAAGAAAAATAAAATAAGCAACATCCAACGAACCAACGAACCAATGAGAAAGAAACAACTAGCGAACCAATGAATAATATACATGTATCTTGAATGATAACTATATTTTATTCCAAATATAGAAGAAATATGAAACATATGACGTAGAAACAACTCTGTCATTATAGTCGACTATGCGAGTGTGGATGGATAACAATATTGCCCAAATTCACTAGATACAAGATTGTATCCAAAAATTGGGGAAAAATGTATTGTGATAGGCCTCTTAAGTAAACATTTAAGGTTGTCAGGCATATTAAGTAAACATTAAAGGGTATCAGGCCTCTTTAAGGGCCTCGCGCTATGTAAACATTTAAAAAAGAATTCACTTCATCTCCTAGGGTTAGGTTTTTGGATGTCTAGGGTTTTTGGTATTCCTGTTTATTGTAAAAAGGCCTACAAAGACTCATTGTAATCATCTTCTTGCGAATGAGAAAAGTCATCACATCTATTGTTAGAGATAAACTACCACCATTCCAGGAAGCTTGTTTCCCAGTGCATTTTATAGTTTCAAATTATTTCCTTATTGAATAGAAAATAGTTTTACTATATATCTCTTATTATGTATTAAGCATCTTTTGATAATAATCTGTGTTCATTTTGTTTTTATCATAAAATCCATATTAGTGGTATAAGAGTAGTATTCTCCTTGACGTTCTTAATGCATGTCCCCAATGAGGTCAGTGTACAAATAATTGGGTCCTGAGCTTTTTTCTATTGAGGAAAAAACCTCTTGCACGACCAAGTGACCTCCCATGGTAGGATAAAATAAAGATGACATGAGAAGAGATCCTTTCAAAATGTTGCTCGAGGAGTCCCTCATGCAACAAAGGAACAAGATGCAGGATAGTTTTGCACAAATCCTTTGACAACTACCAACAAGCGACGCATATTCCTAAAATGGAGGCACCTCCCTCTTCAAGGTACAAATAAACATTCATATTCCTATATTTGAAGGTCATATGGATGCAGATGGTGTAGAAAAATGGTAAATCTACTAGAAGGGTATTTCTCTGTCCATAAATTCTCGAATAGAGAAAAGATTACTTTTCCGCTCCTCAATGTCATTCCCCATGTAAAAGATTGGTGCGAAACTTTCTATGAGGAAAAGGAAAAAGAACCCTCATTATTTACAGTCACAATCACCTGGGAGTCCTTCAGAGATTCTATTAAGGAACAATACTACCATATTGGAAGCTATGATGATCTGTACACAAAATGAACCACATTGTGGCAGGAAAGAGACCAAGCAGTGCTCAAGTTCACAAATATCTTCCATACCTTGCACATCAAGTTGGATATCAAATATTTTAAGCGACATATAGTGATAAAGTATCGTGTCAGTCTACATAGATACATCCAGACCAAAATGAATTTTCTTGACATCTTGTGCTTGGGCGTGGCCTATCGATATGTCATCAAAATCAAGGAGAAGATTAAACAAAAGATGTGGAAATTTTGGCCTGGGAACCCCTCATAGAAAAAGGAAGGAAATGGTAGCCCTAATCCATAGAACAAAGGATAGAGAGAATATGGAAATCCTCAGGAAAACCAGTCCAAGCCGCAAGCAAACAAGGACATCGAAAAGACAAAGAAAGATACAAGGAAGTGGTTCTAGCATAACACTATTGATTTCCACTCAAAGAAGTCGTTGGTGGTTGAGGTGAAAGCGTCTGAATCAGATGCGGGTTTCGACTCTGGGTTATAACCAAAAATGTGGAGACAGATCATTGACGTGGAACCTAGTGCTACCATTTCTACCACCAAGCTTCATCTCGATGAATCAGATGAGCCATAGGAAGGAGAGCTCCTTTTTCATTCACAGATATGGGTGAAGGGTACCCCAATGCACTTCATCATTGATAGAGGTAGCCAAAAGAACCTCATCTCATAATAGGTTGTCAAGCAGCTTGCGCCGCCAACGATGTTGCACTTGCAACCCTACACCATTGGATGGCTCCACCAAGGAAGCAATCTCCACATCATCCAACAATGTCACCTGTCATAGTACATCAAGCGCTTAAAATATGAGGTATTTTTTTATGTTTATCCTCTCGAATTGCTTCATAAGGGGCACATCCTTCTCATCGCATCTCCATATGCGATCCCAATCATGATGGTACAAAAAAAAGATGGAACATGGCGAATATAGATTGATTATCGAGCCTTGAATAAAATCACAGTCAAGGACTGGTACCCAATTCCTCAAATCGACGACCTCCTTGATTAGCTCAGAGGGGCTAAATACTTCAGTAAGATTGATCTGGAGTATGGATACCACCAGGTCCCGATAGAACAAACATATCTATGGAAGACTTCCTTCAAGTCAAAAGAAAGTATTTTTGAATGGTTGGTCATGCCCTTTGGTTTGAATAATGGTCCAAGCACTTTCATGAGGATGATGGACAATATCTTGTGACCATTCACCAATAATTTTGTAGTGGTGTATCTGAATGACATCCTCATCTACGACAATACTTGGGTGGAACACTTGCAGTATATTTAGTAGGTTATACACACCCTATGGTAGAACAAGCTATACACCAACTTGGAAAAATGCTCCTTTAACATGGAGATGATCCATTACCTAGGCTAAATCATTGATCAACATTGCATACATCTAGATCTAGCCAAGATCGAGTTCATTTGTGACTCGACAACCCCAACCACACTTACTGAGCTTCAGAGCTTCTTGGGCCTTGCCAATTTCTAATGCAGGGTCATGTTGGGATTCTCCGATATTGCATGGGCCCTCATCCCAGTAACCAGTGGAGGTGGTAAGGAAATAGTGTGGTTGGTCCCAACAACAGGCATTCAATGATTTGAAGCAACACTTGTGCTCAGCCCCAATAATTTCATTACCAGACTTGCAACAACCCTTTGAGATCGAGACAGATGCTTTAGACTATGTTGTGGGCACCGTTCTCACTCAGCACAACCACCCCATAGCCTATCATAGTGAGACACTCAAATGTTGTTCATAAGTACCCTACTTACAAAAAATAAATGTACTCCATTGTGCAAGCCTATCGCTATTGGAGACATTACATTCTTGGGAAGGAGACAATTATCAACATTTATCATAAGCCACTGCATTTCATGCAGACACAAGGAAAATTGTAGAATGATCTCCATCATAACTGGTCCACATACTTGAAACAATTCCACCTCAACATAAAGTATAAAATAGGTGGTACCAATCGATTCATTGATTGCCTCACTCGACCCCCAATCGAGGAACTCACCATAGTTCTAGAGTCTTACAACCACAATACCTCTGGATGGCCCCAACACTATGAGACAAACCTGAACTTCGCCACGACCTACCAAATCTTGGGTGAAAACTCAATTGTCACTAATTTCCATCTTTAGGACATGATGTTGTGTCATCTGGGACATATATTTGTTTTGTCAAGTGAGCGAGCGAAGATTATTTGGGAATCCCACTACAGTCGGGTGGGAGGACACTTCGGCATTGAAAAGACATTGGAAATGCTACAAAAACATTTATATTGGCCCCAACATCAATAGGATGTGAGAAATTATATCAGGTCCTCAACTTCCTGTGCTATTAGAAAACCAACCACTAAGAAAGAGTCCATGTACACCCCTCTTCCTACTCCTGACAGGCCATGGGAATCCATATATATAGACTACATGTTGGGCCTCCCATCCACCAAGAGGGGAAATGCCTATGTTTTTGTGGTTGTTGATCGCTTTTCTAAGATGGCGATTATGGTTTCCTGCAAGAAGAGCATCATACTAGAGGCCATTGCCAAGCTCTTCTTTGAAAGAGTCTGGATACATTTTGGAATCCCACAAACCATTATCTCAGATCATAACCGTTTGTTTCTAAGTAAATTCTGGTCAAGCCTCTACTCACTGTCGGAGACCAAGATCACCAAATCCATGGCCTTCCACCCTAGGCATATGGCCAAACTAAGGTCGTAAATTGAATGATCATGCATATCCTGCGCATGTACAATTCCAAATACCCTCGCACATGGGATGAGAGTCTTACCTATGTTCAACATACCTACAACCGAGCCCTGCATAGCTCAGTCAAACACAACCCCTTTTAGGTGGGGTTGGGATTCTAACCATAGGGTCCCATGGATGTTGCACTACCTCTTGCGACCACCTTGGCCGACTCATCATCTTCTCCAACTGAATATGTCAAAACCACCCAGTTCACTGACTGGATCTAGCACATCTTCCAACATGTTAAAGATATTCTACATAAGTCCAATGCCAAGTAGAAGCAACACCATGATCAACACGTAGTTCCACATGAGTTTCAGGTGGGAGACAAAGTTTGGTTGCACTTGCAGAAAGAACACCTTACATGGCCCCATCAGAAGCTTCTCCCACTTCATTATGGAGCATACACCATCACCAAGGTTGTGTGTGACAATTCTTTTGAGCTCAATATTCCTCCTTTCCTTGGCCTACACCCAATGTTCAACGTGGATCTCCTTCGACCGTATTTTGCACCAGTATTGGACACCTCAGAGATAATAGAGAAGTTGAAACCAACAGAGCTCAATCACGACTGCATAAAAAAATAATCCAATGATCATATTGTGGACACACAGGTCTAGGGCACTCGCTAGAAAATGATCCAATTTTATCGAGTGGTCAAAGCAGGGTAGCTTATGCACCAAGGAAAGTGGCTCACCTAGGGCCAAATTCAACAAAAATTTCATCATCTTATGGGGGAACTCAAGGCAATGGATACAATTGATTCCTAAGGGGGTACTACTAATCCAAATGGATTTCGGTGGCCTCCCACCTATTCCAACTGGCTCATTTTGGCAGTTTTCCAGTTTGGTAGTTTTTTCCTAGTTTTCGGGTCCCTAACTTCCAGGGCGTTTTTTAGTTCGTAAACAACGTTTTTAGGGCTCACAATAGTCAAATGGTATACAGACTCAGATTCTGATGGAAAAATGTATATTAGTCAGATATATGTTTCCAACGGGCTATCGTGCGCCTAAAACATAGATCGTGTGCAAAAGTTATGACCCGAGGAAGTTGATGTACTAACTTATCCCAGTGGGGCCCACATGAATTTTTACGCTTCATCTCTTAGGGTTATGATTTTGGATGTCTAGCGTTTTTGGCATTTCTTTTCATTGCAAAAATCCCTTCATACCCTCATTGTAATCATATTCTTGCGAATGAGAGCATCTGTCACATCTCTTCTTAGAGATAAGCCACCACCATTCTAGAAAGCTTATTTTCTACTACATTTTACAGTTTCAACTTATTTCCTTATTGAATAGAAACAAGTTTTAATGTATACATGTTAGTCTATGTTAAGCATATTTTGATAATAATCTGTATTCATTTCGTTCTAGTCATAAAATAAGGATCACCCCCTCTCTTGTGGAATCATATCCCCTTATCTCTACCCCTTAACCAACAATGTATCTTATTAAAATATATATGTGTTAATAGAAATTTAACAACTTAAATAATGTTAAGAGGAAATTAGAGTCATAATAAAATGGAAATCAGAGACAACACCAATAAAACAAGGACTCAAAAGAATTTATTAACAAGAGAAAAAATTGTCTCTCATAGTCACATTACATTATGGGGAAATATGGAATAGATTTCATTCAAACTCATTGACTAGAGGCATGCTCACTATTGCACGTTGTATTTCTGAAAATGGTGTCCCTTCCTCTACTCTATTTCTCCTACAGACCTCCCTTTTTTTTCCCTCTCTTCTAGGTCTCTCTCTCTACAATTGAATTGCTCCTTTTCTGAACCGAAGCCCCTAAATCTAACCCCCTTTCTATTTTTAGCTTTCTTTATTTTATTATGTTTCTTGGCAGTCAAATTGTCTCTTTTCCTACCACCAAAATGCATTAGACACTGGGTAGTCACAACTATCCAAATTCTCAATTTTTTCAAAATGTATTGGGAAGTAGATAGTTGTAATGGTTGACTTCTTTAACCCATTTCAAATGATTCTCCTTCCATCACGTTGTTTTCCTACCAATTGTCATGAAATTCTTACAATACACATGGATTTATGTCACACATGACCCACAACACTCTAACAGACTGTCACCACGCTTGGGGTTGCAACAATCGGTGTTACAACAACTTGAATTTCAGAATGGGTGTTACAACATGGTGTTGTGGAAACTTTATGTATATCATGGGTGTTATAGAATGTGTTACAACACTGGTGTTGCAACAACATATGTTACAACACTGGTGTTACAAGAATGAGAGTTACAACACTTATTTTTCCCTACAGTTTACTATTTTGAATTTAAAATGTTTTTTTTTGTTGATGTGGATTTCTTAAGGAGAAAGGTTCTCCTACATCAAAAATCCATGATGGGTTTTCTAGAAATTTTATACTCGTTATAATCATTGTGTTTTCTAGCAATTATATTTGAGGACTACACATGTTTCCATGCATCGTGTATACATTTAACTCAGGTAATGTATCATTATGATGTTAGATGTCATTTCACAAAATTGAACTGATTTTTGCATGCATGTAACTCAGGTGACTTACAATGGTTCATAACCATCATCAATGGTATTTTCATGAAAGGTATAAAGTATTCCATCAATGAAAAATTCCTCCAAATGAGCATCAATATCTGGAGCTCCCAATTTGGAAACTACCTTTTCAATTGTCTCCATCGATATGGTTCATTTTCATCTTTAATATCGTCAACATTTCTTTCCACAGTGTCAACAAATTCCGCATTTTTATCTATTTCAACAGTTGTATCTTCCAACTTCCCATAATTTCTATGATCCAAAGCCATCGTTCTAAGTATTTCAAGAAGTATTTTTGTTCCAATGTAATATGCTTTAACCAATAATTATGAGTTACCTAAACCATCAAGTAACATTATAAGTTTTTTATGGGCCTATTCTTCCACTTGAAATCAATGACAATCTATTCAACCATATATGCACCTTGATATCAATGACAATGTGCTCAATAAATTTAATTATTATGCATATTAAAACATTTTCTAAAATTTTATCTCATTTTAAGTTAATTAAATCAAAATTCTAAACTATACGAATTTTATGTATTAAATGAATAAAAAATATTAAAATGTTCCTATATTAATATAATTATTAACGAATGAAACTAAAAAGAATTTCAATCCTTAATTATATATCTATATTAAATTAATATAATTAAATGAAGAAAAAATATTAAAATGTTCTTATATTAATATAACTATTAACGGATGAAATTATAAAGAATTCCAAACTTTAATTATATATCTATATTAAAATTAATATAATAAGATGGTAGAATTTTAAATATTTAACCTACAAAATTGAAACATTTAGTTTTAATTATATATCTATATTAAATTAATAGAATAATATGGTAGAATTTTAAATATTTAACCAACATCATTGAAACATTTAGTAAATAATTGGATAAGTTCTTTGAATAAAAGTATATATCAAAGTCCATGTTTAAGAGAGATGATATGATTCACTACGAGATTAGAGAGGAAGAAGAGGTATCTGTTGATTTTTTTGGGAATGTGTTTATTATTTTAGGGTTTGTATTAACATTATTTTTGTGTTTTGGCACCTACGAAATGAATAAATGAATGGAAGGTCAACCAACAAACTTGAGAAATATTAGGAAGATATGAATAAATGAATGGAAGGTCAACCAACAAACTTGAGAAATATTAGGAAGATATGAATAAATGAATGGAAGGTCAACCAACAAACTTGAGAAATATTAGGAAGATATAGGGTATCGAATTCCAAAGAATGTCTTTTGTTTTCAATACTTTTCTTCCTTAATGTTGTCTCTCTTTTTCACTTCGTATGCTATGACTTTACTTTCTTGTTCAATATTTTTTGTTACCAAAACCCTTGCCTCCAGATTTGGTTCCATTAGTCTTTATGCGGCTTTCAAAAAGTAAATTGGCATGGTCTCATTTAGTGGCACATACAAACTATTTCACCTAAGGTAACCGATGGATTTTTGGATTTTCTAAGATTTGTTTCCATTGGTCTTTATTTATTGGTCTTTTGGAAGGTAAAGGCATGGTCTTCTTTCGTGGCACGTACAAACTATTTCAACTAAGGTAACCAATGGATATTGCATTCTTTAATTTTTTTTTCATATATGAATTCTCTTCTTACATCATGGTACATAAATATCCATTGTTGTTAATTTGGGGTTTATCATTGTTATGTTAGATGTCACTTTGCTAGATGTGAGTCATTCATTTAGTGGGTATGTTGTATATTAATTTTTTTTTTTTTTTTCTATTGTATATTATGATGTCATATTATTTTTTATTATCTCTCTTAAGTTATTTTTAAAATTTTTTATAATATTGTAACTTATCATTTTAGTCTTTGTAATAGGTTATATAATTTTTAATTATTTTTTCTACCATATAAATCACTACTTTATGTCTATATGTTTTGAGTGTATTTCCTTATGCTGATCCAAAGAGATAATAGATCAAATGTTCTTCTTAATAGTCAACATCACAACTTCACAACCTGGTTTTCTCTTTGTGTTAGTTTATATAGATGACATGGGTGTTTTGACCCTAGACATGCGCCCCTTTTTAAAGACTCTCTTATACTCCTAGATTAAATTCCAAGTACTATATTAGTATCCTTTCTTGAATATATTTTCTTGCACATGAACACCCTTCCCCAATTCTCATAGCTTAGTGTTACTTTGATTTTGAATCGTCATTCTTGAAGTCAATTTTGCATTCAACCATTAATTGTTGAAGATTATGCAAATTAATATATATCATATCTAAGTTGAACAATGACCCTTGCTAATTTTAATCATAAAACCAATGATATCTTGCATGAAAATCAAATCCAAAATTTATTATTTTAACTATATTGATGCTAGTCTTTAAGTGGTTTGAATATATATGCAAAGTATACTAGATGTAATGTATTTTTATTAATGCAATATCTTCCACATTTTTTTACAACAATATATCTATCTCTAGAATGAGAAGAGATGGAAACAATCATTTACATCATTAAAAATTTAACCTACAACATTTTATATACTAAATCTTAATCTTGAACATAGTTTCCAAAAATATATTTATAACAAATTGAATATTTAAAATTTTAACACACTACATTTTATATACCAAATCTTAACCTAGAACATAATAACCAAAAATATATTTATAATAAATTTCTTATTTAAAAAATAATAATAAAAAAAATATATACCATATATATAATTAACTATGAGATTCAATATTTAAATATACATTTTTATTGGGTAGAAAGCATTCTATAGTTTAATATTTACATATACATTTTCACAATATTTAGATATATATATTTATTGGATAGAGAACATTCTATAGTTTAATATTTACATATACATTTTGAGTTTAATATTTACATATACATTTTCACAATATTTAGATATACATTTTTATTTGATAGAGAGCATTCTATAGTTTAATATTTATATATACATTTTGAATACTTATTGAGTAGAGAATACTCAATAATTTAATATTTACATATACATTTTGAATATTTATTAGATAGAGAGAACTTTATAATTTAATATTTACATATAATTTTGACAATATTTACATAATATTTACATATACATTTTTATTGGGTAGAGAACATTTTATACTTTAATATTTACATATACATTTTCAATACTTATTGGGTAGAGAGTACTTAATAATTTAATATTTACATATACATTTTGAATAGTTATTGGGTAGAGAACATTTTATTGTTTAATATGGAGGATGTTGTTATATATATAACATTAAAAATAATAAGCTATCTTCTAATATAGAGGAGATTAACATGGTTATAATATTTTTGTTTTGAGTTCTATATTAAATAATGTATTTTGTTAATTTAAGAAAGGTTAGAGATCTAAAAAAATGTAATGTTTTGATAATTATTAATAATAAATATATCATTGGCTGTTAAATAGACAAGGACAAGAAGTATAGGGAGCTATGATTAAATAAGACAGGGGTTTTGAAGAGCAAGGTGTTTATTTTATATTTTTTTTACCTATTTTTTTTTAAGGTTCATGATCCGTGAAGCAGGGTTCTCATACCACTCCATCGCTCCAAAATCAATCGAAATCTTAACATTTAGGTTGTTGTTTGAGGCATTAAAACAATCGAACATAACCATTTTGAGACTAACTTCTTCAAACTCACTGAAAATGTCTTATAAAACACATCCAACTTGGAAATCGAGAGAACAGTCATTGCACAAGATTAACACACAATAATAGATTGTATTACACAGACAAATGGAGGTTACATATATAGTATCCAGATCACCGACTCTTAACAATCTAGATCCTAAGAAAGTGGATCTGATTAGCTAAAAATAGTTAATCTAGAAATTCAGCTAACTCACAATTACAACAGTTGTAAGGCTAAGTCACAGTTACAACAGCTGCAAGGCTAACTCACAGTTATAACAACTAACTGACAGTTACAACAGCTGTAAGGCTAACTCACAATTACAACAGCTGTAAGCATTATCTCTAACCATCCATACACTGAAGAGATCTTTGAAACTCGGGAGCACCACTCTGGCTTTATATAAATGAGAGTACGAGTTGGCTCCATGGTGGTGATGAAAACTAAGTTAGAGTATGTGTTGGCCGGTCGTGGTCAAGGAAATGGTATGGTGAGCCGCACCAAACACATGATGCCCTTTCTTCCGCAGTAAAATCATGTGTCCGGGATGGAACAACAAACGCTATGATGGTCACAAAAAGGGCATTCTCGGACTCACCGGACACATGCGTTTGGTATCACTCGTAGTGCCACAGTTGCAACTAAAAAATGACTAACAAATTAAAAATTATTAACAATTTCTTAAGAAATAAAAAATGATTAACAATTTCTCAAGAGCATTTGTTTAGGAAGGAAATTTCTAATGTAGTGGCAAAGTAACAAGAAATACAGCGGGAAAATTGGTGCTATAATCAGCGGGAACGGCAGTTTTGTCTCATACATTTTCGGCTGGTTTTGCGTCAGTTCGATAAAAAAATTGGTGCTATAATCAGCGGGAACGGCAGTTTTTGTGGCGTGTATAATCAGAGCCATGGCCTTTCATACTATACCCTTGAGAGTCTTGGGCATTGAGAACATGTAGTGGCTAAAATAAGAAAAAATATTTTCGTTATAGAATTTGGCACGCGATTTTTATTATTTTAGACAAATGCACACATGAATGTTTTCTATATATGGGATTGGAACGCCTAAAATAGTAAAAGTCATTAAACAGGGTTACGGTTTCTTTATGAATGTAGGGTTACGTTTTTGGGGGGGATTGATAGAGTTGCACGTTTTGAATGTCAATGAGAGCCTAGAATTCTATCTACAGTTTCACAATTAATTTCATGGTTTTTCGTGGCCAAGAGTAGAGTAAAGTAATATATCCCAGTCTGTAGATGGCACTCTGAAGGGTATAGTATGAAAGGCGATGACTCTGATTATACACGCCACAAAGACTGCCGTTCCCGCTGATTATAGCACCAATTTTTTTATCGACTCAGACAAAACCAGTCGAGAATGTATGAGCAGTTCCCGCACCAAACACATGATGCCCTCTCTTCTGCAGTAAAATCATATATTCGGCATGGAACAACAAACGCTATGATGGTCACAAAGTAAAATCATGCGTTCGGGATGGAACAACAAACGCTATGATGATCACAAAAAGCGCATCCTCGGCCTCACCGGACACATGCGTTTGGTATCACTGGTAGTGCCACAGTTGCAACTAAAAAATATACAAGTACGCTTTCACACGTTTTAAAAGCACACTGATTGGTTAAGTCCTGTACCAAAATCAGTGTGAGATGGACAGTTCGGTGCTGCTTTGGAGAATAACATGTAAGTTTCCCATACTTCCCGTACTCCGACGACTTTAAAGACAAATTAAATCATTGAGTTTTGGCTAGGATTAACCTAATTTTATTTTAACCCCAGATCTATGCTTCGTAGGTTCAAGTTTAATAACGACTAGCACAGCCGCGCTGGTGAACGCCGAAAGGCTTATGGTTGGTCTTATGGTTGGTAAGATGAAACGAATAATATGAAACAACTGAAGAATATGAAACTGTTGACCTCACAGCAATTATATTGTCAGTTAGAATGAAGAAAAAGTTTGATGACGCTCATTTGCTCATTCCATTAACAATGATATTGTCAATCAGAATCAAAAAAATTCTGATGAATCTCATTTCCTCAATTTATAATTGTTTATGTTGTGAGCTAGAATGAAGAAAAAGTTTGATGAAGTTCATTTGTTCATTCCATCACCTCCTTGTAGCAATAATAGTGTTGGCCAGAATGAAAAAAATCTCCTTAGGACTTTGTTTCTCTAAAAGGATTTAAAAAAATGAGATACGCACTCAGATCTCATTCTATGAACAAATATTAAAAAACCAAAACAATTTTTCTAGCACAACCGCTAAGGTCACAAGGCAGCTGCTCAACGATATGAAGAAAAAGCAAATGCGCAATATGAAACACAAATTTTATATTCTGGCGTGGGAGACCTAATGGAATGCAAACGCGCAATATGAAACGCTCGGCGATCCAATAGTCTTCCACCCTGGGTGATTCAATATGAAACGCACCGACTGACAGAAAATGGAACGCTTATCCAATATGACAGCTGACGACTATGGTAATAGTCTTCCACCCTGGGTGACTGAATATGAAACGCCCCTACTGACAGAAAATGGAACGCTTATCCAATATGACAGCTGACGACTGTGGTAATCCTAAACGTTAATCATTTAAAGTGGAAATCATATAATGGTATAGTAATTCCTTAATATGATTAGGTAAATGTTAAAAAGTAAACAGGTTAACGGATGTATTAAAAAATACAAGGAAGTTATGAAGGGTAAATCATATTCATTGATTTGGGAGGACGACTAAGAATATGCCAGCATCTTTAATTGTTAGCCATCAGATTAAAATTTTAGTTTAAAAGGTGATTAATTGTGCACATTGTCAATAGGTATACGCCTTTCGGCGTAATAATAACGACTAGCATAGCCGCTAAATCGTTGATGGTGAATGCCGAAAGGCTTATGGTTTCTAAGATGAAACGAATAACATGAAACAACTGAAGAATATGTAACTGTTGACCTCCTTACAACAATTATATTGTCAGTTAGAATGAAGAAAAAGTTTGATGACGCTCATTTGCTCGTTCCCTTAACAATGATATTGTCAATCAGAATCAAAAAAATTCTGATGAATCTCATTTCCTCAATTTATAATTGTTTATGTTGTGAGCTAGAATGAAGAAAAAGTTTGATGAAGTTCATTTGTTCATTCCATCACCTCCTTGTAGCAATAATAGTGTCGGCCAGAATGAAAAAAATCTCCTTAGGAATTTGTTTCTCTAAAAGGATTTAAAAAAATGAGATACGCAATCAGATGTCATTGCATGAACAAATATTAAAAAACCAAAACAATTTTTCTAGCACAACCGCTAAGGTCACAAGGGAGCTGCTCAACGATATGAAGAAAAAGCAAACGCGCAATATGAAACACAAATTTTATATTCTGGCGTGGGAGACCTAATGGAATGCAAGCACGCAATATGAAACGCTCGACGATCCAATAGTCTTCCACCCTGGGTGATTCAATATGAAACGCACCGACTGACAGAAAATGGAACGGTTATCCAATATGACAGCTGACGAGTGTGGTAATAGTCTTCCACCCTGGGTGATTCAATATGAAATGCCCCGGCTGAAAAAAAATGGAACGCTTATCCAATATGACAGCTGACGACTGTGGTAATCCTAAACGTTAATCATTTAAAGTGGCAATCATATAGTGGTACAGTAATTCCTTAATATGATTAGGTAAATGTTAAAAAGTAAACAGGTTAACGGATGTATTCAAAAATACAAGGATGTTATGAAGAGTAAATCATATTCATTGATTTGGGAGGACGACTAAGAATATGCCAGCATCTTTAATTGTTAGCCATCATATTAAAATTTTAGTTTAAAAGGTGATTAATTGTGCACATTGTCAATAGGTATACGCCTTTCGGCGTAATAATAACGACTAGCACAGCCGCTAAATCGCTGCTGGTGAACGCCGAAAGGCTTATGGTTGGTAAGATGAAACGAATAATATGAAACAACTGAAGAATATGAAATTGTTGACCTCCTTACAGCAATTATATTGTCAGTTAGAATGAAGAAAAAGTTTGATGATGCTCATTTTCTCATTCCATTAACAATGATATTGTCAATCAAAATCAAAAAAATTATGATGAATCTCATTTCCTCAATTTATAGTTGTTTATGTTGTGAGCTAGAATGAAGAAAAAGTTTGATKAAGTTCATTTGTTCATTCCATCACCTCCTTGTAGCAATAATAGTGTCGGCCAGAATGAAAAAAATCTCCTTAGGACTTTGTTTCTCTAAAAGGATTTAAAAAAATGAGATACGCAATCAGATCTCATTGCATGAACAAATATTAAAAAAACAAAACAATTTTTCTAGCACAACCGCTAAGGTCACAAGGTAGCTGCTCAACGATATGAAGAAAAAACAAATGCGCAATATGAAACAAAATTTTTATATTATAGCGTGGGAGACCTAATGGAATGAAAACGCGCAATATGAAACGCTCGACGATCCAATAGTTTTCCACCCTGGGTGATTCAATATGAAACGCGTCGACTGACAGAAAAAGGAACACTTATCCAATATGACAGCTGACGACTGTGGTAATAGTCTTCCACACTGGGTGATTGAATATGAAACGCCCCGACTGACAAAAAATGGAACGCTTATCCAATATGACAGCTGACGACTGTGGTAATCATAAATGTTAATCATTTAAAGTGGCAATCATATAGTGGTACAGTAATTCCTTAATATGATTAGGTAAATGTTAAAAAGTAAACAGGTTAACGGATGTATTCAAAAATACAAGGAAGTTATGAAGAGTAAATCATATTCATTGATTTGGGAGGATGACTAAGAATATGGCAACATCTTTAATTGTTAGCCATCAAATTAAAATTTTAGTTTAAAAGGTGATTAATTGTGCACATTGTCAATAGGTATGCGCCTTTCGGCGTAATAATAACGACTAGCACAGCCGCTAAATCCCTGCCGGTGAACGCCGAAAGGCTTATGGTTGGTAAGATGAAACGAATAATATGAAACAACTGAAGAATATGAAACTATTGACCTCCTTACAACAATTATATTGTTAGTTAGAATGAAGAAAAAGTTTGATGACGCACATTTGCTCATTCCATTAACAATGATATTGTGAATCAGAATAAAAAAAAATCTAATGAATCTCATTTCCTCAATTTATAATTGTTTATGTTGTGAGCTAGAATGTAGAAAAAGTTTGATGAAGTTCATTTGTTCATTCCATCACCTCCTTGTAGCAAAAATAGTGTCGTCCAGAATGAAAAAAATCTCCTTAGGAATTTGTTTCTCTAAAAGCATTTAAAAAAATGAGATACGCACTCAGATCTCATTGCATGAACAAATATTAAAAAACCAAAACAATTTTTCTAGCACAACCGCTAAGGTCACAAGGCAGCT
>JZKD02S0288225.1:298037-321559 GCA_000966675.3 Picea glauca
CAATGAATACAATGGAATTATACAAAATGGTTTATGGTAATTAATGATAGTTTTATGATGTTAGTAGTGAGAATTATATGGTATAATGAAATAAAATGGTATTCAAATGTTCACACATAAAAAAATGAGGTGCCACATTGATAGGCTTTCTACTATAAAAAAAACGAGGTGCCATATTGATAGGCTTTCTACTATATCCCTAGACAAACTTTTTTTATATATATATATATATATATATATATATATATATATATATATATAATGTTGGTGAAAAAAATCTAAAATCCCAAATAACATGATATTGATAATGTTATAGTGGAGAAAATTATATATCTGAATACTCTACATTAAAGCTAATTGCTTTACAATTCCCCCCAAAAAGCCAATAACATTATTAAACTAAAATATAAATTTTATTTTTACTTAACAATATAATTTAAAACTAAATCAACAACTTTTAATCTTATAGTTTTAATTTATAAATTTTCTTTTATAAAACCACATAATTGGCATGTCTTTGGAGAAACCGTTGTTCCAAATCTGTGAAAGTGTTTCGTTTAAGGAAAATTGTTTGTTGTTTAAGTGTAGATTGTATCACTTGGATGTACTCATCTTCTGTTACATTTAGTTCGGCCAAGAAGTCTTCGAAGCTCATTAAGTCATCAAAGTCTTGTTGTTCTAGAAGTGTGAACAAAGATTTTTGTTTCTCAATGGGAACATTGTCCTCTAAACTAATTGGTTTTATGATTCTTATTGTAATTATCATCAATGACATAGGGAAGTTGTATCTGTAATTTGAATTCTTTCATTTTTTACAGCTTCTTGTATGGTAATGTCTATAAACTTTGGCAAGTTCTAGATCCAAATGATCCAAATGATTGGTCATACAATTCAGAGGTCTATAAGGAAGTGCACTAATTTTTTTATTTCTTTCACGTATGACCTTTTTAAAGTTGTGATAAGTCACTCTAAACTTTTTGTTTATGTTCTCTACGACCTGATGACAATTGGGATGAATTTCATCATGATTAGACAATATCTTAAGCTTATGTATATTCGATATGGTTTGGTTGGCATGGACAGTGAATCTTGAACTAGAAGTATTTCTTATCAAAGGTTGATAATGGATGTGTGGTGTATCTATTTTTGACGATATGATGTCACTTGTTTGATCGTAGTTTGAATCAATACAGTAGAAATGGATAGTACCATCTGAAAGGGTTGAAAAGATCTAGATATTTACTCTGAATATGGTAGATATCCATTGTAAACAAAATGTCGCACCCTCTACATTTCCTTTCTCATATGACATTGCCATGTTTACAAGCTATTGTTTCCAACTTCCAACTATTGACATACTTTCTATGAGATATGGTAGAAGGTGTTGATGCAAGAAGTTAAATGTTTGTTGAATGCCACCTATAATTGCATTGCAAAAGAATTGCATAGTGTAAAGGTGCAGTGAGTGCACATCAAAATTTTTTGCGATCAAATAGAAAATTACATTTAACAGACTATCTCCACAAGTAGATGTACTAGTTGTTTCTCTGTGTCATCCATGAGAGTGCATATGATGCATAATTCATTTCCAATGGGATTGAAGGTATTTGCAAGTGAGGGACATGTAAATATCATATCCTCCAAGATTGCATATGGATAAATTTTTATAGAGTAGTGGTTCATAATGGCCACTTAGAGGATTGGAATCATGAAACAAGATGCAATATGGATCTCTAGATGCAGTTTTGTTGAATAGTAGATATTTCTTTTTTCTTGTTAATGGCCAAATTCCAATTGATATATTCATCCACTTGGCTAGCCAAAGTATACAAAATTGAACTCCCCAAAGTCCTTTCTCATGTGGAGGTAGAGTTGCAGATGTAGACAACCGCATCTTTGAAATATATGTACTGACATAATGTATTCCATGCAATTGACAAAGAAAATCACATGGGAATTTGTATTGATATGAATTTAATGCCTCAACACTTCCATTTTCTAAACAAGACAACAAATTATCTATCAATCCATTGCACAACTTCGTTGAGGAATAACGAAAGTGCAATAGAACTTGAAATGCATCGAAGAGGCAATCTCCTGCAGTATACGAGAATGCATCTAATTTAAAATGGGCATTATTATGAAATACCTAGTTGATGTTTTCATGTACAATGGAGTCTTCATCTATTTTATAGCACTCAACATCTATTACTTTCTCCTTCATTTAAGTTGTGATTTTCAAGATGCTTCTTAGTTATGTTTAGATAATATGAAAATAGAAAAAAAGATAACTATAAGTTCGGGAGTGCATACCAAGTCTACCATGTATCCTTCAACCTTTTTCATTTCAAATTCGGTGCTCTATGGTTTCTATAGCATATGAAAAAGAAACAAATATATAGTTAGTGCTCAAACATATAGAAGAGATAATGCAAATAAAAGAATAGTATAAACTTTTTCAATACAAAGACAGAGTATTTAAGACATATAATTTTAGAACTTATTTTAGTTGTGCACCTTATAATCACTATGATAGTCATTGTATATATCCTTACAATCGTATCCATCATTTAATTTCATCCTCACTCTTCACAGATCAACAATAAATAGATTTGAAATCTCTTGTTGATGTCTCCCACTCATAACACTCACATAGATGGTATGTGGGATCAAAAAAGGGGGGAAGACTTAGGTGTTCATGGACCTGTACTATAGGAATGAAACCAACACATAGAAAAACTTCTCAAGGTTTCAATTATCTTACAAGATGAAGAATATATCCTAAGATGGGGAACTGGGGCACTCATCCTCAAACATAGCAATGAACTGTCCATTTAGGTTACAAAGAGTCATTTATACAAGATGAGGTCCATATGTGGAAATGATAATGGTAATGGAAGACTCTTTGGAAAACCCAAAGTCTAGCATAAAAATAAGAATTATATGTGGCTTTCCTCAGAGAATAAAATATGTCCCTATCATAATTTGCAAAGAATGGGATGGCAAGGTCCTCGAAGATGCTTGCTCCACAATGGAAACTTTGAATTCGTCTCACAAATCCTTGTGCACAACCATTTTCCAAAGAGCTATGGTATAATGTCGAGGGAATGAAAGTGGGAATATGTGATTGGAAAGGGTTCAACCTAGAAAATGCACTTAACATATGGTTTCAGAAACAAAAAGATGAGGAGAACATCCCATTTCCTTTTTTGTATGTCGGTATGGCTGTGATAGAGGTGGGTTCTGTATCGAGCATTGACATGAATGAGCGTTATTTTATGCCACAGGATATAATTGAATGTATAGACAACTTCTTCTCAAGCTATACCATGGTTTTAATTTTGAAACCCTTTTAGGAGATTAACGTTCCAGTTCCTTTTATTTACGAAATGAATCTGAGTCATCGATTAGTTTTGCAATCCACGATCTAGGTGACCCTACTACTTTAGCACCCCTGCTAATTTTTTATCATTCTACTAAATTTTGGAATTCTTCTAACCATACTTAGACATGGCGCCAATTTGAGACTCAAGAGTTTTTGAATTTGAAGCGTGAAAGTCTCCCGTAGTGACTTTGTACCATATTCATTAACTCGCACCTACTGTTAAGTAACTCGAGATTACTTTAACCATCCTTTTTAAGGACTTCGAGACTTTAGCTCTTCGTCACTTCCAGAGTTTCCGAATGAAAACTTTGTACAACTTCCAGAGTAGTACGAGCCCATAGTAGTACGAACACGTGTAATAAATTCAGATCCACCACCGTGAATGTGGGACTTTGAAAGACAACTAACTAGATTAATTTAATCAAACACAAACAATAACCAAAGCTCGTCGGTGTTAAGTGTCCACTGTGTTGCAAACCCTGACATGTGGTTAACCATGTCTCATCCATGCAAATAATAACTATCTACATAAGAGATAAGGTCCTCAAATCTGCCAACATCTACAAGCCACTTTTCACTTTCCTACGCTCTTTGTTACCTTATGCATTGACATCTATCTTTACACCTTTGTCACTGGTCTCCGATCCTTTTCTAGAATCATTTTTTTACCTTTACCCCTATAGTTTATCCCTTTGGTAAACATAGGAAGTGAACAGAATGGCTTGCAATGTTTGCACAAGAGGGTGATTTAGTACCATCCATGAGTTGACCTAGCGGCTTGCAATGTCTTCACAAGAGGGTAGACTAGTACCATCCCAATGTCGAGTATGTGAAGATGTAAGTTAGGATCTATGCAATAAAAAATGTTGTCAGTTGTTTTAAGAGGTTTTGAATAGTATTGTATTGGTTAAAACCTATGGACCCTCATCCTAATCCTCCAATATCCCTTGATTTTCCCAAAACTACTGATAATCCCCCTAATCCTACGATTACAAATCTTGTTTCTCACAAGCCTATTGATCCCCATACCATAATTTACAAAGAAAACAGTGTTCAAACTACAGTTCCCACTAATAATTTAACTTTCCAACAAAGTAGATCATGAAGACCTATGACTTCTTCCACTAAACTACATTTTGATTTTTCTCATGCATTTTTTGTTTTAGTATTTTTCACGTTCCTCCATTGTTTGGATATAGTTATTGAACCATTTCTGAGTTCGGTCAAATAATGAATCCAATAGGATTTACACAGATTTGTGTATTTTTTTTTATGTCATGTTATGTTATGAACCTCTATAACGGATAAGCCTCATTGGCTCTACGAATGTAATCGAATGAATAAAACATATTATTTAAGTTATCAACTTTTATCTCACTCTAATTTATCTTGTTTATTCCATTGCATGATATAAAGAATCATTAGAAGGACCCGACATGATCCAATATATGAGTATTGATTTCTTTTATCCATTTCAAGCATTTTTATCCACATACACGGGAAAATGTCTTAGATTATGGTAATGTAATAGTTAAAGAAGTGACTCTGAACCTATATGTTATTTTGAATGTTTTGATCTGTGAATTTATGAAATGTGAAAAGTGATTAGTCTTTTCCACATTAGTTTCTCTTGTATAATTGAATTATTTATACAATATGGATAATCTATGCCAAGGGTTTATAGAAGCTTTCATGTTCCCAAATATGATAAGGAAACATAGCTAGGAAATCGCAAAATACCATCCCAACAATTTTTTGCATGTCAAGACCAATGGTCAAAATAAATTTTACGGTTTAACATTTTTTTTTCCTTTTCTCGGCAACTATTGAAAGTCTTAACCCTTATAAGAGTTATAATTGGAGTAGTAATCATCTGATATTGATTGTGTCTTATCGTGGTTTTCTAGTTCATTTGATAATGTGGGAGGATATAATGAAATTAGAATTAATGTTTGGGCTCGGGTCATTTTGTGTTTTATTTTCATCCTCCACCCAGGATTTTCATTTTAGGTCCTGGACCTTTTTATTTATAACTTACTGAAATATGTCACTCATAAAGAAGGATAATTCTTGACAATGTTGTCGAATTTTTTTCCAGCTTGCTTAATTTTGTACCATACTTATCCCTTCTATACCTAACTCTAGTTTTCTTCTACAAGAACATTTTGCAAAGGTAAAAAGCTTTCTTTTTCAACACTTTTCAGGGATAGTAATACATTCATGTTTCTTTTATGTTAGTAGTCACATTTAAGGATGTTTTGTAAGATCATTTTCACTCGGTTGTTATTTCTAAATTTCTTATATTTATTTTGATTTTCAACACCTCCTAGTATTGAACATTCCTACTTGCAAACTATAAATATTAAGTAGTAAACAATTAATATGAATGAAACTATGGTATTGAAACTTACTCTTGAATGATGAAAGACATAATCGCAGGTCCAATTGTGGGTGTAGGATTTCAACTCTGAAAAGTGCAGCAATAGGTCTAGCTGTGGGTGTAGGACCTCAACCTTGCAAAGCTGAAGCAAACAAGGGTGCAATATTTCAACCCTGCAAAGAGAAAGAATAGGTCGAACTATGGGTGAAGGACTTAAACCTTGCAATGTTCAGGAAGAAAAGAGCAAGAAGAAAACCACAAACTAGTGAAAAAGTACCAAGAGGTCCAACTGCAGCTGGATGACCTTACCTTTGCAAAGTTGAAGAAAACTACAATAAGTAGCATCGAACAAACCAACGAACCAATGAACAAGCAACAACTAGTGAACCAATGAATAATATATGTATCTTCAAAGATGACTAGATTTTATTCCAAATATAGAAGAAATATGAAGCATATGATGTAGAAGCAACTCCGTCATTATAGTCGACTATGCGAGTGTGATGGACAACAATATTGCCAAAATTCATTGGATACAAGATTGTATCCAAAAATAGGAGAAAAATGTATTGTGATAGGCCTCTTAAGTAAACATTTAAGGTTCTTAGACATGTTAAGTAAACATTAAAGGCTATCAGGCCTTGCGCTATGTAAACCTTTAAAAAAGAATTCACTTCGTCTCCTAGGGTTAGGTTTTTGGAAGGCTAGGGTTTTTGGCATTCCTGTTCATTGTAAAAAGGCCTACATAGACTCATTGTAATCATATTCTTGTGAATGAGAGAATTCATCACATATCTTGTTAGATATAAGCTACAACCATTCTAGGAAGCTTGTTTCCCACTACATTTTACAGTTTCAAATTATTTCCTTATTGAATAGAAAATAGTTTTACTATATATCTATTATTATGTATTAAGCATCTTTTGATAATAATATGTATTCATTTTGTTATGATTATAAAATCCATATTAGTGGTCTAAGAGAAGTCTTCTCCTTGTCGTTCTGAGTGCATGTCCCCAATGAGTTCAGTGTACAAATAATTGGGTCTTGAGCTTGTTCCTCTTGAGGAAAAAACCTCTCGCACATCCAAGTGACCTCCGATGGTGGGAGAAAATAAAGATGACAGAAAAAGAGATCCTTTCCAAATGTTTTTTGAGGAGTACCTCATGCAACAAGGGAACAAGATGATGGATAGTTTTGCACAAATCCTTCGACGACTACCAACAGGTGACGCATATTCTTGAAACAGAGGCGCCTCCCTCTTCAAGGTACAAATAAATAGTGATATTCCTATATTTGAAGGTCATATGGATGCAGATGGTGTAGAAAAATGGTGAATCTACTAGAAGGGTATTTCACTGTCCATAACTTCTCGAATAGATAAAATATTACTTTTGCACTCGTCAAAGTCATTCCCCATGTCAAAAATGGGTGGGAAACTTTCTATGAGGAAAAGGAAAAGGAAGCCTCATTATTTACATTCATGGTCACCTGGGAGTCCTTCAGAGATGCTATTAAGGAACAATACTACTGTATTGGATGTTATGATGATCTGTATACAAAATGGACCACATTGCGGCAGGAAAGAAACCAAGTAGTGCCCGAGTTCACAAATATCTTCAATACCTTGCACGACAAGCTGGATATCAAATATTCTAAGTGACATCTAGTGATAAAGTATCACGACGGTCTACATAGATACATCCAGGCTAAAATGAATTTTCTTGACATCTCATGCTTGGGCGTAGCCTATTGATATGTTGTCAAAATCAAGGAGAAGATTAAACAAAAGACACTAAAATTTTGACCTGGGAACCCCTCACAACAAAAGAAAGGAAATGGTAGCCCTAACCCACAGAACAAAGGACAGAGAAAATATGGAAATTCTTAGGACAACCAGTCCAAGCCGCAAGCAAACAAGGACATCGAAAAGACAAAGAAAGATACAAGGAAGTGGTGCTAGCATAACACTATTGATTTCTGCTCAAAGAAGTCATTGGTGGTTGAGCTGAAAGCGTCTGAATCAGATTCAGGTTTCGACTTTGGGTCAGAACCAAAAATGGGGAGACAGATCATTGACGTGGAACCCATTTCTACCATTTCTACCTACAAGCTCTATCTCGATGAATCAGATGAGCCATAGGAAGGCGAGCACCTTTTTCATTCAAAAATATGGGTGAAGGGTATGCCGATGCACTTCATCATTGATAGAGGTAGCCAGAAGAACCTCATCTCAGAATAGGTGTTCAAGTGGCTCACACTGCCAATGACATTGTGACAACCCCATCCGGTATGACTCCTACGATGTACAACCGATAAAAGCACCCTTAATTTTTTTATTTTTTTTGTGTGTGTAGGAAGCTAATAATGAAATTATACTCAACAATGCATCACAATGATGAACACAATGCCTGCAGATCATGAAACAACAACATAAAAACCTAACATAAAAGCACATCAAACATATGGAAGCAATGTCTGACACTCAATTGATGAAGAATAAGAATGACTACCCGCTCGTCCTACCCTGCAATGGTTAGGACCTCCAGGACACATAAGGAACGCTCAAGCGTAGGTTCCCATTGATTTTGACCATTTAAGGTCTCAAGGCTGGTGACTGTTTCGAGGAACAAGGATGTGTCTACATCCCACTTGACACAAGTAGACCAAGCCTACTAGGCTAAAGACAAACATCCTAACAATCCAACACACCCAAAATTAATTACACAAGTAACTAGAACCTTTACAGTGAGCCAACCAATCACATTAAACATTTACAAACCAAGTACAAACATTAATTAATAATAAACAATAACCCCCTGAACAAGAAGCACAAGATAAAAACGACTTCGTCTACAACCCAACCATTGATCATGGCTAAATGGTCAATATCTAAGATTTTAATAGGCTTTCATTACAGATCAATTAACCAGTCTAAATTCCATTAGTCAACAAATTACCAATCGAACTTAGCATGAATTATGACTTCAAAATTAGCGAGTCCGAGTTACCAATTAGGTGATATCTATATATCCAACCAACAATAATTACATATCTAAATTAGCAAGTCTAATTTACAGCTAGTCAACCATTTTCAAATCTAAATTCAACCTTAAAAGAAAAACAAGTTAATAAGTCTAAATCACAACTAGTCAACAAATTGCAATTCTAAAATGACCCTAAAAGCCATCCAAATTAGCAAGTCCTAATCACGATTTTAGACATTAACTACAAATATATACTAACATTAATATGTTCTAACTTTAGCAATTGCCAACATATAAACAACATTCTCTATGTCAAATTACAATGTCTAAGATTATAATGTTATTAATGACTTTAACATCCTACATGTCGTCTAGCCATTTTAAAAGTACTTAGGTTTAACCAGCTTCCTATTCACATTAAGTTGCTGAGCAAAAGTAAGGTTAATCATAGCCAAAATTGACTTTTCATTGAAAGCGCCCTTGCTATCTAACCAATCATGAATCACTGACAAAATGAGATGACATGGTCTGACAGGAATCAATTTGCTAATAATAAAAGAACTAAATCTATGATGTCTTAAATATAAATCGCCTTCCCAACATAAAATTACGATCATTAAATTTACCACCAATTCAAATAACTATCATTTAATAAGTTTATTGCCATTTCAAACTGTCATTTAGTAGTTGTTGGCATTTCAAGCTATCTTTTAACAATTTACTGCTATTTGACCTATCACTTATTAAATTTCTATAATTTAAAATTTTACTACCATCACAAACGTCACACAATTCAATGAAGGTGTGTCGCTTGTGCAAGGATTTACAATGTAGGTTTTTCAAGAATTTACCAATGTTAAATCAAAGACTGTTCAAGGGAGTACTGAGAACTCATTTCATAGGGAAAATGCACAGACCATCCACTACAGGAATTCGCTATAGAAAAAGGGGGAAATCGCAGCACCAATGTTCCATTCATGGTCACCAGGAATAGACAAGACTATAGGCATAGATTCTTCTGGTTGTATTACCCTGCAATTCATGAAGGAGGACATGATGGATGGTGAAGTGTCTTCCAAGATTGTCCTTAATATCATAAATGAGACATTATCGATCAAAACAGTAAGGCTATCACAACCCTAAGTTATCTGTTATAGCCATGACACATAAAGCTCATACATCATAGATGCCATTCAAGAAGAAAGGTTTCACGTAGATATCCTAGCTTAAAACAAGGTCATCTTTTGAATTTTGTCTAGATTCGCCCTCACCTTCAAAATTCGTGGGCAGTCCAAAAAGAATCATGGGAATATTGGGAAGGCACAAAGCCTTAACCTTCCTGAAAGATGGGGTGGGAAACAAAATGAAGACAAAGAAATCAAAAGAAAAGAGAACTAAAAATCACAGAGGTAATTACGATTCTCAGGAAAAATTTTAGATGAAGGAGGTTGAGAAACTTCCTTGGGAAAACGCAAAGAAGGAAATACAATCATATGGAATCCATGGAAAAAAAACAAAACGTTGAGCAACCAGGTGAATGCACCGAGCAAGGAGTCTTCATCGAAACGAAACAAACCGAAGTCAAATAAATGAGGGGACAAGGGTAAACTTTAATTAAAATGTAGAGGAAAACGATCAAAATTTAACCCAATCATCGTGTGGCATCAAATCCAGCGTAGACAATGAGCTCATGGAAAATTCGTTGAGATTTCAATAACCAATTGTGGTTATGAAGGACAATTTAAAAATTTTGCAACCAGAGATAAAAGATAACAGTTTAAAAATAACAAGAATTGTATTGAATTGTTTATCAAATCTAGAGATCAGATGTATTACATCGTTGGAAAGGAGTGAAGGCATAAATTAAAAACATAGAGAACCAATAATTCTGCCTCGCAGAAGAAAAATAGTTGGAGAGAAAATATACGGTGCATTATAATCACAAGCAAGACGTAAAGTTATAATTCTCCATCAATACATAAAATGCAGGGTTAAAATTTTATCTATCCACGCATAAAAAATGCAGTGCTAAAATTTGGGGATAGGAATTATAATTGCGGCGAAAGTACTCAATACAGGAAGGTGCAATGACCATCAATCAAGCAAGAGAAACCCCTGGGTATATGGTGACCATGTGCGTCCTTCGCTCATCATCCTCGCACAGAAAAGTAGTGCATTGAGATCCATAGGTATTTTAATGCCAAGGAAACTACCATAGATTAGGCTCCTGACCAACTACTCAGGTGAGGACTGGTGAGCTAGGGACGAAGGCTAAGCAACCCTGAAGAACACAATCAAACACAACTAAGTGGTTAAGACATGTGGGAAAAAAAAGGCCATGGGAGACAATCCGTCATCGAGCTAGGCTAAGAAAGATTCAGTCATCAGTCTAGCAAATCAATTTACTTACCTAATCAAACATGCAGATCCAAGCGTAAAACCTACAACATCTACTATACAAAATGAAGAGAGCGTAGTGTTTCCTGATTGCCCGCTCTAAGTGATGTCCATGCTCTTCGTGCAACTCCCTCTTATCGACCAACGAGACTTCACCGGTACCTCCCAGCCAATGCTAGGGGTACTCTTCTTCCCCCTTAGCCCCCTGAGCCGCAAAGGGGCCACACACACACTATCTAGAGATTTCGTCTAGCTCCCAACTCTCCTCGCAAGGTCAAGCTACCACTCCTCACCGAGCTGGGTATCCCAACTCCCACAAGTTAAATCAGTCAAGTAGATATTTCTGCAGCGTAACGTTACGCAAACAGAAGATGATCCTTCATTCTTCTCCTTCCTTCATTATATAGAGTTTTGAAGTTTCTTTCTTTCCTAAAATATCATTTAATTAAATTTTTAAAAATAAATTCCTAAAAAATACTCTCCGTACAAGTGTCCCCCATCCCCTACATTCCTCCATAAAATAATTTATTTAATTAATTAATTATCTGTATTTCCCTCACCGACCTAGAGTTACTCCTGGAATCACTTCTAGGTGTCCCCAAATTCTCTTACAGGTTTTAATGGCTTTCCCTATTATTAAATTACTAGTTCAATTTAAATTAGAAAGCTCTTAAATGGTAGATACTTTTCTAAGTTTGAATTTCCACTTTTTCCCCTTATGTTCCCCTTTTTCCCTTTTTTATGTTTACCTATTTTCCTAGTTTCCTAAATTTTTAGATTTTTCCCTCTTTCGTCTTTTTCTTAGAACTCAAAAAGGCAAGTGTGGAAATTAACCCCCCCTTTTTCCCTTTTCTCATTAAATTAATATATTTCAAATTATCATAAAATAATAAAATGATTAATTCCCTTTTTAAATTTTAATCCAACAGATTTTATTTTTATTTTTTGAAACAATTAATTTTTTACTCCCTTTATGTTACAAGATTTAATGAAGGTCGTAATTATCATTTATGTGGTTTTTATTTTTATTTTATTATTATTATTATTATTTTTTATAGAGAGATAAAATTTTACCACTAGCATAGTTTAGACTTGAACCTTAAATTTTCGTGATGGGCGACATTTTATTAGGGAAAATGTTTTTTTTTTTTTTAATTCTTATCACATTGATCATCCTAAGGTTGTCTAGGTTCATTCATCTATCATCAACACCGCGACCTGCCCTTCAGGACGCAAAAGGTGCTCCAAGGGTGCCACTCGCCCTAATCTATTTCCCTTGTGTGACGTTCCCTTCACGACGAACTACATGCTTCAAGGGTGCCACTCACCTCTTAACTCACTTGGTAGACATCAAAAACCCCTGGAGTCAATACTCCGCCAGGTGAACTTGTGGGAGCCTAAGGGCCTCTAAGGAATAAGGCCCCCGCCTTATTGCGTGCCCCTTAGAATCACAGTGAGCGACTGTCACAGTCTGCCCTCACGGCATCATGGGTCCTCTCGAAATAGGTAAACGTTAATCTACAATTCAAGCCATGACGGGAGTGCTATTAGGTTGTGGTAGGGATGTTTTCCACACCTCTCCCTCAACATATCTAGTAGTCATGCATGATCCCTTTACTTCATATGTGAGTCTGGTCGGAAAGTTATCGTCAGCCTGCATCATCAACAAATCATGCCAGGATATATCCATATCATGTCATCTAATCAGATGCACTATTATCATAGTAATACAATCAAACCCCAATGGTACACTCCTTGACTCGATTTGGAGTCCAAGGGGTTCCATCAATGCCTCTGCATCCTCGAGGTCCAAAATCCTACACACTCAATAAAACTGAGTCAATAGCACATGTCTATGTCAATGTAGTAAAACAACATGTCATCAACCCATAACTCCTCATCATCAAAATCAAAAGCTTTAATAGCATAATAATCCGCATCACTTGCGACCAAGTTTCCTCAAAGAATAATTTTGCTCAGTGTGCCAAAGTGGGATGTTACAGATGCTTCACCCGCAACCCTAAAACATTGGATGTCTCCACCAAGGAAGCAATCTCCACATCAACCAACAAGGTCACCTTTTGTAGTATATCAAGTGCTTAAAAGGTGAGGTATTTTTTTATTTTTATCCTCTCGAACTACTCCACGAGGGGAACATCCTTCTCATTGCATCTCCTTATGCGATCCCAATCATGATGGTATGAAAGAAAGATGGAACATGGTGAATCTAGATTGATTATCAAGCCCTGAATAAAATCACAGTCAAGGACTGGTACCCAATTCCTCAAATCGATGACCTCCTTGATCATCTCAGAGGAGTCAAATACTTCAGTAAGATTGATCTCAAGTATGGCTACCACCAAGTCCTGATAGAACAAACATATTAATGGAAGACCACCTTCAAGTCAAGAGAAGGTATTTTTGAATGGTTGGTCATGCCCTTTGGTTTGAAAAAGGGTTCAGGCACTTTCATGAGGATGATGGATGATATCCTGTGACCATTCACTAGTAATTTTGTAGTGGTGTATATGGATAACATATTCGTCCACAATAATACTTGGCTGGAACACTTGCAATATATTTAGTAGGTTTTTCACACCCTGCGGTAGAAAAAAGTTATACGCCAACTTGGAAAAATGCTCCTTCATCATGGACATGATCCATTACCTAGGCTACATCGTTAATCAACATGGCATACATCTGGATGCATCCAAGATCTAGGTCATTCATGACTCGACAACCCCAACAACACTTACTGATCTTCAGAGCTTCTTGGGCCTTGCCAATTTCTAATGCACGGTCATGTTGGGATTCTCCCATATTGCATGGGCCCTCATCCCAGTAACTAGTGGAGGTGGTAAGGAAACATTTTTGTGTGGTCGGTCCCAACAACAAGAGTTTGATGATTTGAAGAAACACTTGTGCTCAAACCCAATACTTTCATTACCGGACTTGCAACAACCCTTTCAAATCGAGACAGGTGCTTCAGACCATGTTGTGGGAACCATTCTCACTCAGCACAACCACCTTGTAACCTATCATAGTGAGACACTATTAGATGTTGTTCATAAGTACCCTACTTACAAGAAATAAATTTACTCCATCGTGAAAGCCTACTTCCAGTTGAGACATTACATTCTTGGGAAAGAGACATTCATCCACACTAATCATAAACCACTGCAGTTCATGCAGACACAAGGAAAATTGTAGAATGACAGCTATCATAACTGGTCCACATACTTGCTACAATTCCACCTCAACATCAAGTATAAAGTAGGTAGTACCAATCAATTTGTTGATTGCCTCACCCGACCCCCAATCGAGGCACTCACCACAGTTCTAGATTCTTACAACCACAATACCTCTGGATGGCCTGAACACTATGAGACAGACCTGGACTTCGCCACGACCTACCAAATGTTGGGTGAAAACTGAGTTGTCACTAATTTCCATCTTTACGATAGAATGTTGTGTCATCTGGGACATATCTATGTTCCATCAAGCGAGTGAGTGAAGATTATTTGGTAATCCCACTACAGTCAGGTGGCAGGACACTTCRGCRTTGAAAAGACATTGGAAATGCTACAAAAACATTTCTATTGGCCGCAACTTCGATAGGATGTGAGAAAGTATATCAGGTCCTACACTTCCTGTGCTATTAGAAAACCAACCACTAWAAAAGAGGGCATGTACACCCCTCTTCCTACTCCTGATAGGCCATGGMAATMGATATATATGGACTACATGTTGGGCCTCCCATCCACCAAGAGGGGAAATGACTATGTTTTTGTGGTTGTTGATCGCTTTTTTAAGATGACGATTATGATTTCTTGCAAGAAGAGCATCAGAGCAGAGGCCATTGCCAAGATCTTCTTTGAAAGAGTCTAGATACATTTTGGAATCCCACAAACCATTGTCTCAGATCAGAACGGTTTGTTTCTGAGTAAATTTTGGTCAAGACTCTAGTCACTACTGGAGACCAAGCTCACTAAATCCATGGCCTTCCACCCTAGGCATATGGCCAAACTAAGTTCGTAAATCGAATGATCATGCATGTCCTGCGCATGTACAATTCCAAACACCCCCGCACATGAGATGAGAGTCTTACCTATGTTCAACATAGCTACAACCGTGCCCTGCATAGCTCAGTGAAACACAACCCCTTTCAGGTGGGGTTGGGATTCCAACCGTAGGGTCCCATGGATGTTGCACTACCTCTTGCGACCACCTCGACCGAGTCATCGTCTGCTCCAACTGAATATGACAAAACCACCCAGTTCATTGAGTGGATCTAGCACATCTGCCAACATGTTAAAGATATTCTACATAAGTCTAATGCTAAGTAGAAGCAACACCATGATCAACACCTAGTTCCACATAAGTTTCAGGTGGGAGACAAAGTTTGGTTGCACTTGCAAAAAGAATGCCTTACGGGGTTCCGTTAGAAGCTTCTCCCACTTCGTTATGGGGCATACACCATCACCAAGGTTGTGTGTGACAATTCTTTTGAGCTCAACATTCCTCCTTTCCTTGGCCTATACCCAATGTTCAACGTGGATCTCCTTCGGCCGTATTTCGCACCATTATTGGACACCTCAAGGATAATAGAGGAGTTTAAACCAACTGATATCAAACACGACTGCATAAAAAAATAATCCAATGATCATATTGTGGACACACAAGTGAAGGGCACTCACTAGCAAATGATACAGTTTTATCGAGTGGTCAAAGCAGGGTAGCTTCTGCACCAAGGAAAGTTGATCACCTAGGGCCAAATTCAACAGAAATGTCCTCATCTTATGGGGCAACTCAATTCAATGGATACCATTGAGTCCTTAGTGGGTAGGACTGATCCAAATGGATGTCAGTGGCCTCCCACCTATTCCAACTAGCTCATTTTGGCAGTTTTCTAGTTTGGTAGTTTTTTCCTAGTTTTTCGGGTCCCTAACTTCCGTGGCGTTTTTGAATTCGTAAACAAGGTTTTTAGGGATCACCATACTCAAATGGTATACATACTCAGATTCCGATGGGAAAATGTATATTAGTCAGATATACCTTTCCAACGAGTTATCGTGCGCCTAAAATAGAGATCGTATGCAAAAGTTATGATCCCAGGAAGTTGACGTACTGGCTTACCCCAGCGGGGCCCAGATGAATTTTGGTGCTTCATCTCTTAGGGTTAGGATTTTGGATGTCTAGGGGTTTTGGCATTTCTTTTCATTGTAAAAATGTCTTCATAGCCTCATTGTAATCATATTCGTGCGAATGAGAGCATCCATCACATCTCTTCTCACAGATAAGCCGCCCCCATTCCAACAAGCTTGTTTTCCGGTACATTTTACATTTTCAACTTATTTCCTTATTAAATAGAAACAAGTTTTAATGTATATCTTTTAGTCTATGTTAAGCATATTTTGATAATAATCTATATTCATTTCGTTCTAGTCATAAAATAAGGATCACCCCCTCTCTTGTGGAATCATATCCCCTTATCTCTGCCCCTTAACCAACAATGTACTTTATTAAAATATATATGTGTTAATAGAAATATAACAACTTAAATAATGCTAACAGGAAATTAGAGTCATAATAAAATAGAAATTAGAGACAACACCAATAAAACAAGGACTCAAAAGCACTTATTAACCAGAGAGAAAATTGTCTCTCACAGTCACATTACACTATGGGAAAATATTTAATAACTTTCATTCAGACTCATTGACTAGAGGCATGCTCACTATTGCATGTTGTATTTATGAAAATGGTGTCACTTACTCTACTCTATTTCTCCTACAGATCTCCCTTTTTTTTCCCTCTCTTCTAGGTCTCTCTCTCTACAATTGAATTGCTCATTTTCTAAAACGAAGCCCCTAAATCTAACCCCCTTTCTATTTTTCCCTTTCTTTATTTTATTAGGTTTCTTGGCAGTCAAATTGTCTCTTTTCCTACAACCAAAATGCATTAGACACTGGGTAGTCACAACTATCCAAATTCTCATTTTTTTCAAAATGTCTTGGGAAGTAGATAGTTGTAATGGTTGACTTATTTAACCCATTTCAAAGGATTCTCCTTCCTTCACATTGTTTTCTTCCCAATTGCCTTGAAACTCTTACAGTACACATGGATTTATGGCACGCATAACCCACAACACTCTAACGGACTGTCACCACCCTTGGGGTTGTAACAATCGGTGTTATAACAACTTGAATTTCAGCATGGGTGTTACAACATGGTGTTGTGGAAACTTGATGTATATCATGGGTGTTATAGAATGTGTTACAACACTGGTGTTGCAACAACATGTGTGACAACACTGGTGTTACAAGAAAGAGAGTTACAACACTTATTTTTCCCTACAATTTACTAGCTTGAATTTAAAATGTTTTTTTTTTGTTGATGTGGATTTCTTAAGGAGAAAGGTTCTGCTGCATCAGGCATCTATGATGGGTTTTCTAGAAATTTTATACTCGTTATACTCATTGTGTTTTCTAGCAATTATATCTGAGGACTACACATGTTTCCATGCATCGTGTATGCATGTAACTCAGGTAATGCATCATTATGGTGTTAGATTCCATTTCACAAAATTGAACTGATTTTTGCATGCATGTAACTCAGGTGACATCCAATGGTTCATAAGCATCATCATTGGTATTTTCATGAAAGGTATAAAGTATTTCATCAATGAGAAATTCCTCCAAATGAGCATCAATATCTAGATCTCCCAAGTTGGAAATTACCTTTTCAATTGTCTCCATCGATATGGTTCATTTTCATATTTAATATCGTCAACAGTTCTTTCCATTGTGTCAACAAATTCCATATTTTTAGCTCTTTCAACAACTGTATCTTCCAACTGCCCATAATTTCTATGATCCAGAGCCATCGTTCTAAGTATTTTAGGAAGTAATTTTGTTCCAATGTAATATGCTTTAACAATTAATTATGAGTTACCTAAACCATCGAGTAACATTATAAGTTTATTGTGGGTATATTCTTCCACTTGAAATCAATGACAATCTACTCAGTCGTATATGCACCTTGATATCAATGACAATGTGCTCAATAAATTTAATTATTATGCATATTAAAACATTTTCTAAAATTTTATCTCATTTTAAATTAATTAAAATCAAAATTCTAAACTATACAAATTTTATGTATTAAATGAAGAAAAAAATATTAAAAGTTCCTATATTAATATAACTATTAACGAATGAAATTAAAAAGAATTCCAATCCTTAATTATATATCTATATTAAATTAATATAATAAGATGGTAGAATTTTAAATATTTAACTTACAAAATTGAAACATTTAGTCTTAATTATATATCTATATTAAATTAATAAAATAATATGGTAGAATTTTAAATATTTAACCTACAACATTGAAACATTTAGTATATAATTGGATAAGGTCTTTGAATGAAAGTATATATCAAAGTCCATGTTTAAGAGAGATAATATGGTTCACTAGGAGATTAGAGAGGAAGAAGTGGTATTCAATCCGTAGGGGGGAGGAGTTTTTCAAAATGCGGTCCACCCAACCATGTGTCTGGACAAAACAAGTTAGTTGCTGATCACTAAATCTATCCAGAGGCATCTCGCCAATTATAGGGAACCTCCCCCCTATTTATTAAGTAAGTTCGCACGTTCCTATTTCGTTCGGGATTGAGTGGCTAGTTTGTCGACCACTGATGCTGGGAGGGAAGTTTCGGCTTGCTACGGGCTAGCTCGTCGAATTAACCAATCAACGGCTTGGTAGTTAGACAGCTCATTAGGTCCCTGAACCGTTACCTGTACTTTCACACAACATCACCCGTGATTTTGGGAATCTCCTTGAGCTCCGCTATACTCGAAACATTTAGTCTTAATTATATATCTATATTAAATTAATAAAATAATATGGTAGAATTTTAAATATTTAACCTACAACATTGAAACATTTAGTATATAATTGGATAAGGTCTTTGAATGAAAGTATATATCAAAGTCCATGTTTAAGAGAGATAATATGGTTCACTAGGAGATTAGAGAGGAAGAAGTGGTATCTGTTGATTTTTTTGGAATGTGTTTATTATTTTAGGGTTTGTATTAAATTTATTTTTGTGTTTTGGCACCTATGAAATGAATAGAAGGTCAACCAACAAACTTGAGAAATATTAGAAAGATATAGGGTATCAAACTCCAAAGAATGTCTTGTGTTTTCAATGCTTCTCTTCCTTAATGTTGTCTCTCTTTTTCAGTTCGTATGCTATGACTTTACTCTCTTGTTCAATATTTTTTGTTACCAAAACCCTTGACTCGGGATTTGGTTCCAGTAGTCTTTACGTGGCTTTCGAAAAGTAAATTGACATGGTCTCATTTAGTGGAACATACAAACTATTTCACCTAAGGTAAGCGATGGATTTTGGATTTTCTGAGATTTGTTTCAATTGGTCTTTATTTTTCTTTTGGAAGGTAAAGGCATGGTCTTCTTTCGTGGCAGGTACAAACTATTTCAACTAAGCTAACCAATGGATATTGCATTCTTTAAATTTTTTTCATATATGAATTCTCTTCTTACATCATGGTACATAAATATCCATTGTTATTAATTTGGGGGTTTATCATTGTTATGTTAGAGGTCACTTTGCTACATGTGAGTCATTCATTTAGTGGGTATGTTGTATATTAAAAAAATTATTATTATTTTCTATTGTAAATTATGATTTCATATTATTTTCTATTATTTCTCTTAAGTTACTTTTTAAATTTTTAATAACATTGTAATTTATCATTTTAATCTTGGCAATAGGTTATATAGTTCCCAATTCTTTTTTCTACCACATAAATCACTACTTTGTGTCTATATGCTTTGAGTGTATTTTTTTATGCTCATCCAAAATGATAGTAGATTAAATGTTCTTCTTAATAGTCAACATCACAACTTCACAACTTAGTTTTCTCTTTAGCTTATATGGATGACATGGGTGTTTCGACCCTAGACATGCGCCCCTATCTAAAGACTCTCTTATACTCCTAGATTAAATTCCAAGTACTATATTAGTGTCCTTTCTTGAATATATTTTCTTGCACATGAACACCCTTCCCCTATTCTCATAGCTTATTGCTACTTTGATTTAGAATCGTCATCCTTGAAGTCACTTTTGCATTCTACCATTAGTTGTTGAAGATTATGCAAATGAATATATATCATATCTAAGTTGAACAATGACTCTTGATAATTTTAAACATAAAACCAATGGTATCTTTGATGAGAATCAAATCCCAAATTTATTAATTTAACTATATTGATGCTTGTCTTTAAGTGGTTTGAGTATATATGCAAAGTATACTAGATGTAATGTATTTTTATTAATGCAATATCTTCCACATTTTTTTACAACAACATAAATATCTCTAGAATGAAAAGAAGTGGAAACAATAATTTACATCATTAAAAATTTAACCTACAACATTTTATATGCTAAATCTTAACTTTGAACATAGTTTCAAAAAATATATTTATAATAAATTGAATATTTAAAATTTTAACACTACATTTTATATATTAAATCTTAACCATGAACATAGTAACCAAAAATATATTTATAATAAATTTCTTATTTAAAAAATAATAATAATAAATATATATACTATATATATAATTAACTATGAGACACAATATTTAGATATACATTTTTATTGGGTAGAGAGCATTCTATAGTTTAATATTTACACATACATTTTTATTGGGTAGAGAGCATTTTATAGTTTAATATTTACATATACATTTTCAATACTTATTGAGTGGAGAGTATTCAATAATTTAATATTTACATATACATTTTGAATAGTTATTGGGTAGAGAACACTTTATCATTGAATATGAGGATGTTTATATATATATATATATATATATATATATATATATATATATATATATATAAAACGTTAAAAATAATAAGCTATATTTCAATATAGAGGAGATTAACATGGTTGTAATATTCTTGTTTTGAGTCCCATATTAAATAATGTATTTTCTTAATTTAAGAAAGGCTAAAAGCTCAGGAAATATACTGTTTTGATCATTATTAATAATAAATACATCATTGAATGCTAGAGAGACAAGGACAAAAAGTATAGGGGGCTATGATTCAACAAGAGAGGGGGTTTGAGGGGCAAGTTGTTTATTTTATATTTTATTTACTTAATTTTTTTAATGGAGACTATATGAGAAATATATAAACCCATATTTGGTTTCTTTGGCGGTTCACTCACTCATTCACTCATTGTTCATTCTTTATTATTAGTTCTTCACACCTTTCATTTTGTTCTCTCTCATTCATTTTTTCACCCACTCGTCATTCTTCATTCATTTTGATCTTGGTTTGAAAAAGAAAAAAAAATTGTTGGAGAGGAACCTGGTTTTGCTGGATGTTATGACTGCTAATATATTCCATCAATGAATTAATTTATGCATGTCCATCCATGAATTAATTTCTGCAAATGCTTTGATATGTGTTAAGTTTTGAATATTTCATACTTCTTTATCAATTAAAGAATTTGAATATATTATTGTAATGACTTAAAGATTTATTTCACTACATGTCTTAGAAAGTTCAATTGAATAATAAAGAACTGCATTTCCATTAAAAAAAATAAAATCAAAACATACATATATAACATTAAAAATAATAAATAATAATAAAAATACGACTACGCTTTTACACTTTTGAACAATTCGTTGGAGGGTTAAGTTTACGGCACAACATCACCCATGCAACCCGATCTCTGCCCAAAAACAAGTGGCGGCGACCATTATCTAGCTCGAACAACGGCGATCGTCCTTCTCCTTCGCAGGGGATTAATTCTACAGGCACCAGGAAATAGGCGACGTCCGAGCTAACGAGGGTCTGACAACAGCTATCAAAATGATCAGAGGGCGGGGTGGATCGACTCCAACATGGTACGTTCTTCAAGAATTTTTAATATTTACGTTAAAGACGTACATCTATTGACAATGGGCAGATTTAATAGGCGTTTAGTGCTTAATAAGTTTTTTATGGACAGGATTAAATATGGGTGGAATATTCTTAGTAGTCGCACAAAATAAATGGCTGTGATTTCAATCATTAACTTCCTAGCTATTATAGCTATTATAAAGACATCTCTTTATGTGTTTACTTTGTTACATTTACCTAATCATATTTAAAAATTACTTTGATAGCTAACTGATTGCCACTTAAGTGATTAACAGAAATTAAAATATTAACACCAAATAAATGAACCTCAACCGTTTATTTGTTAATCAATAATAAAATTTAATATATTCTTTTAAGGATTCTTTTTATCTTATCAACTTTTCTACGTTGATCAACCACAATTATATCACTGTGCTAGTAAATAATTACTATGAAAGCAGGTTAGAAATTTTAAAATGATTAACACAATGATTAACGCAAAAAGTTGACAAATGAATCTAAAATAGAACATTCAATGATTCCCATTTTACAATGGCTGTGTCTATATTAGCTATTCAAGTTGGGCGAACACTTCACATTCTATTTACTAAATAATACTCTCAGATACACCAAATAATCCGAATAAGATCAGATTTTCTCATTGCTGTCTATATAGTATTAAGTCAATTTCACTAAGCAATGGACATTTATTTACCAAGAATACTTTGACCGAAGGATCCTTAACTTGAATTTATAAGAATAGGTGGGAAGATATTATGTAAAAGATATGTTTTACATAATATCTTTCCTTACTTTGCAGAGCCTAAGAAAACTTTCGGTGGCAATGACAATGAATTTCACCCAGAGAAAGCTAATGTGGAATATCTTTCCGTGCTCTCCAAAACTAGCGGTACCCGCTGCAATAAGAAACAATTTTAGAAAACTCATGTCGAACCAATTTTTTTCCAATCCTACCCATTTCAATGTGCGACACAACTACGACGTTACAACAAAAGATTACATTTACAAGCTTCTCGCACATTGTAATGCTTGGGTTCATGATCCGTAAAGCAGGGTTCTCATACCACTCCATCGCTCCAAAATCAATCGAAATCTTAACATTTAGGTTGTTGTTGGAGTCATTAAAACAATCGAACCTAACCATTTAGAGACTAACCTCTTCAAACTCACTGAAAAAGTCGTTATAAAACACATCCATACACTGAAGAGATATTTAAAACTCAGGAGAACTACCCTGGCTTTATATAAATGAGAGTACGAGTTGGCTCCATGGTGGTGATGAAAAATAGGTTAGAGTATGTGTTGGCCGGTCGTGGTCAAGGAAATGGTATGGTGAGCCGCACCAAACACATGATGCCCTTTCTTCCGCAGTAAAATCATGTGTCCGGGATGGAACAACAAACG